>CM046839.1:38081797-38534297 GCA_025618425.1 Heliocidaris tuberculata | reverse complement strand
GGGACGAAGTCAAAGAGAGTTTGCTTCTGAGGAGCTTGGACTCCTTTGTCTGCCGGAGCTCCTGGACTCGCCTCGGTCATAAGACAGAACACTGAAAAGGGAAAACGGAAGAGCATAGGTATTTAGGAAGCTTGATAGTGAGAGACATAATTATATGCGTATAATATGAAATATAGGCCTATGATCTTTGGCAAAAAGGGTTTTACAGATAGGGTCTCCGGGTCTACAACTTGACAGAATATCAGGGAAGTGTTCATATCATACGAAGAGTAGAGTAACTTGCAATTAGGGAAGTGTTCGTATCATAGTCGAATATCAATCAAATCTGATTCATGCAGATAGCTAGACCTATATGTAAAACCCACATCCCCTCAGTGTATTTTTCAATATTGAATACATACAAGAGAAGTTAGAGAACAAACTTACCAAAGAGAAGAGAGAGCATACCAAGTAGCTTTCCTGAAGAAGACATGTTTGTAATGATTCTGGATAGTGATGCCATGATGGAAAACCAACAAGTTTTTGATATGAAAAAGGTTATTAGCCTACTGAGAGGGAATAGTTCTGTTTTGAAGTCTGAACAAGATATGATATAAATGGCAACATGCAATCGTTTTTATACAATTTCCCTCAGATTCAAATCGCATAACAACAATATCATAGAAATTATATCACAACAGAACACCACAAGTGATTCACATGTCAAGTCTGATAAAGGTAACTACAGTCATCTAAAGGTGAGAAATACCTTGGCACGATTTTCCCTTTGATAAACTATCATATTTTTGAGCGCTAGGACACTATGTCTGATATGATTTTGTCATGAACTTAATATATTGTTTACACGAATATTAAAAACCGGTGAGCGGTATTTAAAAAAAGTCTTTCAGATTTCAAAAGTAAGAGCTGAAAATATTCACTCGTCCAATTGGCAGGTCATTTCGTTCTAGAAAAATCGACCACAATATATCGCTGACATTGACATGGGTAGAAAATGTGTGCATTTAGCATGTTTAGATTTTTTCAGTATTTATTTCTCAATTCACTTTTTCGAAAGATAATTACATGCAAACATAGATAAGTATATACAAATCATTAAAGATACATTTAGCATGAACACTTATCTGGTATAATAACAATTTTGCACGTTCTTGATTGTACTGATACTATACTTTATATGCATGTAAATTGTACTATTTGAACATTATATTGAATGTTGTCAAAATCAATGGAAGAAAATAAATGTTAATTTGGATTTGAATTTGAATCGAATAAATGAAATTAAATGCATAAATTTTTACCTCGTTAACCTTTTCAGGGCTTGCCATTTGCTCACATGATGTTTAGATAATTTTATAGGGAGGGACGTTGTGACTCATGTATCGAGAGGGAAAGTGATAGGTCGGGCAGAAGGAGAAATGCTCAAAGGAATCTTCACCCTTGGTTAATCAAATCACAAGGAAAACTGGCATAGAAAATTTCTAGGACTATTACCCCTCAGTTAGTACACACCCCGGACAAACTTACTCTCTAACGGCAGCGGCGACCCTATGATTAATAAGAACAACAAACAAAACAAAACAAAAAACCTTGGGTGATAGGATTTAGGACCAAAGCACAGATGAATCTCCATTTGAAGCTTCTATGCTTTGAGTATTTTTGAGGTTGCACAATTACAGTGGTTATACTAGGAGAAATAAGTAAGCTTGTAGACAGTAAGCAGATACATCTCGTAAAGGTGGGGGGGGGGGATTTGAGATAGTGTAATGGAGGAGTAGAAGGAGTGATTGGGAGGGGGTATTGGTAGGGGGATTCCGCTCTCGAGAGTACACTGTAAAAAAAATTGCCATTTTTTCACGGGAATTTCCTGGCAGTCAGGATGCCCGTTTTTCCACAGTTTTTTTTTTTTTAAACCGGAAATCAGCATATATTTACAAGAAAATTATGTAAATTTACAATAAAATTATGTAAATATATGCTGATTTCCGGTAAACCAACAAACTCGCTGTTGTTTTACAGGAAAAGACTGTAAAATTGAAATAACGGCAATAACTTGTAATTTCAAGGGCTAAAAACCCTGTAGTTTTACAGTTATTTTTACAGTGTAGTTATGTTTTGCATATTATAAGGTTTAGGTGAAAGTTACCTCCTCCTAGTGTACATAAGTGGGTTTGAATTTTGTTGTCTTGCAACTTATTTATGAACTCCGGCGAATCTTAGCCTACAAAGCGTACTTTAATCAAGACAACATTTTGTCTTTACGGAGTATTGAAATTCAAAATTCATGTGAACTTTCAAGCACAATAGCTGCTATTACTGTCCAAGTGATTGGAAGTAAAATTTGCGAAATATTTCATATTGGTAACAAAAAAAACAAAAAACTCAAAACATCTTGGAGCTTATACAGAAATTAATAATTGGTCTTTAGTCAAATAAACACAATCGCACGGACTTTTGAAAATCAACTCAATTGCAATTTCATTACCTTATTGTATATCCCATAAAAATCATGTTCATTGTAATGTTCGCACATTTCAAAAGGTGATGTACAAGGCTATTGCAATTGCCTTAGGTTGATTTTCGATAGTCTTTACGATGTTAATACGTTTACACATTGTTATTGATCACCTGTTATGATTGGTTAATTATAATTGTAATTATAATTATCAAAAATGAAAACAGTTCAGTTATGATTCATAATTCTCCTCGTTTTAGCAATTTAACAAATAGAACTTGAAACTTACTCAAACGGAAAATTGTGCCAAGTCATTTCTCACCTTTACACGTCTGTAGTTACCTTCGTCGATATTGGCATATGAAATGCTTGTGGTGACTGTGTGTGCCATTATAATATTGCATTGTACTTTGACAATTTTGATGTTTGATAAATTTGTATAAAAATCGTCGAATCTAACAATTTCCATCATATCTTTCTCTGATTCTGGTTTATACAGCTCAGTAAGCAACTCATCCATTCTTAATAAAATTAAAGTTTATTGATTGTCAGTCGCATCTCTCTCAACATGTCTTCTTCTGGAAAGCTTCTTAGTCTGCTCTCTCTCCTGTTAGGTGAGTTAATTCACGTGAAGGTTTTCATTCAACATAAAATTATGAAAGTATTCGTTTTTAGTTACTTACAATAGGATCGATATATGTAATACTCGACCTATATCGCTGTAGCTGTTGGTATATGACTATAAAGTTGCACTGCATGCGTCTATGTCAGATTTTATCCTGTTATTATTTTTCGCCGTCTGTATGGTTATGGTTTATACATGTATATATCTAATCTACATTTCATGTGTATAACCTTAATTTAAAACTTGGTTTCTTGCATCCAATACTGCGATAATGTTCACAAGAATATGTATGATTAGGCTTACGAGCATGCCCAAGAAAATGGCTTGATTATTTACTTTGTTAGCATGTGATTACATTGTAAACATATTTGCTCTTTCCTTTTCCAGCATTCTGTGTCATGACGGAGGCGAGTCCAGGAACTCAGGCAGACAAAGGAGTCCAAGCTCCTCAGAAGCAAACTCTCTTTGACTTCGTCCCTATGAATCAAGTCGAAGGTTCAGACGATGACATCGACAGTACGAGTTCAGAGTCATCCGAAGAATCATCCGAAGTCGATATGGACTCCGATACGGACAACGACACCAATGATGCTACCGAATTGAATGCAGCACCGATGCCCGTCGAGACCGGGAACCAGGTCGGAGGGAATCTTCTTCCAATCATGACGGCAAATGGAAGGCAGATGCCTAATACTGGAGTCCAGGACCAGAATCAGATATTCGACAGGGAATCTGGGAGTTCGGGACATAGTGTTGGGATTGCCTTCGCTGTTGTTGGACTGGTTGCTGTGGTCGTCGTTGGAGCTGCGTTTGTAATCAGGAGGCAAAGACGTTCTTATGCTTTGGCACGATCTGAAGAACAGCAAATGACCGAATTGTAGTTCTGAGTCATAATGAACAACACCGTGCACAGTGTACTTGCATGCGATGACACTCTTATTTGTGGGGGGGGGGCAAATCACTGAAGGGGGACACCTCCTCCCATGCATAGTTTAAAAGCTGAAATGGAAGCAAATGGAAGCAAAATATCGTAAGTAGTGATATATACTGCCCCTCTAAAGAATGTTCATTTGAATCTGCAAATATTACATTCTAATATGAACATCAAATTGTTCAAAGCCGGTAGTGTCATGTATTTATTTATTGATTGAAATCACATATTTCACCTGTTCAGCTGGTAAACATGTGTATATATTTTTGCAAACTCTTAATCATGCAGCATCTTTTGTAATAATATGTAGAGGTGGTGGTAATGGCAATCTCCAGGATAGAATTGAATTATTCAAAGTAAATTGCTCATCAGTAGAATGTAAATATAGAATGGATTGCTGTATCTTCAATCAAATTATATTAAATACATTTGATATGATGAAATGCACATGGTTTCTCTGTGGTTTATCATGACTTAAGATGAAACGTTTGAGAAGAGGGAAGAGTTGTAATTTAAACTGAACTAAATGAGTGAATGACTGATCTATGAATGGATGGGTGGATGGTTGGATAGATGGATGAATAAATGATTGTTATATGATTCTATTGACTTTGATGAATTGATTAATGATTGATTTGACGGTAACTTGACTGACTGATAGATTGATCAACCTATATAGAGATCGATATATCGATTCTATAGGGGACAATTTTTAAAAAATTGACTCGATGAAATGATAAACAATATTGCAATGACCCTTTTGTTTTGCGAATGAAATATAATGGACGAAAATATGAGATATGTTCCAGTTTATGCATGTATAGGTACACATATCAAAGAGAATGATATCATCAAAGTTATCTTCTCCAACTACATCACTCTTACTTGTCCATTCAGTACGATCAACTGACCAATCAATCGGTCATTTCAGTTATGGCCAATAGGTCACACTGATCACTCCATGCATTCATTTTACATCAATTATTGTGTCGGTAAAGAGAAACAAATCACTTCATACTCTAAATTTATGAGAATAATGAAAGAGACGGACGTTTGCTTTTTAATTTGACATCTGTCATATATTTGTCACTTTTCACCTTCAATATTGAGAATGCACAAATTTGAATAACTGTGTTTCGCTTTGATTAGTTTAGTACAAGAGTATTTCAACAGAACATAAACTTAAGGTTTTATTTTCAAAAATTCTTCTTCAGTATTCCAGTAGTTGGAATCAGACTGTATTATATAAAAAAATATGTGGAATGGAGAACATGATATCAAATTTTAAAGTGAGATATATTCATCATCTCGACGATCTAATTACTTTATTCTGAGAGATTTCAAATGAGAAAAAGCGTGAATAAACCCAAGAATTACAATTTAAAAACGGTACAAGTGGGCTCAAGTATGGCCATTGTACATTCTTTTCACTTTTTGATATAATATTTTTTGCTTAACTAAACATATAGATCTTGGGGCTAAAGACGGTAGAAATGTAATAAATACTTATTTTGATATCCATTCACATAATTATGCTGATAGCACCCGCGCATTATCCTTAAATGTGTAAAGTTAGATTTGATTTCTTAAAAAATGATACAGCGCTATTCAGTCTAGAGTCCTTGTGGTCTTTAAGATGTTGTACCTCATATACGCTCAAAGGTTGCCATGCTATTCCTTTGTTTCCTGATGATAAAGAAAGCAGCGGCTATAACCAAAGCGACGAGTCCTAGCACACCAAGAGCAATCCCTACACCTCGTGCCGACGTCCCGGTAGACCTGCCGATGAGCTGGTCGTGTTCGCCGACGAAATCTGGAACGAGATCACCTGCTTGGGCCCCAGACATGACCCGCTGTCTCCTGTTCCCGGGGAACATAGGACGCGTATTCCCGCTGACCCGATTCCCGCTGACCCGATTCCCGCTTACTCGATTCCCGCTCCTTTCAAAGATGTAAGATGGTGCCTCGTTGATGTCCACATCCATGTCGGTATCGACGTCTAATTCTTCTTCAGAGGAGTCGGAGATGTAGCTTACGGAACCACCAAGGATGCTTGGACGAACCGTAGCTTGACCACCAATGCTTGGACGCCTCGTGGTTGGACGATCAGGGCTAGGACTGGTCTGGTTGAACATGCTGTATACGAAACCAAACTGGTTCTGAGGAGGCCCAGCAGGGGAAGGAGTGGACTTCGTTGTGGTGTTGGTGTTTGTGTCATTAAAGGCCTCGGCCATGATGCAAAATGCTGTCAAAATGGGATCAACCAAGATATTTTATGTTAACAGTTTTCAGTTAAATAGACTGCTTATCGAGTTATATTGCATATATTATATCTTCTTCTTCACCTTGACAACTGCATCAACCGAATACATCCCAACTTACAGTTACAACATGATACTTCTAAACAAAGTACTCATCAAATCATAAAATTAGAATATAAAACAAATGTTAACAGTAAAGTTAATCAAACCCAAAGATGATTGTCAGAATCGTTTCTTAAAGATAGATAAAGGAGATAAAAGTGATGTTTTTGGAGACATCACTGAAACCAACACTCTTCCTGTCAAAAGAGAGTCGGGAATCTTTCTCTTCAGTCACTGTTTTGAATAATTTCAATTTAATTTCTCCCTATGAACATGATGAGAAACGTGTTATGTTTTTTTTTTATATTACGAGAATAAAAACCATATTCATCCAATGAACTGAGATGGGTCGAATGATATTTTAACATCTCGTCGAATACAAAGTATCAACAATCTTATTAAATATTGAAATATATTAAATATTGAGTATATCCTACATAGTATAAGTATAAACTGCAAAGTGAGTATAATTCTTACCAGCAAGAAAGCAGATGACTTTCCCTAAGATCACCATGATGAATGTCTTTGGTATAAGCTATGAAACATTTGAGAGGAGAGGCTGATATGAAAGATCCTTTTAGGTCTTCCCGATGCTGTTGATTTCCTTTCGAAGTTCCAAGCTCAGTATGAGGAATATTCTAAGATTATCTGTTTTTATACTCTTCGTCGGATGATACTCTTCTACAGATCCCATTCTTATAAGAATCATTATCTCGTCAACAGGACTAAACGTTAATAGACTTGGGAGTGTCTTTGCCTGTGTCTTTTCTTTCTTCAAGACGCGTCTTGGCATCACTTTGTTTCATTCACATGTTTTTTTTTTAAATCTTAATTCGATATGTCTAGAGAGATGTTAAGAGTTCACAGAGGTTTTGAAGCATTCAGGAGCAGCATGATTAAAAATTAATAACAGACTTGACAGTGCCGTTGACCGTGTCTGTGCTTTCTTGAAGACACATCTTGGCATCACTTGTTTCATTCAGATGTTTTCTTACTTTTAATTTGATATGTCTTGAGAGACATTCAGAGTTCAGTGAAGATGTGAACCATTCAGGAGCAATGTGTGATGATAATTTTGTTTGATTTGCACATTATTATCAACCCGGTTAACGTAGATACAGGCTGACGTATACGACCTGTACTGTGAATTGTTAATGGTGATTAAAGGTATTTGGTAATCATGAAAATGAAATTCCTACAAAATTCAATAGAATTTAGCCTACACTGAATAGTGAACAATTAATTAATTAATAACTAATGATTAATGAATGATTATTATCTAGAATATAAATTCGAATAAACGTACATAATCTAAAAAAAACAAAAACAAAATGAAAGAGTCATATGGGTATTGCATCTGTGGGGACTACCTAATAATACCTGGTTCCATCTATGCATAAAGTACATGTATATGCGTTGATGCTTTTCAGGCAGTTTTCGTATATTGTTTACAAAGAACCCGATGATGATTATAATCCAGTAGATGATCAGAAGTACAGTGTTTCTCTCGAAATTCGGTTCCATTACCAGAACTCATGATAACCTTTAAATCCTTTATCTCAAGAACGAGCCAAGAAATGCAAATGTCTCCTACGCTAGCTGTCAAAGTGCTCGCGTCAGCGCTTAAACGTATGCCAGGACTCTAGAAAGCACAAAGAAGCGAACATAGTTCAATAAATACTGACAACGTACATGAACTTCATTACGAGCAAAGGGAAATGATAGGACATAGATCAATTCCTCTCTCATACCTTCATATTTATCTAATTTAATACTTTTTATTTATCAATCTATTCAGTCTTATACTAGCCAGTGTCCTCGCCAGTTTTTAAAACAAATTTTACAAGGGGACCCTGCATTAATAATCTCACCACAGAAATAAAAACATTAACATGATTAAAGTATCATGTTAATGTTTTTATTTCTGTGGTGAGATTATTTGTTTGCGTTATGATGCATGGACAGTATAAAAAAAAATCACCCATGGATTTGTTTATTCTTAATGCGGATTCTGAATATGGAGGTTAATTATCAATACATCTTCCTCTACAAGTTTTGTGAAAAACAAAATCCTGATAAAATCCATTTTTAGAGCTTTGCCTTATAATAGGAAAAACTGTTACAAAAATGTAAAAAAAGACACCAAACATGCTAATTCATTCCACAATAAAAAAAATTCTTCATGCCAATATCAAGCAGTTTTTGTGTTCATAAGTCAGGTCAGTGTCAAAATCAGCTGCAACTTTGTTAAGAAATTTCCCTCATTCTTGCGATCTTTGGTAAAAACTCATGATTTGGGTTTTAGTTGTACAATTTGGATCTTGGGCAACCCGCCAAATGTTTCCAACTCAAAGTCGAATCCAGTAATAAATGTGGACGTTTTGATTGCTAATGCACAGTAAGCATGATTCAGGATTTGAAAATGAGTGGGGGGGGGGGGGGGGGGGGGTTGGCTTCCAAATTTTATCTCTTTTCGGGACTTTTATCTTTTGGGGCTTGAAAAGTAGAGGACTCACTCGCCACTGTTGAGTAAAACTACAATCTAATGAAAAGTACCCTGAACTAAAATTATGATCGTTTACGTGCTCTCTTCAGTGACAAATTACAGCAATCATGTTCTTACTTAAAATCATATGTTCCTCTTTTCAAGTTTACGCAAGGAAGCAATGTAAATATAGAAATGTTTTAAATATTTTCGGACTCTCACAATGGTCCCAGTAAATTCACTCAACAGGTTGAATTTTGACAGGTAAACCAGTTTAGATAGATTAGCCAAGTTTAAAGAGAATAAGAAATCGGAGGCCTTCGGATACCTGAATGATATGAATTGAACTGAAGCCAAGTACATAAAAGAATGACAGGTCTAGAACACTGTGTTGGCTGCTATGCCTTGGCAAGCAAAAGAAAAGAAACAAATGGAATATTGAAGAAAAGAAGAAAAAGGTAGCTGCAGCAGCAGCAGCAGTAGCAGCAGCAGCAGCAGCAGCAGCAGCAGCAGCAGTAGTAGTAGTAGTAGTAGTAGTAGTAGTAGTAATAGTAGTGTAGTAGTAGTAGTAGTAGTAGTAGTAGTAGTAGTAGTTGTAGTAGTAGTAGTAGTAGTAGTAGATCAGATTCTAGTCATTACGACTAGGATTCTGTTTATTATTATAAGGATTCTGTTCATTTCGACTGGGATTCTGTTCACTTCAAACCAGAAGCTGGTAGTTTTTACTAGAATAGTGCGTGCGGATTCCCGAGGGAATAGTTATTCTAGTCAAATCTGACTATTAGTAGTAGAAGGAGAAGACGATGACGACAAAGAAGAGGTAGCAAATGAATAATGATGATCTTGATAATAATAATAATAATGACGTTATAAATAATATTACTACTACTACTACCACTACTACTAATAATAATAATTAAACAACAGGATGAGGAGGAGGAGGAGGAGAAGATTAAAAGAAGCAGAAGAAGAAGAAGAAGAAGAAGAAGAAAAAGAAGAAGAAAAAGAAGAAGAAGAAGAAGAAGAAGAAGAAGAAGAAGAAGGAAAAAAAAGAAGAAGAAGAGGAAGAAGAAGAAGAAGAAGAAGAAGAAGAACAAGAACAAGAAGAAGAAGAAGAAGAAGAAGGAGATGGAGAAGAAAATGAAAAAGAATACTTTTTAACATGCCCACCACTATTTCCAAACATAACTTTCTTGCGGTTAGCATAGCTTGTTTATCTTATAGGCATATTATTAATTTCTTCATAATTCTATATATCTTAGCTAAACAACATGTAAAAGGAATTTTCTAAATTCATGAAACCCTTTCCGCATATCAGTCATGTATATGAATAATTTACCATAGTTTATGTTTTGTATGAATGTCTTTAAAGCGGAAATAAATGAATGAGTGAATGAAACAATTTATTTACTATATACGAATTGGATGAAGTATTCTAATTGTTCCCGTCTCTTTTCGAGATGCTCGAGACTAAGAAACACATCGAAATGTTATCGAATAATCAGCTAGTCTTATACAGCTCTGCAAAGATCATAATCAAAACATGTAATGTCTTTCGCCCCAGTTGATACATGTCTCAGCAAACGAAAGAAGAAGCAACAAAAATTGATAACTTATCAATCAATCAAATTGTTAATCAGTCAATTTTACAATCTATCCGTCCATCCATTTAACCAATCAACCAACCAACCAACCAATCAATCAATCAATCAATACATCAATCAATAAATCAGTCAAACAAACAACCAGTTAGTCAGTCAATCAATCAATTAATCAAACAATCAGTCAAGTGTTCAATAATTCATCCATCTTTCTATCAATCGATTTATCGTTTAACCATGCACCAAACGATTATTGATCATTCACACAGTTTACCATTCTTCAAATATTCTGTTTTTCTGAAGGGTAATAAAAGCGTAGCCCATATCAATAGAAGTGGTAATTACCTGATGTCTCAGTTTATTGAGCGAACTTTACATTATATTGTACAAAAATATAAATATCAAATAACACAGTTTAGTTCATTAATGAGGTATTATTCACAATTCACAGATCTTCATTAGTTACGCCTATACTATTATGCAGCTGAATATATACAATTTTACTAAATACAGTTGATGTTTTTTCTACCCATAACTAACTAATCAGTAGTTATTCGAATATCATGATCCTCAATTTTGGATTCATTTCAATCTTCAAAGAATAACTGGCAGTAAAGATAAGGGTCATATTTGAAAAATAAGGAAATCGCCTCCAAAGAATGTCCTCAACAGACGTTCAATTATCAGACCCGCACGATAACTGGGATGCTATGTCGGTATTTCCTGAGGGTGAATGCAGCAGCTGCTACGACGACGGTGAGAAGACCTAGAATAGCGAAGGCAATGCCGACACCTCGAGCCGATGATCCAGACGTCCTGCTCAACAACTTGTTCGTGTTTCGTGCTTTAGCGGCCATTCCACTCTCGTCGCTGAGGAATGGGAGCAGGTTACCACCGATCTGGTTTCCGTTAGCCCCGACCATGGCGGGTGTGTCGGCTTCGTTGGTGTCAGTGTTGGCGTCAGGGGTATCCATGTCCATGTCGACGTCGGATTCTTCGGAAGACTCGGAGTCGCTTCCGACATAGCTTGTGGACGCCCCCGCTGCCGAGCCACCAGCGGCGGAGCCCCCGGCGGTGGAGTCGGCTTGCTCGAAAGGTATGTCGAACATGGTTTGTTTCTGTGGTGCTCCTACAACATGGCGGACTTCCCTGGTCTTCCCTTGTCTCCTCGCCTCTGTTACCAGGCAACATGCTGTCAGGTTTTTAGAAGAAACATGATTATATTGAGTAAGTTATCTTCTCAGAGAAGTCTTACATGAAAAACATCAGGAGCTTTCTATGATTCAGTAATTAGTATATTTAGCACACCTAGTTGTACGACTGGGCCCCCTTTCCCACAAAGGGGAACCAACGCTACCTCGGTGTAAAAGATGATCGATCAGAACCAATGGAGATCTACAATACCCCTATTTTCAAAGCTCATAATTTATGTAAGGTTTCTTATCCTGATAAATTATAAGAAAATAATCTTACTTTACAAATTGCATGAAATATTGCATGTCAACCCACGTTCTCTGAAAAATCATGGAACTGGATATATTCAGTTTCTTCTGCGGAGTGAGAATTATACAAGCAACGTGAAGTCAAAAGAAAATGGAATTAAAAAGAAAAGACGAAAGTCAATTTACCTGAAATAAGAGCGACGAGGCAGACTAACTTTCCTGTAGAAGCCATTGCGATTTAGTTGTCCAAATGAACTGGTGAAGAAAATACTTTATGAAGACTTCTAGAGCTGGTTTTCTCTTGTTCGTGTGTCGCAGACTGAACTGAAGAAGCCAACAAAAACTTGACCTTTTTATACTTTTTTTTTTCAACAAAAAGTGGGCGGGTCGGGAACACACGTTGTAGTCATTCTAATTTGCAAGTGGTGCTGGAGACGTTGTAAGAATCCGAGTTTGGAAGTCTGTTTCCTTTGACTTGGCATCACTCACCTCATTGAGTAATTCAACAAACTCAATTAGAGGTTGTTGTAAGTAAGGAAGACCCAATGGGTGATAAGCATCTGTCGACCCCCCCCCCCTTTTTTTCTTAGTATACAATAGTTTAGGCATCGCGTAGTACAGGTTACCGTTTGACAGGTAAAGTGATCGGTTGGAGTGAGCCAAATAAGAGAAGGAGGGAAAAACCTATCGCAATTAAGTCCTTCTTAAGAGCCAAAGAATAGAACAATGATAAGAAAGTTCGAAGATGAAAGAGTTCGAGAAAAGTTCATGAAGTAGACACAGAGTCTTCTCTACAGGAAGGAGAAGACGAAGGAGAAGAGGAAGAAGAAGAAGAAGAAGAAGAAGAAGAAGAAGAAGAAGAAGAAGAAGAAGGAGGAGGAGAAGAAGAAGAATGGAGAAGAAGAAGAAGAAGAAGAAGAAGAAGAAGGAGAAGAAGGAGAAGAAGAAGAAGAAGAAGGAGAAGAAGAAGAAGGAGGAGGATGAGAAGAAGAAGAAGAAGAAGAAGAAGAAGAAGAAGAAGAAGAAGAAGAAGAAAACATGAAGAAGGAGAAGTAGAAAAAGAAGGGGATGGGGATGAGGAGGAGAAGGAATCAGAAAATATATAAAAAAGAGAAGGATATAATAAGAAGAAAAACAAGAAGAAAAATAAGAAGCAGGAGAAGGAACTTGAATAAATAAAGAAGATCACTTGGGAAATGAAATAGAATAAAGATAACAATCATACTCTTTTAAATAAAGAGATAATTAATGTGTTTAAAAATAGGAAAGGCTCTCATAAATCAATACAGAGAATAACAGCCGTTTGGGGTATTCATATGGTGAGAAGAAGATGATAATAAAGAACACGAAAAATTGATATAAAAAGACACCGAAAAACAATAATCAAATATGACACGTTAAAGAAAAAAATAGAACGAATATGATTAATAAAAAGGGCAATTTAACACACAATTTATTTAATATTTTTAATATCAACTTGTTACATTCCATTGCACAATGTATTCCTCATGATATATTGGAGTTAATTTTGTCTGTTTCTTTCTTTCTCCTTTCTTCTTTGTTTCTCCAAACCAATTAGAGTGACAGGCCACTCCGCCACTTTGATTGATAATATTTTTACGAACATAACAATAATTATTTGCTCATAAAATCAGGACTTATAATTTCCGACCACTATAATGACTACCCTATCTTTTGTAACTAAGCTTTTAAATACACCTGTTGACAAACCTTTCCATAAATTTATAACTAGCTAACTAAATGCTAAAAAACCTGGATTATCTTAATGATAATTCAAGTACACTTGATTGGCAACAAATACATAATCTTTGAACATGTAAATGAATATGAAAATTTTTATGCCTCCCCCGCCGAAGGTGGTGCCGGAGGCATCATGTTTTCGCCGGGGTTGTCCGTCCGTCCCGCTTTCTCGTGATATCTCAAGAACTTCAAACTTGGTGCTAGTTTGTATCAACTTAGGAAGACGATTTGATTAGATTTTAGGGTAAGTAGCTCAAAGGTCACAAAGTTCAGTTTCTGCAACTTCAGGTGTTAGCCTCGTTCTCGCGGTATCTCAAGAACCATTTGAGGTATGAACTTCAAACTTGGTGCTAGTATGTAGGCCTATCACCAAAGGAAGAAAATCTGATTAGATTTTAGGGTACGGAGGTCAAAGGTCATAGAGATTTAATTTCTGAATTTTCAGGTGTTAGCTTTGTTAACGCTATATCGCAAGAACCATTTGAGGTATGAACTTCAAACTTGGTGCTTGACTGCTAGTATGCATCATAAGTGAGCTATATTTGCCTAGGGGTTACTAAGGTGAAAGGTTGAAGGTCATAGAGGTCCATAAGCATGAAATTAAAGATGTGTTAGTTTTGTTGCCACCATATCTCAGATATTTTGTATGTATGACTAGGACAAGATAATGTGATCAGACTCTTGGGTTGTAAGGTCTAAGGTCAAAAAGGTCAATTAACAAGTAATTGGAGGCTTTTTAAATTCTGGTTATCATAATATTATACACTGTATAAAAATATTGTTAATACCGTACTCAGGCAGGCAAAAAACAAACAAACAAACGACCCCCAAAAAAAAAACAAACACACAAACAAAAACAACAAAAAACCAAAACACACAAAAAGCAACACACACACAAGAAAACAAATAAACAGCACATTACTACATTACTACACAACCTAATTCGAACTCCCAAGAATAACATTGAAAATACATGGAAAATGATAAATAGCACCCTAAACCGTTTTCCTGTATTTCGTTTTCTTCTTTTTTTCA
Organism: Heliocidaris tuberculata; assembly: GCA_025618425.1. Classification (NCBI taxonomy): domain Eukaryota; kingdom Metazoa; phylum Echinodermata; class Echinoidea; order Camarodonta; family Echinometridae; genus Heliocidaris; species Heliocidaris tuberculata. The sequence continues at coordinate 38,519,599 of CM046839.1, read as the reverse complement.
ATTTCAATATCTTTATCTTCTCTAGGTCCTATCTGTGCTTTCTTCTACTTCCATCTTTCCCTCCCTCTAATACCTTCCAACCTTGTCTCTTTTCTCACATCTTCTTTCTCTTTGCCTTTGTGTATTTCTTTTGAATTTTTGTTTTAAACTTTAATATGCTACAGTAATTTTGATGCTCTTTTGTAACTTGCATATATATTTCATATTTGATATTTTGTTGTATATTTTTTTTTATTGTTGTTTGACCTTTAATCAGGACCATGTTGTAAAGCAGCCTTTGCTGATCACGTTTTATCCTGAATAAGTATGTTTCAATAAATGAATAAATAGATAAATGAATAAAAAAATATATAAAACACAGAAAATAACAGTCTCACAATAACAAGGTAATCGAAGATCCTCAAGCTGTTGGCTGAAATCTTTGACTCGTACTTCTTCTAAATCGGACAAAACCTGGCAGCAAACATCCTTCAGACACCCTATCAGAAAAATTCCATAATCTTTTAAGTAACCAAAATCCATACTCATCATTTTTTTCCAACAAGAAACCGCGAAGAAATCATTTCTTTTGTAAATAATTCGGAAGGGAAAAAGATTCTGGGCATATTGAAGAAAAGAATAAAAAGGAAGAGGAAAAGAAGAATGAGAAGAAAAAGGAGAAGAAGAAAAATGAAGATTAAAAAGATTAAGAAAGAGAATGGAAAAGGAGAACGAGAAGAAAAAGAAAAGGAGAAGAAGAAGGTAAAAAAGAAGAAAAAGATGAAGAAAAAAGATGATAATGAAGAAGAAGAAGAAGAAGAAAATGAAGGAGAAAAAGATGATGAAGGAGAAGAAAAATTAGGAGAAGAAGAAAAAAGAAGAAGAAGGAGATAAAGTCCATCAAAATTCATTACTAGTCGATGGGAAGTGCATAATAGGCTCACATGCATGGACACATGGACATTATAGGCATCTAGACATTTGGCGCTCTAAAAATCCTAGAACTGCTAATCTTTGAAAGATAATTCCCTAAGTTCACGAATCTCTGTCTTTCTTTCTTTGAGAAATGTATCCGTTTACTTTACTTTATGTTTACTTTGATTATTTTTCAAAGGAGAAATGAAAACGAATGAATGTATGAATAAAAAGAATTCCATTTATAATATGAATTTGATGAAACTATTCATATTGTTTCTTACTCATGCGAGGTTGTTGAAATAGATTTGCAAAACGAACTTTGATCGAATAATCAGATAGTGGTCAATACAATATACAGCGCAATAAACACATTACAAATAAATGTTCTATCTTCCAAGACCTCACTTATACATGTCAACGAAAAAGAAACAAGAACTTGACCAAGACTAAAGATGAAAAATTGATGGCTCAGTGGTAGAGCAGTGGTCTCGTAACGGGAGGACCCGGCTTCGAAACTAAGTGGATGCACTGGTGCCCTTGGTAAGGCGTTAATCCTCATTACCAAGTCCCTCGGAGAGGACTTTAAGCCATCGGTCCCCTGGTTGCTTACTTACAAGCATACACACGCTTTCTTAGCAGTCAGGTAAAATAAACCATCAAAACTTTTCAAAACATTTTTTTTTCTTTTCAATCATTCTGACTATTCATCCATCCACCCATCCATCCATTCATCCAGCATCCATCAATCCATTCATCCACCTATCAACGAATCACACAATCAGTCAATTCATCTTTTATCTACGCACCCAACACTTATTGATGATTCACACAGTTTACCATTCTTCAAAGGATCTTTGTTTTCTGAAGGATAATCAAATGAGTAACAGTGCTAATGATCATTACCTGATGTCTCAGTTTATTGAACGAACTTTACAATATCGTGTACAAAAATATAAATATCAGTAATGCAGTTAGTTTATTAATGAGGTATTATTCATAATTCACAGATCTTCATTAGTTAGGCATATACTATTGTGCAGCTGAATATATACAATTTTACTAAATACAATGAAAATAGTTTTTACCTATAACTAAATATTAGTTATTCGAATTATCATGATCCTAAATATTGGAATCATCAATTTTGAAGAATAACTGGCAGTATAGATAAGGGTCGCATTTCAAGAAAGGGAAATCGTTCCTGAAGTTAAGAAATGTTCTTATCACATTTGAAGTTATTAGACCCGCACGATAACTGGGATGCTATGTCGGTATTTCCTGAGGGTGAATGCAGCAGCTGCTACTACGACAGTGAGAAGACCTAGAACAGCGAAGGCGATGCCGACACCTCGAGCCGATGATCCCGACGTCCTGCTCAACACCTGATTCGCGTTCCTCGCTTCAGCGGCCATTCCATTCTCGTCGCTGAGGAACGGGAGAAGGTTACCACCGACCTGGTTGCCGTTAGCGCCGACCATGGCGGGTGTGTCGGCAGCGTCGGCTTCGTTGGTGTCAGTATTGGCGTCGGGGGTATCCATGTCCATGTCGACGTCGGATTCTTCGGAAGACTCGGAGTCCGAGCCGACAAAGCTTGTGGATGCACCCGCTGCGGAGCCACCAGCGGCGGATCCCCCGGCGGCGGAGTCGGCTTGCTCGAAAGGTATGTCGAACATGGTTTGCTTCTGTGGTGCTCCTACAACATGGCGGACTTTCCTGGTCTTCCCTTGTCTCCTCGCCTCGGTCACCAGGCAACATGCTGTCAGGTTATAAGAGAAACATGATTATGTGGATGTATATTATTTTCTCAGAAATGTCTTATAGATTTAAACCATCAGAAGCTTTCTGTAATTCAGTAATTGGTACATTTCGCACACCCGACTGCCCCCACCCCTTACGAAAAAAGGGGGTTGAGACCAACGCTAAGACAATGGAAAAAGGAGCAGAACCGACAGTGCATCTATTTCCAAAGTTCATGTGTAAGGTATCCTATTCCGACAAACTACATATGAAAAATGATCATACTTTACAAGTTGCATGAAAACTAGCTTGTCAGTCCACATTCCGGACTCTCTGAAAATATGAAACTTTATTTTCTACGATATCTGCTGACAAGCAAAACAAAATCATACAAGTAATATGAACTTACAAGAAACTAAATTATCAAGAAAAAAGTACACGAAAAATAATCAATTTACCAGAGATAAGAACGATGAGGCAGATTAACTTTCCAGTTGAAGCCATTGCGATTTATGCTAGTTGTCCAAAGAACTCGTGGAGAAAACACTACTCTATGTAGTCTTCTGGAGTTGGTTTTCGTTGATCTTGTGTAGCAGGTTGAACTGAAGAAGCCAACAAGAACCTGACCTTTTATACTTTTTTTTGCAACAAAAAAGTGGGCGGTTCAGGAACACCTTCTAACCGTTCCAATCTGTCAGTGGAGCTGAAGACGGCGTAAGAATACGAATTTGGAAGTCTGTTTCCTTCGACTTGGCATCATTCGACTTATTGAGTAATATACAACAAACTCAATTAGATGTTATGGTAAGTACGGAAGACCCAATGGTTGATAAGCATCTGTCGACTTTTTTTTCTTAGAAGCATATACAATACCATCGGGTAACACAGGTGACCATTTGACAGGTAAAGTGATTGGTCGTAGTGAGCCAAGTTAGGAAAAGAAGAAGAAAAAACAAACAAACAAACAAACTAGTGTAATTAAGTGCTTCTTGAGAGCCAAAGAATAGAACAATGATAAGAAAGTGTGCGATGGTGAAAGAGTTCGAGGAAAGTTCATGAAGGAGAAACATTTTCTCCTCTACAGGAAGGAAAAGGAGGAGAAGAAGAAGAAGAAGAAGAAGGAGGAGGAGAAGAAGAAGAAGAAGAAGAAGAAGAAGAAGAAGAAGAAGAAGAAGAAGAAGAAAGAGGAGGAGGAGGAGAAAGAGGAGGAGGAGAAGAAGATGAAGAAGAAGGAGGAGGAGGAGACGGAAAAGGGAAAAGAAGAACCCAGAAAAGAAAGAATAAAAAAGAAAATGAAATAAGAAGGAATGTAATAAGAAGAAAGAGAAGAAGAAGAAGACTGAAAATAAGAAAAAAAATAAGAAAAAGTAAGAAAAGGAAGGAGATGAAAACGAACTATAAGAAATAGAAGGAGAAAAAGTAGAAGAAAAAGAAGAAGAAAAATATATGGTGAGAAGAATCTCATAAGATATTTTGATAAGAAAATGTAAGAGCGAGATGGAATGGAAAGGCTAAGATGTAATCAAGCAAAATTACACTATTACATAGACTACATAAAGAAATAAAATAAATTAGATCGGATTATAGTCAGTGGACAAATTCTAAATAAACAACACACAAGAGTAAACTGCTAAAAATATTACAGGGAATATGAATGAAGAAGAAGACATTTTTTTCTATAAAGTTTTTTAAAACCTTAGATGAATATCTATATAATTTTGTTTTTATTTCACATTCTGGGCATGGACCTATAAAATGTGAATACATCTCTCTCTTTTTAATTTCTTACATATTTTATTTTTATCTACGCCCGTACCCCTGTCTCCGTCTTCCTCTCTCTTTCTCTCTCTCTCTCCCTCTCTCGCTGTCTCTCGCTGTCTCTCGTTGTCTCTCTGTGTCTCTTTCTCCACTTTTCTGCTCCTTATATAAATAATACTTTTTATTTTAAATTTTCGTTTAATCTCTCTCTCTCTCTCTCTCTCTCTCTCTAGCTCTCTCTTCTATCTCCCTCAACCCTTCTCCCTTAGTCTCTCTCTCTTTTCTCCACTTTCCCCCTATATCTCTCACTCTTTTTCAGTCGAATGTATATTTCTGAGTCATAAGTAATCATGTGATTATCGATGAAACCTAGCTATATATTGTTGTCTGAATAGCCTGATTGGTGCCGGTAAGTATTGAATCCTTACCAAGTTTTACTATACGATTTTGGAGGGATTCGTACTGCGGTACGACAACATGGAATTTCTTTCTTTCTGAATGTTGATCATTTTTCTGACAAACTTACAACGATATGTTTCCTTATATATATATATATATATATATATATATATATATATATATATATATATATATATATATATATATATATATATATATATAATTGTAAGGAAATAAAATATACAACAGCTTTGGCAACTCTCGTGGAAATAATTATAATTGTGAGAAATGAAAATGAGAGAATAATTGTTGCGTAGCATTAAGCATTGGCGTTCTAAGCCAACGACCCGGGTTCGATTCCCGGCGGAGACATTTTTTCAACCTTTGCAAAAATTCAAAAGGGGAGGACAGCTCTGGGGAACTTTGATTTAAGCTACGCAACAGTTATTCTCTCATTTTCATTTCTCACAATTATATATAAAAACGCTAACAGCACCATCAAAAGCACGTTTGCTAGTGTCTCAACATCTTTTTAGGAGTGGATCAAGGGTGTTTTTTTTTAATGGGGAAAGGGTGTTAATCGGGGGTAAAAAAAAAGGGGGGGGGGGCTTCTTATATACATAAGGTATTCACGATTGGGATTTAATAGGGGCACTTGCAGGTTTGTGCCCAGGAAATCCGTAAGTGGTCTAATTTGTCCGGCCCTCGGACAAGTTACATGTAAATACACCGCAGATATTACATCGACAATTTTCAAGCTAGCGTTCCTGGCTGAACGAAATCGTTTTATTCAACCTCGGGTTAGGTTGAAAGCATTTATTTGACAGGCGACAGGCGAAATACTTGCCATTTTTTGAATGACAGAAAAAAGTAAAATACCAAGGTGATTACCAACAGCCTTTTCTTTCGACAATGCCAAGGAAGAAAGACATAAGAGACCACCATATAGGCCACTCTGCCAAGCATTGTAAGCATTTTGACACTGCCAATGGCATTCGTCTGGCAACGGAAAAACAATAACTGAACACTAGTGGTTTGACAGTCCAAGTCGAGGGAACCAGTTTGAAATTTAAGCAGTGGCATTGCCAGATCTAACACGGTATGAATCATGAGGGTAACATTTTAAAATCTGCTATACATAGTACATCGGCTCTATGTCAGCATTTTTTTTTATAAACATGACTTAATTTACAAAGTAGTTCTGCAGCTCTGTATATCCTCTGACAGAAAAGAAAAGCCCTCTCCCAGTATATTTACCTGGAAAATTTTACGTAGATCAGTGCAAGATATACCTTTGTCACTCAAATTTCTCGCCAGTTAATGAAGTTTAGGCGCTCAGAAGTGTAATGTATGCCCCACAATTTTCTGCGTAATCAAAAAAGTTTATTGGTGATGTTAACTAAAGGACTGTGGCAAAAGCTAATCATGCTATTGTCCAAACTTTAGCTGTTAGATGGTATTGTTGAGCCGTTTTACTAACATTAAATTGATATTTGATGTCATTTGAATGTATTTGTAGATCGTGCATGTACTTATGTAACTGTATACAAGAATTGAACTCCAATAATATACACGTATCATATCCAAGGGGGGGGGGGGGTGCGGGATGAGGAAGGGAGGCGTGACAGTTCCACTTAGCAGGGGCCTCGGAGCGTTTTTGAAAGAGGGGGGGGGGGCTGATTTGATTTCACTTGAATAATTACGATTTCGCACCTTTTTTCGGGGATTTTATGAAGTCAAAAAAGTGTGTGTGTGTGTGGTGGGTGAGGGGGGGGGGGGGAACTGCAGCTCCCCAGCCATTCGGTTTCGCGGCCCATGATTAGTCCTTTTACCCTTTTGCATGCAGGCATACATATCCTCGATGGATACGTAACTGTATACAGGGAGGGAGAGAGAGAGAGAGAGAGAGAGTGTGAGAGAGAGAGAGAGGGGGGGGGGGGGGAGAAGTAATTAGATGATCCAAGATTTGTAATTGACAGGAATGTCTACACGCTAAAAGAATAATCCATTTTATTTTGGCAAAGGCACCATTATATACTTCTGTTTCGTCCTTGACATTATACTCTCATGCCTCTAATGTATCGAGTTTGTGACAGCAAATTATTGATAACTTTGGACATCCTCACACTTTTTAAGGGAATATGAATCTTTCAAGTTACACTTGATTAATTGGAACCGTCATTATAACGGACAATGTGGTTATTTGTTGAAAATGAAATTAGTAATGAGAGAGAGAGAGGAGGAGAGAAAGAGAGGGTGAGGGGGGAGAGGGGGGAGGGGGAGAGGGGGGGGGGAAGGGGGGAGAGGGGGGGGGGAGAGGGGGAGGGAGGGTGAAGGAGGGTGAGAAGAGATATAGACAGAGAAGAGAAAAGAGATATATTTATAGAGAGAGAGAGAGAAAGAGAGAGAGAGAAAGAGAGGGAGAGAGAGGGAGAGAGGTAGAGAGAGTGGGGGGGGGGGGAGAGAAAGAGAGAGAGAGAGAGAGAGAGAGAGGGAGAGAGAGATAGATTCAAGGAGAAGAGTTCACCGCCTGACACCATTATTTTCCCAAACAACTCGAAATATAAAAGCAATTAGGATCATAGCCAAATGATAATGTGACGGACATGTCGTCACGGTCCTTTCAAAATATGATATGACTGGATATAAGAGTGGTATAAAAAGGAATGATTTTCGTCTGAAATAACCAGATAACCTTAACACGATCGGCGATTCTCAGGTGTGGAGCACATAATTATTAGCAAGGCTTCTGAATCAAATAACCGCGTTCCTTCTAAGCAAATATCAAGAAACTTGAAATGGCAGCGATAATGAAGTTTTCAATCTTTCTTTCTGTCGCACTGGCCCTGCTTTGTGGTAAGTATAATACTTTCGTTTACCTAAATGTTCGAAGTACGTATTGATGATTAAATATATTTTTTGTTGTTGCTGGTGAGGTTGTTCTTCTTCTATCATGTCTATGGAGCTGCAAAAGTGTGTAAAGTTCAACGCATCTTTACTTGGCATTTGTCGATTTGTGTATATCATATGGGATTTTATTGGGTGTGTTTGATATTTCATTCACGGCAACTATTCAACTTTTGGCAACGTCCTTATATAATATTATTATATGCCGCTTCCGGATATCTCAATCATTTATGACATCAAGAATATAACTATGTATAATCATCCGATAATGCATTATTTGCATATATATGATATCGACATATAATCTACATATTCTATCATTTTTCTACATAATGACGAGTGATTTGTATTCTTGCTTCTTCTTATAATATATTGACATCAATTTTGCTTGTTTCATAGGCGCATGCTTGACAGCCGAGGCGAAACCTGCTCGAACTCCCGCGAAGCAGACGGCCATCGACGCTCCCCTCGCTCAGACTCAACCAGACAATGAGGCAGATAACGACATCCCGGACACTGACACCGAGGACACTGACACTGACAACGACGTCGAAGAAGTCGACAATGAAGGTGAAAACGATGCTGATACGGACACTGATGTGGATAACGACGTTGATAACGAAGTGGAGGCCCAGGATGCAGGGGAAGAGGTGGATAGTCCGATCCCTATCGGTGGAAACCAGATGGGAACAGGTGGCGGGGATGCGCAGGGCCAGAGACATCGCGGTTTATTAGGAGGATCAAGCACGGGATCAAACGTCGGGGTGGCATTCACTGTCATATGTCTTCTGATCGCGATGGTGCTCGTAGCTGTGTTCGTAATCAAGAAGCGGAGACAGATAATGAACTTGTCAATATTGGACAATGAATAACGGATGTAATATTTTTCTAGTTGCCCAATGAATATCAGTTTACTTATTCAAATTTAAGTTATGTGTGTATTTTCGAAGAAATGTTTGCAGAGGTAATAAAAATAAAAAAACATATCCAAAAAATATCCATAAAACATAAAAACTGTACCCAAGCACTGAACCTTATAATTCCAAACTAATATCTGGTACTCTAGACATGGTTCAGCACACCTTCCCACCCTCTAATGGGTCTTTTTTCTCCTTTTCTTCTCTCTGTTTCTACGCGAATTTCTCTTTTCTTTTGCACCTTCTATTCCCCACTTTTCCTCTCCCCCCCTCTTTTTCCTCTGGAATATGTTCCATTTTTTCTGTTGTTGTTTTTCTTCTTTCTTTTTTATGTATTTATTATGTAGTCTAAGGCCTAAGGGCAGCCTCGCCCCCAAGCTATTGCTTTTATATAGAGGTGATGTGTCCTCCAACTAAGTACGTACTACGGTGAATGTATAATTATATTTGTTGAAAATACATGCACATGTAAATCATTTTGTTCATGTACTACTTTGTATTCTTATATTGGAAAGTTGGAAATAAATGTCTTTAAACTGAAATGAACTGAACTGAAACGGATCAGACTGGGGAGAGGTAACTTTTCCCCCCTATATGATTGTGTGTAGGCCTACTCAGCAATGCTCAGTGGCGGATTTAGGCCCGTGTCTCCCCTTGAAAGAAATGTGTATACATTGTGCCCTCCCCCCCCCCCTTTGTAATTGATAATTTTTATTTCTTCTTTTTTTTTTTGGCTTGTCAGAGAATTCTGGAGGAAAAATGGACCAAAAAATCTGATAACATTTAAAAAAAAAAAAAAATCCTGGATCCGCCCGGCGCCCCTGGACCTAATGGTATAAAAAGAAAATGATTGATTAGGGAATCAAAAGAGCAATAGGGAAAGGAGAGAGAGAGGAGGGAGAGAGAGAGAGAGAGAGAGAGAGAGAGAGAGAGAGAGAGAGAGAGAGAGAGAGAGAGAGAGAGAGAGATATTCGAAATAGTTTTTAAAATAATTATGTACGATATAACTACAATGATGGTAATGTGACCAATGTGATGAATGATGAATGCGATTGACATATGAATAGTCTATCTATCAGTGGTGGATTTAGGATTTCCTTTGACGGAGAGGGGGCCGGAGGGGGGGGGGGGGGAATCCTCCACTGACTATGATAGTGATGATGAAGACGGTGATGGTGGTGGTGGTGCTGATGATGGTGATACTGATGATTGTGATGGTGATGATGGTGACGATGATGAAGGGATGATGATGATGATGATGATGATGATGATGATGATGATGATAATGGTGATGATTATGATGATGATGACAGTGATGGTGGTGATAATGATGGTGGTGGTGGTGATGATGATGATAGTGGTGGTGGTGATGATGATGATCACGGGTGATGATAATGTTGATGGTGATGATGATGATGATGATGCTGGTGATGACAATGATGATAGGCTAATGATAATGTGAAGATGATGATAATGATGATGACGCTAATGATGATGATAGTGATGATAGAGGATGGTAATGACATTAGCGATTGTTACTTATTTGTAAGATATTTTGTTAAAGAATGGTGCCTCCACACCCCGTACAAAGTCCTGAATATGGCCTGATGATGAATGACAACGTCGATGTCCAACGACGACGACGACGATGAACTGATGATGGTAATGATATCAACGGATAAAATTATGATTACGACCATGTTATCAGTGTCAGGAAATATGCAATATACTGCAGTATGTGTGAGGTACCCCCTGTGGCTATCGAAAAAAAAAGAGAAAAGAGTAAAATATAAAAATTCATGTACGACTGAGCACTGGATTTAGCTGAATTCCACCCGCTTGCATAAATGTGAAGAGTATCTAAGCTTTCTCCTCATCCCAATATGTGATATAAGGCTTGGTGCTTATCCTATTTGTTTATTTTTCTTCTTCTTTGATCTCCTTTTCCTCTTGATTCGAATTCCTCTCTTAATCTCCGTCCTTCGATTTGTTTCTTTGTGTTTCAGTAATGAAGATAGTTTTCTCTTTGGATTTATCTATTCAGCGACTCCGTAAAGATACGACCCAAATTGTTTTTCTTCTTCGACAAAAAAGCATCAAATACCTTTCTAATCATTAAGTTGAGGGAAAAAAATGAAACAAAGGCGGGGTGTAAGTAAATTTTCAACTTTTTAAATGTGAAATATGTATGGTTAATGTGTTTTGTATCTAAAAATGATAGAAAAAATACCGTCATTTTAAGAGTTGCACTCATATCGGTCCCAAATATACTTTTTTATGTTTGTTTTGTTTTCGAGAACCGGTCCTGTGTCTGTGATCATATGGTGAATGTGAAACTCTCATGCGAGTTCGAGAATGAACACTCAGGTACTATTGCTTGTAGGAAGTCAGTATAGTACAGTAGTAGTAGTATGGAGTGTGAGGTTACGGACAACCTCACTTTTGTGTGAGTGGGTTGCTGTAGTCATGGTAGTGTAGACTACTGTTGTTTCGGATTTTAGGCGAACGATTCGGTTCTGAATTGAATATTGATGTCAGAGCACGCCATCTACAGATCTAGTAACATGTTTAACATTACAGACTATCACTCAGCGACATTTCTATACTCGCTATGTATAGTCAAGGATTGTATTTCCGAACAGATTGTATTACCGAATGTGTACAGTCATGACAGTTAAGCGCCTCAAATGGTTCTCATACTCGTGGGATTACGCGTATGAAAACCACACTATTGAAACAAAGGTTGTGTCTTTTTCCCATAGGTTTCACACGTTCGGAAATACAGTACCTTTTCCAAGGGACCAAAACGCCGTGTCGTTGGGAAGGGGTTCACTCGGAAGGGAATATCGTATTAAATCTACGTTGTCTTTTAAAAATTCCATCAACTTCTTTTTCTGTAGGACTTTGAGCATTCATTATGTAAGTTTGAGAGATATTCGTTTGATGTTTTATTTGCTATCGTTGATTTTCTGAAAAGTGTTCGGACACTGGATCCACCACTATAACTTAAGGAGTGTCCTTAAAGGGCATTGTGGCGTGCGCCTGTAATCCAGCTAACAGAGGAAGTTATAAACTGATTCAGTGGACCCAGGTTTGAGACTGAGTCACATCTTTCGGATGGTGACATTAAGGTTGGTCCCCAGATGTAAATAATCATATCTGATTGATACACGACTGTAAAAACTCAATTACTCACACATTACACACGGAGTGTCATGCACTATCATTGAGTCACATACGACTCCACTTATACGTCTACAAGCTTATCTGAAGATAACCTTGTACTCCAGACTGGCTTTTACAGGTGAATAGGCTTCAATAGCTTTTGTGTGTATCAGCGGGCCTTTTTCGAGTCTAGATCATTCATACACGAGATGAAAATGATTATAATTTCACTTTCAATTCTGAATCCCAAAATTTGTGGCACAGCAAGAGTTGAAGAGTCCCTGAATCAGGTAATCTAGCAAATTTAAGAAAATTAAATCTTGCTTAGAGCAATTTTGTTGTCTGTTTTTGACTGCTGCAACAGTGAATATTGGACACAGTCCCACATAAGCAAGGGCCTATGAGTGATACGACTCCAACAAAGTCTTAAATTTCTAAGTTAAGGACTTGTAAGCTCCCCATTGATAATTTTGGTAGAAAATAATATGAGAGTTAGACTTACCGCCACTTAATACATGAAAAATCTTATCTGAAGATAAGCTTGTACTCCACAATACAGGTGAATAGGCTTCAATAGTGTGGAGAACTATTTTGTACATAGTATGTTATTAGATGCTACTGTGATCAAGTGATCAAGGTTAATGATCTTTACTCTTTATTTTTAAAAGCCAATGTTCACCTCTTGTAACCTTAGTTCCACCTGTACTAGCCTTTCAGAATTGCTCTTATTAACATTCCATCCTCTTGCTTTTGTTATCATCATTCCTCCTTCATTGCTTTACATTCTCAAGTTGATCCTTTTCTTTGTTATAGAATTCCTGCAAACTCTGCTTCACCTCACTTGTTGATTGGTTGATTTTATAATGAATGATGAATAATAAATCAGGGCTGGGCCACACCCAGTGCAGAGGAGAATAAGATTTCAAGAGAGTAACAGCTCAACCTGTACTTGTCCTGTCTTGGAGTTAGAACCCATGCAGCAATATTGAGCCCCTACAACTGGTAGCAGCGGTGCTCCAACTCTACAGACAAGTTTTGCAGAATGAAGTGTTTTACAGGCAGAAATTGTGAATCTCCCTACTTCTTGTGAATCTCCCTACTTCTTGTGAATCTCCCTTCTTCTTGACCAGCTTGGTAAGCATTAAAGTTAATTCTCCCTTCATCTATTTGAGTGAGTAATTACTGTCATCTAGCTACAAGCACCATTCAAGTATCCTGTTTAACTTCAGTCAACACCCTTCTTCAATCTACATGATTTGGCGTGTTCATCTTGGCTGATTTTTGTTGTTCTTTTAAGCACTTGATACAACAATTTTCAATATTTACCTATTGCTTGTCTTCGAAGTTGATGTCATCCTTCTTCAGTTTGTAGTCAGTGATACATTGCTTCTTATTAGAAGGCAGCAACATCCTACTTCGTTTTTCCAATAAATTGTACTATTAACAATCTTCGAGGTTAAGGTGACAACTTACCTCATTTTTCAAGAAATCTGCTGTTTGTTAATTCTCCCTACATCTTGAGATGTTTAAAACTGCATCAACCTACTGTTAATGTTGTGAATTCTGCAATCAGTTTATAGCAATCAGGAACATTTTACCTAGCTCATTCGCAATGAGTACTTTCAGAATGGACTTACCTGAGATTTTCTCCGGTGAAGAGGGTAAAGATTTTCACCAGTGGATAAAACGTTTCGAACTCGCAACAGAATTTATTCCTGCTGCCTCTGAACAAAGACACATTCTCTTACCAGCACGACTATCTGGACCAGCTTTCATCATTTGGGAAGGTCTCTCGGAATCAGACAAGAAAGACTTTGCTAAAATCAAAGAAAAACTTTCCCAAGTCTTCGGTAGAACACAGTACATGCAGACCTTTAGATCCTGAGGGATCCCACTCAATCCCGAGGACAAAGAAAAGACGGCGTTCACCACAGGAACAGGGCTATATCACTTCAATGTAATGCCCTTTGGCCTAGTAAATGCCCCAATGACGTTCCAACGCCTCATGGAAGCAGTACTACATGGCCTCCATTGGTCCACTTGCTTAATCTACCTAGACGACTGCATTGTACTAGGAAAGGACTTTGATGACCATCTACACAACCTCAAGGATGTCCTTCAACGCTTCAGAGAAGCCGGTCTCAAACTCAAGCCATCCAAATGCCAGTTCTTTCAAAAGGAAGTTACCTACCTGGGCTATGTCATCAATGCAGATGGTGTACTTCCTGATCCCAACAACATCAACAAAGTAGCATCCTGGCCGAGACCACAAAACCCAACCAATGTCAGATCCTTCCTTGGACTTGCATCCTTCTATCGTCGTTTCATCAAAGACTTCTCAAAGACTGCATCTCCATTGACCAATCTCACCCACAAGGGAATGAAGTTCAACTGGACAGAAAAGTGCGAAGCCTCCTTCAACACACTAAAAAGGGCACTTACCAATCCACCCTTACTGGCTTACCCAGATTTCTCAGTCAAGTTCAACCTATCAACAGACGCCTCTCTTACTGCCATAGGTGCCGTCCTCTCACAAGTACAGAAAGGAAAAGAGAGAGTAGTTGCCTACTTCAGTCAAATGCTCAGCACCACCCAACAGAAATGGTCAACGTATGACAGAGAGTTATGGGCTATTATTGCATCTGTTCGCCACTTCAGACACTACATACGAGGTCAAGAGTTTACCATCTTCACTGACCACCAACCAATCCTTGGTTACAACAAAGTATCAATTCAGGACGATGTTTCTGGACGACGAGCTCGATGGATCATCGAACTGAATGCTCACACGTTCCACATCAGACATCGGAAAGGCCATCAGAACAGTCATGCAGATGCTCTATCTCGCCTACCTTCAACCCCTGAACAGACTGTTATCCAGATAGATGTACGAGGAAACAGTTCAGCATCCACTGAAGCTAACTCCCCAAGAGAGTGCAATATGGTGCAAACTCGTTCTGCATCCAGTCGAGCCATGAGAGAAAACCATACCATAGACCAGTCCAAGTCGGTGCCACCCAGACCTCAAGTCCCAGATCCACCCGACAACTTCAGTCTTTCGGGACAAGATGTTGACTTACGCAGACTTCAACAACAAGATGAAGATATACAGATAGTAGTCAAATACTTGACTGATGCGTATCGACCAACAGCAAGAGAAATCCGCAGAGAATCTCCCCGCATGAGACGATACCTATGGGACTACCATCGTCTGACCATCTCCAATGGCATCCTCTACCGCCGGATACAAAATAACCTTGGCGAAGTCACGTTACAAGCTGTAGTACCTCAGTCCATGGTCCCAACGGTCCTGAACCAACTACATGGAGACCCAGCTGCAGGACACTTCGGCACCAGGAGAACGCTTCAAAGAGCCAAATCTACTTGTTTTTGGCCATTTATGCACAGAGACATTCTAAACTATTGCCAAACTTGTGCAGCATGTGAGGCAATTCGATTGCCAAATCCCAAGTACCAGGCCCCACTACACAACATCACCACTGATCATCCTCTTCAAAAGGTATTTGCAGATATAGCAGAGCTACCTACTTCTAGAAAAGGCTTCCACTATATCCTAGTCGTCATTGATCATTTCAGCAAGTATACCAACATCTACGCAATGAAAGATCAAACGGCGCAGACCATAGCCAAACACCTCTTCGAGGACTACATTAAAGAACACGGAGTACCTGAAACCCTCCATACCGACCAAGGAAGACAGTTTGAGTCCAGACTGGTACAAGACTTATGCAGAAAACTTGGCATTAGAAAGACAAGATCCTCTCCCTACCACCCTCAGGGAGCTGGCTTAGTGGAAAGAGCCAACAGAGTAATCAAGGACCAGCTAGCCAAATATCTTGCTGACAAAGGAGGTGAATGGGATTCCCATATATCCCAAGTTCAACTTGCCTATAACACTAGCGTGCATTCAAGTACTGGACTGACACCATATTACATTCTACATGGTAGAGAAGCCAGAGTACCACTGAATGTAACCTGTCCTGTTCCTCCTCCATCATACTCATCACCACAAGAGTATGTAACTAGTCTTCAGAGCCGCTTGAAGAGAGTATTTACACATGCCCAACAACAAACGTCGCAAGCTCAACGAATACAGAAAGATGACTACAACCAGAAAATGCGACTCACCACGTACAGTATTGGAGATCTAGTATGGCTCCATGATCCTGTTAATCTCCGAAACAAGCTAGAACCAAACTGGAGAGGACTTTTTGAAGTAATATCTTCCTCACATGATGGACTGAACTACAAGATATCAGATATCCATGATGACAAGACTACAAAAGTTGTGCACCACAACAGATTGAAAATCTTTCGATCGAGAAGTTCACTCCAACGAAGACAGTCTTCCACCCAACCTACATCAGATGAGACTCCATCTTCTCCACTACCAGTTGCTAAACCACAAGAGACGTTCAGTATAGAATGGTCCCTTCCCGAGGAAGAAGCAACTACACCACATGTTGTGTCTGACCAATCCCCCACACGTCAGAGACCAGATCAACTACAACCAGACCAACAGCCGAGACCAGGCCAATCCTCTCTTCATCCTGGACCTGATGAAACCATCCTACGTCAAAGGCAAGGTGAATTTGACCTACCATCAAGGTCAAACCAACCGAGCCAACTGCAGAGACCAAACCCCAACACTCTTCATCACCAGCCAGACCAATCCAGGCCATATCATGATGAATTTGACCACTCATCATGGTCAAACCAGTCTGACCCACTGCCAAGACCAGGCCAGTCTACTAGAGGTGATCCTGACCAATTGCCACAATCACACTCGTCATACCCGGTGCAGAGGCAAACTCACACTACCCATGATCAGAGGTCAGAACAGTCCTTGCCTGACAACTTTGAGCAACCCTCAAGCTCAAAGCACGATGATCCACAACGAGGCTCAGATGGAACTACTCCGCCACAGATGCCTACACCATCTGAACACCAACCAACGTCTAGGGAAACATCACGCCCGGTGATGCCAGACCTGTCCAACACACGCCAGGTTCCTCCTCCTCCATTTCGAGCATCATCCCAGACTAGAGCAGAACAACCCAATAATCCAGACGGTTCGCAACAATCAACAGGCTACAAAACGCGTTCAGGACGTGCTATTGTCAAACCACCAAGATTTGATGGATTTCAGATGTGAATAAATGTTTATTCCAATTAATGTAAATGATTCTTGCAATATTTGAAAACTGGATGAACAAATTAGCGCGAGGATCACTAATGGATAGACTTATTAGAATTATTAGTGAAGTGCAAGAGAATCAACATGATGGACAGCTCTAACAGTTAATTTTAATTTGTCTGGAACAACAGAGCAGAGAAATAATGAAATTGTGTGAAACGACATATTCATGTTTGAAAAATGGAACAATATGCGACATGGACGTCGACTCGTCAGAATTGAATTATGATCACTGTTATAAACAGGATTAGTGAAAAGGACATGGATTCAAAAGCGAAACTATAGTATTTAGACGTTTATCATTATGAGTGAAATGGACACTTTAATGCATTTGTGATGTATTACATGTTTGTAGTAATTTCGTGGAATAATATTATTCTGATTTATTGATACATGTATTTTTGGTATAATTGATATTTGATATTTACAGATACCACCAAATTACAACAACAACAACAACAACAAAAAAAAAAGAAAAAAAAAAGAGAGAAATTAATTTTCACATTGGATAATTTCTAAGATTTATATTTCAATAGTGATTCGATAGTGATTCATTTTTAAACTTTGATATCCCGACAGTTATGAGAAATTTATTCTAGTCTTTGAATGCAAATGTGTGCATATTTTGTTATAGAAATTAGTTACGTCATAAAATATAGTTTATTGCAATGATGTTACAGTACCATCTACATGATTATGACAAACTGATTAGGATTGAATTGATCGTTCAAATGTTGCTTATTTATATTGCATGGAATACAAATATTAGAAGTCAGTATTTTTTTTCTCAGGATATTAAATTTACACTTAATCTGTATGAAAGAACTTTTGACAAAGAAAATTGAGGAATATACAGCCATGACATGGTTGAAAAGTAGAAAAAAAGAAGTCATTTTTTTATATTATTTTAATGTGAGATAGCAGTACCAGTTTGCACACCTTGAAGTTAACTGCTTGTACATAATTAGTATATGTGTGTGAAATTTTGAGATATTTCAATGGATATGATATGTTTAGGAGATACTTTGAGATATTTTGATTGATATGATAACATGGTATAGACATAAACTGTATACTGACAATTGTCACAAACGTTATTTTCCAGTTACATACGAAAATGGAAACTGCATTTTTGTGAGGTTTAAAAAAAAAAAGTATTTTTATTTCAGATATCTTTGGTGAATTTAGATAAATTTTTCTTCATTCATGATAGTTGCTCATTGAAAAGTATAAATTGGTAATTGATGCAATATTCGTATTATAGCTTGAATTTGTTTCAATGTTTGATGACTTAAATGTATATGTGTAGGATCAATATGTAATTTTACAAAATGTGAAATCCAATTCTTCTTGAAAGGCTTATTAAGTCTGTATGCACCTTAGAGATGGAATTTATTATTGTCTGAACAAAAGAAAAATGTTTTGCAAGCGTAAATCTTTCATGAAATTTGAACTTTATAGTGAAGTGCAAAAATCCGTTTTATTGTTACATGTATTTTGTCCAATAGACCTGATAAAAAACATTTCTTTTGTTGCCAAGTTTGTTGTACTTCAAAATATTACAATGTACATGTAGTATCTCACGTTTATTAGAAAAAGAATTTATTTTGAAAAAAAAAAATTGAATGATTAGATGTGCAACAAACAGATTGTTAAAAAAAAAAAAAAAAAAAAGAAGGAATTTCATGTCTTATCAAATGAAAATAGTTTATTTACCAAACATCCTATTGGAATGCTACTTGTTGTATGAAAGTGATTTACAGATTTGAAAATGTTATGTAGTTAAGATTTTTTTTTTTTCACATCATGAACAGTTCTTGTTAATTTTGTCTTGAGATTCTAAAATGAGGACATTTTATTTCGGGGAAAGAATATTATGTGGAGAACTATTTTGTACATAGTATGTTATTAGATGCTACTGTGATCAAGTGATCAAGGTTAATGATCTTTACTCTTTATTTTTAAAAGCCAATGTTCACCTCTTGTAACCTTAGTTCCACCTGTACTAGCCTTTCAGAATTGCTCTTATTAACATTCCATCCTCTTGCTTTTGTTATCATCATTCCTCCTTCATTGCTTTACATTCTCAAGTTGATCCTTTTCTTTGTTATAGAATTCCTGCAAACTCTGCTTCACCTCACTTGTTGATTGGTTGATTTTATAATGAATGATGAATAATAAATCAGGGCTGGGCCACACCCAGTGCAGAGGAGAATAAGATTTCAAGAGAGTAACAGCTCAACCTGTACTTGTCCTGTCTTGGAGTTAGAACCCATGCAGCAATAATGAGCCCCTACAATAGCTTTTGTGCGTATTAGCGGGCTATGGTCCATTCTAGATCATTCATACATGTACATGAGAGGAAAATAATTATTTAAAATTTCACTTTCAACTCTGAAACCTCAAATTTGTAGCATAGTAAGAGTTGAAGAGTCCCTGAATCAGGTAATCTAGCAAATTTAAGAAAATTAAATCTTGCTTAGAGCAATTTTGTTGTCTGTTTTTGACTACTGCAACAGTGAATGTTTGACACAGTCCCACATAGGTAAGGGCCTATGAGTGACTTACCGCTTACTCAGATGAAATTTTCAGGCCATTTCCCCCCAAAAATTCAGGTTATTCCTCAAAACATCCATTCATGGTTGCCGTGTATTGAAGAATTTTGGCGGGATATGCGTTAACTCGATTCAGTTGTAGAGGGCTCACTTATCATTAGCAGTAGAGGGGCATGGCCAATGTGCAGAGACTCTTTCCCATTTGGGAGACTGTCTCCATTGTTAGATACTTTTGTCAAGAATTTTGGTAGCCTGTTTGAGAGACAGTCTCCCATTTCGGATAATAATTTTCTTTGTTTACATTTGCTGCAAAGGGATCACCTTGGCTCAAGTTGATAATTTGATTAGCAGATTGCTCGTGAAAAATTACTCCTTTTGACTGTCTGTCTACATTTAAAATTCACCGTCTACTTCTGTTTTATAAGATTTTTTATTGTGACCCACACACAAAACAAATCTGCTTCTGACCTCGGAGAGGAACAACTTTGGCTGAGAAAAAGTGCCTTGTTGTTGATGATATTGTTTCTGTTATCCTATTGTTAGTAGAGTCTCCAACATCAGAGACTGTCTTGGAAGTGGGAGAGAGTAGGCCTAGGAGAGAGTCTCTTAAATCGGCCGTCATACTTGTGTGAGGTTATTTATTTAAATGTGGATCTAAGTCTTAGTTTACTAACAATATACATTCCATTGAAATTTGTTACTTTTGTAACACATGTTTGGATGTGATGGGGATTAAGTCAAAAGAAACAAAAGAAAGGAAGTCTTGGGTATGTTTGACATAAAAATCTGTCAGGTTAGAGGAGTTTTAGAACGTATTCTGACTTTTGAGGCTTTCCTCAATGAGGGATCCAGTGGAGCTAGATCTAGACTCGGCTGAGCATATCCCCGAACGAAATAGACTCAGTCTAGTTTCATGTACTACAGATGGGCCATTCTCAGTCACGTATGTGACCAAAATCCTGAAAAATATTTCATTTAAACCTAATTTTCCAGTATTTGTCGTATAGTAGAAGTCTCTAATTTTGGATATTTGAATAACAATCTTACCCCCGACAGATGGAGGGTAATTATTTTAAATGAGAATACATCATTTTCTTTCAGAGGTCAACATTAGGTCGGTCATGTGTGTGATCTCGCACGAAAAGGGGTCTTACTTGTTGGTATTCAAACCTACTTTTCTCGTATTTCCCTTGGAATGCAAGTGTAAGAGGTTAAAAATTGTAGAATAATTATCCATCGGTATATGCAACATCACCCCCCACCTTCTCAGAAGAGTTTATTTACGAAGTACAGGTGGTCCTCTTGTTTACATTCCTTCTGACCACTCACTTCCTCCTCTGGACACACACAGCTAACTCTTTGTTCCCCTACTGGGTACAGAGTACATATATAGTTGAAGAATTGCACATTATTAGTTTTCCTCTCCTTAGTCCACCATCAGGTGTGGACTTTTAATATTCCTGCCAATCTATATTGATGGCATTATACCTATAGGAGTACAAAGTTATAACTGCTTTCATATCAACTTGTGTTTTCACTCTTCCAGTAATAAAGTAAAGATTATTGAACACTATGATTTCGTCTTCATATAGTCATCTGTTGTGATTAACACTCCTCTTCCATGCTACACAATTCATCATTGAAGAACAATTATTCTAGAGTGTTACACAAGTTTCTGCTTTTCATTACTGTACGATGGGATTGCTATGAACAATTTGAAAGCAATTTTCCATACAGTAGTGAGCATTCTTTTCTATTAGAGGTGAAAATTGGGTTGGTCATGTGTGTGACCACTCAGAAAAGGGCATATTTAAATGTCTCTAAAAACATTATGGTTGGGTAATGACTTTTTCTTGTCAAGGTAAAGGAACTCTTTTTCATGTAAGAAACTGGTAATATGAAAAAAAATCAATAAAATGTAGTCTGATTTTCCGGCAATGAGGCAAAATTTGATGATCATGTGGGTGGCCGAAAGTTTCACTTTACAAAGAATGGCCCAGATGTGCACAAAAGTGTTCCCTACATTGCAAAAATTAAATTGAAAAGTGTGGTACCTCCATCAAAAGTTTTATGTCATTTTTCATTTCTACCATTTTGCAGATTCTCCTTCCTTCACCATGAAATTCTTGTTAAAAGTATCCTATAACCAGCTGGACTCGGCAGACACCATACCAAATTTATCCAGCTACGTTAAGACACACGGATTGAATTTTCTAGTTTTCTGCAGGTGAGTAGTATTTGGGAGACACATATGCAATACATGTTGTAAGTCTCTTGGATCCTGATACCTAAAGGCCTGTAGGCTTTACTTACGTCTTTTTTAGCACTCGGGTAAAAAGAAATATATGATGAAATCGAGTCTCTGTTTGACCTGAGACTCCTGCCTTACCTTGTTGAAAATCATTGTATCATGCAAGAGATAAAATTATGAGTGTATTCGTGTACAAACTAGAACACTACTATTGGGTATTCTCTCTCAATATACATATATTTATATTGTCAGCCTCTAAAACCAGTGAATATTAACCACTGGCATGGAGGAAATGTTGCTGTAAACAAAATGGAAATTTACTATATTTTGTGTACAAAACAAAATTAATGATGATTACAGATTACAGTCAAACACATGCCTACTTTGGAGACACATACCATACATCTTTTAGATTCTACCGCTATGTGGTTATATTCTCATGACATCATGAATTCACAACCCTTGTATATGCAATGTTTGTCAAACTGTCTTTACTAAGCTTTTCAGATAAACTCAAATTAGCTTGAGCTTTGCTGTCAAGTATGTTGTGTCTTTTATTAAAATCTCCAGCACTAATATATTTTCACTTTGAATAGTCCGTCAATACACTTGTCTTTTTTCCCACAGTGTGTTAATATACGGGTCTCACTCAGTCCTCCTGAATCTCTGTAAAGATGAGACAAGTTTTATTCCATTCAACTCTGCAGCTGTTGTTCTTGTGACTGAACTAACAAAGGTAATCCACACCTTGAAACATTGATGATTACTTTTATCTCTTTGAGATTCATTTGCATATTTTTTTTTTTAAAACTTGAATTCATGATTTTTTCCCCCAACAATTTAAGATTTTCATTAATTAACCTTTTGCATGAGTAGAATCACTGCACATATTGTGTCCATTTTTGTTGCATGACCATATTGCATTTGATCCCAGGAATTTTAAAATGGAGAATAAGCTTTAAAATCCTTAAATTGGCAACACATTGAACGGTCCAAAATCATTGTTTTTTGTCAAAATTGGCAATTTTTTCTACTTTCTACAAAGTTTTTAACCATGTATGTTGGTTTCAAGACATTACTTTATATTAGAACCATGTAGCATTAAAAGAAGAAAAATTCTGTTGCCACTTTGAAGAACAAAATGTGATCACTTTAGCCCTTAAATAATTCCTGTCTTGAAAGGGTTAAATCATTGCTTATGGGGACTGGGTGGTTCGTGTATTAAAGCCTGTTGTAATGAGAGAAGTCATTAGTTAATGGGTTAAATAGAAATGATGCAAGAATGCAGGGCTTTATTATTAGTACATAGACTGTTTATGTGTTATGCATTTATTGGAGTACGTAGAGGACACGTAAGGAAAATCAAGACCACCCCCACAACAATCCCCTGGAAAGCAATCTAATGTCTTGATAAACTAGTAGTCTGTATGTTCATCTGCCTTCGTTTGTGGATCATGGAAGTTTTGACGTACAATTGGTAGAATATTTGTGTTGAGCAGTATTTTCTTTATCTCTCCTTCTTTGTCTCTCTCTCTCTCTCTCCATCTATCCCCACCTCTCCCTCTTTCTGCTTGTTTTCTCTTTATGTATCTCATATTTTATCTCTCTCTCTCTCTTTAGCTCATACATGTATTTTATTTTTCTCTCTATAAAGCTCATATTCTCCCTAGCCCTTTTGATTCCCGAGTTGCTTGCCGAAAGAAGAGCTGGCAATGTTGATTCTAGTAGGATGTTGCCCGTCAGAGATAGCTGGGTGTTTGCCATTCCTGCTGTATTCTATGCTGTCAATAATAATCTGGTGGTCTCCATCCAGCATCACATGGACCCAGCAAGCTTTGAGGTATGTGGGACTGTGTTGCATCTGTCAAAGTCATGTGATTACTTATGATCTCCCATGCAATTGTTCTGAAATAATATTCTAAGTTTGGGAGAAGTTATAAAATTATTAACTTATATTATGAAAAATATTATAAATGTAGAAATAAAGAATAAATATGCAATTTATAAAGGTACCAGAATGTGGTTTTGAGAATATGGTAATGATATCTAGTAATAAGATTTTAATTTTGTGCTTATTATTTCTTGTTTTGATTAATGTTCTACTTTGATGTCCAGATTTTTCTTTGCTTGTTTTTTATGATAGATCAATGATATACTTAACAAAGTAAATACCTGTACATGTATTTGAATCCGATGACCATGGTAATAATATATCTGTAAAGCACTTTATAAACATTTTGGATATATTAGGCATGCCAGATTTTAGCGTGGATGCTACAAATTACAGTTGAACACTAGATACAACATATCATAGTGCTATTTATTTGTGGAAAATTTAGATTAAAAGTGAAACATATCCACATTTTCAGGCTGTTTCAAGAGTCATTACATGCTAAGACTAACACTCTGTGTTGGTATGCTGGCTACCTGGTTTTATCCTTTAGTAGTAATCATATAGGTTAAATTCTTGGAATATTTTGAATGAGTATCATCAAATGAAATGCATATTGAAACTTAACAATAAGCACAGACTACAGAGATTCATGGTAATTACCCAATAATGAGGTCAACTTCAACAAAGAAAAGGCAAGGTTTTTCTACAAATAATCATACAAGAGGCTTTCAATAAAGTATAAGAATAAAGCTTTCAAGTGTTCCTTTAGGTGTCTCAAGTTCATTCAACAAAATTCCAAATCACTGATGTTTGTCCTGTTTGGCTTAAATTGTCCTTTGGCAATAATTATAAATCTTTCCAGTCATGAAGGCTGATATTCCATGTAATAAAGGAAAGGGCTTACCATGAAACATGAATGAAAAGAAACGATAGACAAGTAGTAACTTGTGTTGAAGCAGGAGCATGCAAATCAACTAGCGATGAAAATGCAGGACTGTGGCAGTGTTAGACGCAAAAGACTCCCCAGGTCACACAGTTCCGAGGCCACTTAGTTGTCCGTAGCATTCACACAGGAAAAGTCACACAGAAGCACCCCACCCCACATGGGTAGCATTGTAGTTACCTTACTAAGAACTGAGCCTTTTCCTCATATAAGAGGAGTCACCTGTAATAGGCCTGTTCACAAATATATTCAAATTTTATGCATACTTTTTAAACAAAGGTTGTTCTTGACAACCTGCAAGCTTGTCAGAGGCGTGTCAGACATAGCAACAAGTAATGTATGCAAACTGGATTCCAAGTATTGTAGTTCATTCATTAATAACCGGTTAATGGTATACCTCGTTACTAGGTCCCCAGGAAAGAAACATCGATAAATTTGACTAACTTTGTGAACAGGTCTATTACAATATCAACCACCACAATAGTCATGTTCTCTAATTTCCATGATAATGTCAAGTCAATTGCAGCTCCTGTCTGGACTGATACTGTACAAAAGGGAAGAATGTTATAATGAAAGAAAAAAAGGAGGATAAACATCTGACAATGTGCTATAATAAATCCAGAATATTATTATTAGTAGTAGTAGTATCCTCGGAAGACAGATTCTTTGCCTTTAAACATTTGATTCATTAAATTAAAAAAAAAAATTGTTAGTATTTACACTATTTTGTTAAATAGGTCAGCTTAACTCTGGATTTCCCTTCATGCAGTATAGTATTCAGAATTTTATATCTTGCCTGAAGAATGAACAGCAGTGAGGAGTAATATGCTTATTTGCATTTTCTATTTCTGTAAACTATTTTGCCCAACAGGTCTTGAGCAAAATCAAGATTGCTACAACGGCTATCCTGTACAGGGTGGTGTTGAAGAATAGGCTCTCCACCAGACAGTGGTTGGCCATAGCTGTACTCTTCATTGGGAGCATGTGTAATAGGTATATTGTAGGAACATCATTGAGAGAATATTTGAGAGGGTATGACACCTATGGTCTGGTACTTTGGTGTGAGCTGGAGGCAAGCAGATTTATTTGTACATAATCACTTCAGTGAACAAATTGTGAAATTCATTCATTCAAAATTAGTTTAAAAATTTCAAAGCAGCTGATTTTTCTAGTAGAATTACTCAATTTATCATTTGGTAGCTTTGCAAAACAAAGTGGCACAAAGTGGTGCACTGCAAATTTGTTGGTGAATTAAAAAAAATTAATTAAAAAAATTTATGGTAGTAGAGGTACTTTTTACACTCTGTGTGGCGTAATGATATATGTTTCTATCGTAATGCAATAAAATTTGGATTTTCAGCACTATGCATTTTGCGTTTCAGACGCGTCTTTTTGTGCTACTACTTTTTGCTAAGCTACCTTAAGGTGGTATCTCACTGAGCGGCAAATGCTAAAAGTACGAACGTTTCAATTTTTGGATTCACCAACTTTTCTGATGAATGTTGGCGAAAATCAGGGTTAACCTCTGTCATTAACGACATTTGGCACATTTAGGTCATTGTAAACCTTGTTATTCTTACCAAATTGGTTTGTCTGTATACATTCTGTTCGCATTCTTTGCTCAGATACTGAAGAGCAATTATAGATTATTTTCTTTTCACCCTGCAGTTTTGGAGGTATTGCCTCACAGCAGAGCTTAAAGGCATCCAGTGAAGTGTACATCAGTCTATCAGGCATACTGCTGCTGCTGGCTTACTGTACCATCTCTGGCATGGCAGGGATCTACACAGAGTATATTCTCAAGAAGCAGAAACAGGTACATCTCACATAGTGAGCTGCTAATGGTTGTTACATATCGTAGTGTTTGTGGAACAAATAGAAACAGAAACAGGAGATTGTTTCAGGGTTGTCAATCTTTTGACCAAGGGGAATAATACCCCCATTCAAGTTTTTCTTTCTGAAAATTGCAAACAAATACTCTAATCTGTGAATTTGAAAATTTGAGGACCACCCCTTTAAAAAAAAAATTTACGTTAGAAAAAAAGATGGTTCACATATTGAGTTCTACACCCCCAACTCAAAGTGGTCCAGGGATTCCCCTACTTCTGGTGCTTCTGACAAGGATTAGTGTATGCTTATTGAATTAATGAGAGCATGGCTATTTTCTAGGCTCTTACTCCTTTAAAATATTTGATGATGATGAAAAATTGCATCTTAAAGATAGACAAAGGATTGAAATAGAGAAGAACAAGTTCAACTAAGTCTCAAGTAGTGCGCACCCCCCCTCATCCCTTGTCTCTGTTGATCAAATTGTGTAACAGTACTAGATGTATACAGTCTCAAGTAAATACAAACAGTGATGTATAACCTTAGAATAGAATTGCATCATAAATTTACATTTCCCTGTTTAGTCTAACATGGTTTACTTTTTTCTTGCAGGTGTCATTAAGTCAACAGAATGCTTACATCTACACGTATGGCATTGCCTTCAACTTGTTTGGGTACCTCATGACTACCTCCTCAGATCAAAGCATAGGATTCTTTCATGGCTTTAGTCCTTGGACGTTGGTCATTATTCTTACACAGGTAAACTCCATGGCTTCTATACATAAAAGTGGAATTAAACCTGGGTCGTGTTACACAAAAATTGCAATCAATCGCAAAGTTGCAACAGCCAATCAAGATCATTGTTTCATGCATATTTCATTCAAAGAGCTGACGCTGGACCTATCAGAATGGTTGTTTCAAATTTGCGATTGATTTGCAAACCTTTGTGTAACAGGGCCCTGGTGTAACTTAGTCCACTGATTTATGGAGTGCCAAGTGTAAACCTCTTTATATTGTACAAATTACGGTAATTCTGTTGCAAAATGAATGAACAAAATGAATGCAGTTGTGAAATGAAAATGAAAAATCAATTTCATAATGACATGATTTTCTTTAATCATCTAAGTTAGAAAAAAAAAAAAACAGGATGAAGAAGAGTTTTACCCTTAGTGCTCTGCAAATCAGTGGGCTAACTCTACCCTCTTAAACCTGGAATGAAGTTAGTATGCTTTTATGGATGCCAACCTATGATTTTAGGACAATTATCCTGTAGACAATTTTTAGTGTCAAAGACAACTACTCATTTAGGATATGAACCTTGTAGAGTATGATCATGCTCATCCTCTTTGAATAAGATCAGTTATTAGTGTATTAACCTCTAAATTGTTATTGACTGCCAAGCAATTGTTGTCGGGGCATACATGTACTGTATAAGTGGTTATTTTCGCGGTGGTTTTATTTTCGCGATTTTCGCGAGTCGGTCCTCGCGAAAATTTCCACTTCAATATATGGCTATTTATAGTAACAAAAACATCACAAAAATCGCGAAATTAAACCCTCGCGAATTTCCCTACCTAGTCCAAAATCGCGAAAATATCTGTACGCGAAAAAAACAGCTTATACAGTATGTTGTAGGACCCTCATATACATCACAACTAATATAACCCAAACTATCTTATACTTATCATGCAGGCAGCAAATGGTTTGATCCAGGCATTCCTCATGAAGCATGGCAATAACATCATTCGTCTTTTCATCATAGCAACAGCCATGTTGTTTGCTACAATCTTATCCGTATTAGTCTTCTCTCTTCAACTGAATGCATTCTTTTACTCGGCTCTAGTCTCAACGGCCTTTGCTCTTTGGTTGTACCATGGATGATGACAGAAGTGAGCGAGTTGCATCAATTAATTACCTGTGGTGTATCTTGAGGCATGTCAATCTAGACCAATTATATGACATATGCTTCGGTGACAATTGCTCCACATTCAGTTTATAACACATGTCGAAATTCATAACATTAAAGTGTACCAATCACCTGAATAAAATAATTTGTGTACAGCTAGAAAGTATAAAATCAACCTCAGAGAACTTTATCTGGCATTATATAGGTCAACAGTTAAGGAGTATGAAGGAAATAAAGGATAACATGAAAACGCTCGTGTGGAACCAAACTCTTGAGTTCGGTTCTGCATGATCCCTTATCTTGGCGAGTGCATACGGGTGCATAGAGTAGTCTACTCACAAGTTGCATTTTTGCTTATAGAGAGTGTAATTAAAATTGGAATATCTCTTTATAGAATTAATATTTGAAGCCCTTATTTTGAATATAGTATAACGACATGGAACCTTTAACATACAGAGCAAAATATTTTTTGGTGATTGGTACCCTTTAATTTTAGACTCTAAATTTGGACTCTGCATAGTACACTCATGAAATGGATCGTGATTGCATTATGATACCAGTGCTGACTTGTGGAGTAAATTTATCAGGTACTTAGAGCACTGTGGTATCCTAATTTTAGAGCTTGTTATCTTTTAAGGGTACCATTCACCAAAAACATATTCTGCTTTGTATATGTTTTTATGCTATATTCAAAATATGAACTTCAAATATTACTTCTATAAAGAAATATTGCAAGTCTATATTCACTCTGAAAAAACCTGTTAAAGTGACTTCTGAGTAGACTAGTCTATGCATCCGTATGCAGGTGCATAGAATGGGGCGCGAGTGGAACCCAAGTTGGAGTTGGTTCCGCACAGACCTTATTCTATGGTTTTAATGGTATCCTTTAAATACTTCATACTCCTTAAACCGTTAACCGATTAAATTTAAGGTGAAGTTTTTTAAAGTTAATTTTATACATTCTAGCTGTTCACAATTATAATCTTTATCAGTACAAACTTAGGTATTTTATTAGGGACTGCCTTGACAGAACCTGTATTTGGTTCTTTTGCAGTTTCCCATTTCATGTCCATTATTTTATGTGCTGTAAATAGCAACTGTACGCTTCTTATTCTTGTCTTTTAAATTCTACTTTTCTTTCCGCTATCTTTTTTGTTTGTTGGTTCAATGCTTCAATATATATTCTATATGTTTGATGTGTATTTTGTGTACTTTTTAAATGGACTTGAATAAATAAATTGAATTGAAATGAATTGAAAATTATTTTTTTTAGGTGATTGGTACTCATTAAGGTGGTGACACAACATTTGCTCTGCGACATTTGCTCCTCTGTCCATATCTCCAAAGGTCAAAGGTTAAGGTCAAGGTCATGATTTGGTTTTTTGTTAAGGACAATGTGAAGATTAGGATTAGGGTTAGGGTTAGGGTTAGGGTTAGGGTTAGGGTTAGGTTTAGGTTTAGGATTAACATGGCAAATTTAGACCGGAGTAATTGTCACAGGAGCAAATATCATGGAACTCATTAAGGTTTGTAGACTGGAAGATTTTTTTATCAAACCTGCATTTGATTTTTTTTATGTCAGTTAATAGGAAGGTCTGTGATAAGTAAACCTTTTAGATTCTGAATTTTCAGGTAATGCATCAGGTATTTTTATTGCTACATCAGATGTTTGAAACATCAAATCTTATCTGCTTTTTCAGTTGGTACTCCCACTGCAATAGGAAACTGTGTGGCTGGATTTACAAACTAGGAATAGTTAACCTAAGAAAATTCCTGTTGTACCTATAGAGATGTGGTGGTCTAGTTGACTAGTCATTGGTCTTTTGCACAAATGGTTTGTATTGTGGTGGCCCTTCCGTCTTATTTGAATCACAACCCATATGAGGTAAATGGGCACCTGGTAGGAAGAAATTCCTTGAATGCTTCCAGCGTAGCTAAATCCAGGGTAATAGCAGTACTTTGTAGGTGTCTGGAGCAACTCTTTGGATTAATATGTGCACAATATGAAATTAGCTATTATTATCATTTTAAGACATGACTATGTTGCCACTTGCCAGTATCTATATGTAAGTATGAACTTCGACCTAAAGCAGCTGTGAAGGAAACGTTTAAACCATAATGATCTTTTCATCGATGTATTGATTGTTTATCAAGTTAAATATGGCAGGGAAGCTTAGGAAGCTATTGCTAAAGTGTATTTATGTTTTTATTGTAAATATTGTCCTGTTTGTTATCTTTTTATTCTAAAGACAGTTTGGAAGATTAGCCACAAGTAAGATAATCTCCATGTATGATTTGTATCCTCAGAATAAAGTGTTTTGTCAATACAACTATATTAGGTAGCTTGGTGAAATGCAGTGGTACAAAAAGATGTGCCCAGAACGCAAAATGCATATTGTTGAAAATCATATTTGTATTGAATTAAGGTAGAAACGTATCATTTAACTATTAAGTGGGTAAAAATACCTCTGCTACCTCATTTAGGCTTAATATTACCAGAACTGTCATTACATATGTCAAGTTGCAATTTTGAATTCACCACTGTCTCCAACAATATTGCCGTGTTTCTGACGCGGCTTTTCGTGCCACTACGTTTCGCTAAGCTACCTTATAATTATCAAAACAAGTTATCCAGCAAGATATGCTGCTGCCATAAACTGTGCAATGCCTTTGGAAGGATTGACTGCAATCAACAATTTTTCCTCATCTGCAATTTTGAATTTCTGAAATAGAAGGTTTTTTTTTCTGTGAACACAATGTGTGTTATTCGTAAATGCAGGCATATAAGTTAGTCCTATAATTTGATTTGGAATTCAAGGAAACAAATTGTAAAAACATCAAAGACTTATAAGATTAGTTAGGTAAAGCACAAAGATGGTCAAAATAGTTATAATCAAAGAATCATCATTCAAAAAATATGTTTAGTAACTAGGAAATGTCATCTTGTTTCATACTGAATAATGTAACCTGAATTATTTTTCATGCTTGTAAGATGTAAATATAAAGAAAACTGAAATGTTTTTGATACTGAATAAAAATACCAAATATTAGAACAAAATGCCTAGTCTATTGAGTATTGATTTGATAAACACACAGTTTTATGTTTGGGTAATTTTCTTCAAGTTTATTAGAATAATCATCAAAATGATTTATACTTAGTAATATGAAGGACCTTATGTGATCGTATAAATATATTTATACAGTGGAAACCCACTATAACGAGGACCTTGGGACCATGACAATTACCTTGATATATCAGGAATCTCTTTATATCAGGGTGAAAAAACAAAAGAAATACAAAGACATGGGACCAGCAAAATTACTTTGTTATTTCAGGAATCTCGTTAAATCGGAGCTCTTTATAGGGAGTTTCCACTGTATTAGTGTTTTTGTATAAATCCAGATTCAATAATGTGTATACTGAAATTGAAATACATGTATTCATTTATTCCAGAAAAATTCTATTTTTCCCAGTATGATTTTCATGTTTAACTTATTGAAATTCTTAATCCTATTTTCTGTTCATCATTTTCTCTATCCCTTTCTTCGTTTTTTTTTTCTTTTCTCTATGTGTGTCTCTTATTTGTATAATTGATGAGTGATCATGTTTATTTGTGCAATTTCATGTTCATGTTCATGTTATCCAAACATTTGATACATCAATAAAAACAAGAAGCTCTCTGTCTTTTGCTTTCCTATTGGTAGATTATTACTGATTTATAAGGAAAGGCATGTGAGAGATTTATTTTAGTTTATGGATATAGTAAGGTATGCTTCAAATATATGAAATATATGAAAGACGGGTTTCGTTTGAATGAAAATGCAATTTCAAATTAAACTATTGATCGAAGAAAGCACCATTTCTATTGTGGAAGGGCATTTGCCATAATCTTGAAATAAAGCATCAGGGATATTGCATTTCAATGAATACATTCAACAATTATTCCAAAAGAAGTTCAATTAATCATGATGTGACATGGTGAATTTTCCGTTTACAGCAGGCTTAAATTAAAGGAAACCAAAACCCAAGGAGAGAATCAATGTTATTGGAAAGTGAGAATTCAGAGAAGCACTTTACAAAAAGTTTCATTAAAATTGGTTAAAAAATGAGAGTTATGGAAGTTTGAAAAGTCTCGTTTTACTTTCTATGGGGATCCTCAAATTGGCAAAATTGCTTCAAAATGGCTGATTTTGTGAACAACTCTCCATTTGTTTTGTACACAGATTTTCGGATTTTCCCCATTATCTCTCAGGGTGCTCCTTGTCTCCTGAACTCGACATATGTGGTGTAAAATACATTTTCCCATTATATATGTTGAGCTCAGAAGGAGATTAACTGCACCTTGAAACTTCCATAACTCTCATTTTTTAACCAATTTGAATGAAACTTTTTGTAAAGTGCTTCTCTGAATTTTCACTTTCCAATAACATTGATTCTCTCCTTGGATTTTGGTTTCCTTTAAGGTTTCATTATGAATTTGGAAAGCTGTACATATTTCATGAGGGTATTTTCCCATTCAGAACCAATTTTGAATTGTCTTGCCATACGCTTTCTAAGTTTCTTTCCAAATACCCCCACCCCAACCCACATGGTGCCATGGTGCATACACACTTAACTTCCCCATGTGATTTGTGTAGTTGCAAATACCCTCATTGTAGGCAGAGTTGTTAATTTTCAAACGATTTCTCGTTCAAAATATCGACCAATCACACCATCAATCGAAACGAAAATCATATGTAAGTAGTGCTTTGAACTAAAGTGGTAATTTTTTGGTGAAAATTTGTATATTATATTTGATTAATTTCCCGAAACGTGAGAATTGAGAGTGTTTCTTTCAACCGGTTGTAGTTGAGGTAGGACCCAGACGTGCAAATTTATGTTTGTTCTTTCAACGGATTGGTTTCTGAACATTTTGAAGAAAAAAAATGTGCAAACGCACCCTGCACCCCGCACCCTTGAAGAAGAAGAACAAGAAGAGGGAGAAGAAGAGGAAGAAGAAGAGTAAGAGGGAGAGGAAGAGGAAGAAGAAGAAAAAGAAAAAGGAGAAACAGAAAAAAGAGAAGAAGAAGAAGGAGAAGAAGAAGAAGAAGAAGAGGAAGATTAAGAGGAAGAGAAAGAAGAAGAAGAAGAAGAAGAAGAAGAAGAAGAAGAAGAAGAAGAAGAAGAAGAAGAAGAAGAAGAAGAAGAAGAAGAAGAAGAAGAAGAAGAAGAAGAAGAAGAAGAAGAAGAAGAAGAAGAAGGAAGAAGGAAGAAGGAAGAAGGAAGAAGGAAGAAGGAAGAAGAAGAAGAAGAAGAAGAAATAAGAGAAAAAGAGACAAAAGAAAGAGGAGAAAAAAGAAGAAAAAGAAAAAAGAGAAGAACAAAACAGAGGGAGGAGAAGAAACTAGAAGAAGGAGAAGAGAGCAGGAAAAGGAAGGAGAGAGAAAAGGAAAGAAAAATATATATTTGGGTCTATTGTTCTATTGG
Source organism: Heliocidaris tuberculata (assembly GCA_025618425.1). Taxonomy (NCBI): domain Eukaryota; kingdom Metazoa; phylum Echinodermata; class Echinoidea; order Camarodonta; family Echinometridae; genus Heliocidaris; species Heliocidaris tuberculata. The sequence continues at coordinate 38,485,758 of CM046839.1, read as the reverse complement.
GTCGATCATTACCTGAGGAATGGGAAAATGACTGAGCATTTAATACTTCATTTTCATTTTGGAACCCCACCTTAATTTGTAGTTTATTTGAAGAAAAAAAAACATGAAGTAGTCCATCGCTGTATAGTTGATTGTGATGTGTGTCTTAAATTTTTTTTTTTTTCAAAAACTAGTGCAGCAGTAATCGTTAGACCCACAAAGCTATTGGTTTACGAGTGGCAGTAGTGAACAATTTTATCCCTTGTACTGGAATGGAAGGCTAGAGCTTACTTACTCAATTTATTTCAAAATGTTCAGTCTACAATCTACAGCACTGAAAGCATTGACAATTGACTTGAGATAACAATAAATGTACACCTCTTCATCTTTGGTGTTGTGATTGAATGTCAGAATCCGTGCCTTAAAGCAGACCTTCATCAAAGTCATCATGATTCGACCAGGGACAGCACAAGAGAAGCAAGGAGACTTGAGTGATTTGAACAAGAAGACAAAAGCAGAGCTGATTGATTTACTTATGAGGCAAGAGAAACTATTAGCCAATAGGTAGGACAAATGGGTTGATACATTACTTGCAATTTTCAGGCATCTGAATGGCATAAATTATCAACACAACTTTGAGAGTAGTTATGAATAAAAAAAAAAACACAATAAAAGGTCAATTTTTTAGATAACCCAAATGAAACCTTAATTCTTAGAATATTGCAAATTTTTTTCAAATTGAAATATAGGGCATAACTATTGATGATGAAACTATTTCCAATGTGTTGAGGGTCAAGTTTCTGGCTATATTTTACTGAGATTAAATATACTGTATGCTGCTTTATAATGTCAGAAAGTGAATAAGAACAAAAATCCAAAAAGTGTTTTGACATAATATTCTATCTCAAAAAATGATGCAGACCCTTTTCATTGTTTTATTTATCATGAATTGAGGAAATGAAAAGGCCTGCATCATGCCTGGAGATTTAAAAATGCTTTGGCAATTTTTGTTCATATTTATTTTGTTTTATATTATTTGTTCATTCATATATCAGGAAATTCCTTTCTCGGTTACAAGACAAAGGGGCCAAAGTGGAAAGTTTAGCTGAAAAGTTGAGGATGTTAATAAAGGAACATGAGGAGGTGGATAGAGCTGCACAACTCTTTGAGAAAATGGACCTAGGTCAAGAGGATTCCACCATTAGTCATGTGACAGAAAGGACATCTGTGAACCAATTACCAGTACCAGCTAAAAGTACTGTGATAGAAGATAAAGATGCAGAATCTGATGCACTGTCCAACTCGGGAGATTCAACCAGCCCAGCGAGGAATGTGAAGGAAGAAAAACGAGGGAAATTCAAGCCGAACAAGGACTTGAAATCAACTGTTATACCTGATGACTTGCCGAGACCTTCTGTTGAACCATCTATTGTAGGAGGTCAGAGTTCACAAAAACACACGTCATCACCGGAGCAGAGAGATGCAGAACTGTCATCAGCTGTGGTTCCGCCACTCAGGAATCAAGAAGCTCAGGTTGTAGAATTCAAAGAGTCTGCCAACCTTCTCGAGGAACAGAAGAAACATGCTGAGGTAAGTATGTAGTCATTTTGTAATTTGTAGTAATACATAAACTAATGTTTATGTATAGCACTAAGCACTTTCTAAGCTTACCATCACATGCTTTGAGCACATATGTAGAGTTGGCTCATTAGAAATACTTTGTTATGATTATTTCTATAATCATCATTATTATTATTTAATATTTGGCGGTTACTTTATCTTTTCAAATTGTCTTTTTTAGGCTATAGTTGCCAAGCAAGCAGCTGAGAGATTGACCGAAAGACTCCACATCCAAATGGGGGATTTTTTTCCTCAAGTACCACAAGGAAGGTATGTATACTATTCCATGTTTCCAAATCTAAGATTCTTATTAGACAGGTTATGCAACTCTTACCTTTCTAATTACAACCCTAAAGAAAAAAAAAAGAAGAGAATTTCACTAGAACCAGGAGATTTGACCTTTCATTCAGGATAATATCCCAAACCGATTACCTTTTTGGTGAATAGAGTTTGCATTTGGTCGTGTATTGCCCTACTATGATGGCTTGAGGCTCTGTCTTGTCCCTGTCAAATACTTGGAACGTCTCATTCTCTTGCTGATGAAACATCCTGTTCAAAGCTGGTATGACTACATTTCAGTAATCTTGATATAACTTTGACCAGCAGCTGGTCAAAGAACGATGCCATTTCCTATTAAACTCATCAACACAGTTTTAGTTAATTGCCTTGGATAATTTTTGTCATCATGACTAGAATATTATGCAGGGCTTATCGTAGGCTGCATACTTGTGTCATCACATATTGTGAGTCCTTATGAATGTTGTCACTAGTTGTTCTGTTGAGAAGATGGATCGGTCCAGAAACCATTTACTAAAGTCATTCTTGTTTGGTAGTCCCTATGATTCATTGTATGTCTTCTGTGGATGTACTTAGTGATAATTGTTCAGATCTCATCACAAGTCTCTATTGATTGAACATTGTGAAGATATTTCTTTACAAATGTTATCAGTGAGTGATTCTTGATGACCTGCATTTGTATTAGCTTCCTAATTGCCCATTTCCTTATGTCCATAACTCCCTCTATTTCGATTCAGACTTGTGGAGTGTTGTTATTGGAAAACTGCAAAATGTGAAGCATATTCCTCTAAGTTTTTTTTATAATTCTTAATGTGTGATTGTACATGTATACTGTCAAGGCCTGGAGCAAACTGATGACCTACCGTAACGTCCAGCTTACACTCGTTACACTTTCATACTGCATCTAAATGTATGTCGACAAAGCATCACATATACCGTTACTTTCAACATTATTAAGGCAGCAAAACAATAATAACAATTACAACAACTACTAACCCCCCCCCCCAAAAAAAAACAACAACAACAAACAAACAAACAACAACAACAAAAACAAGAACAAAAAAAAAACAAAAAAAACCCCCAACAAACAAACAAACAAACACACACACACAAAATGGATTTTTTGGGTTGTATAATGGAAAGTATAAAGAAAGGTATGCTCTGACCTAGTCCACTGCCTGGACTGCTCTCTATCCCAGCTGGGATACGTACGTGCGCTTCGCTCACACATCAGCTATACACAAATGAACACACAAATTACGCACGTACGGACACAGAGCCTGAGACAAGTCACCAAAAATGTCTTCGTAGAATTGATATTAATATAGTGTTTACAGGTCACTAGGATAGTATCACAAATCATACACCACTTCACAGATTTTACATTATCCATTATAGAATCTAGCAGCAGTAAAGTTTGTACAAACTCGACTCCTATTCAATTAAACTTTTCTCCCATGCCAATGCATGTTGATTGTATACATTGGGACAATAACAGTGCACGTGTTGCATTGAGCAATATCACGCATCAACAACATACACGTACGTACACACACAAACACACACACATACATGGCTGGGCGAACTGGACCACGGAATTTGTGGGGAAGAGTGAATTTTGGGGGACGTACGGATCAGGGCGCGAAAGATTGAAATGACCATAAACTGCTTTAGCTCTGACCCAGCATTAAGAGAATGATTTTGTTTTCCTTTGCACTGCATCATAGCCTGTAATAAGTATAAGGGTGAAGAAATGATTTAAAATGTCTGTTAGCCTGTGAAAATTTTTGTTCTCTTTATTTTGTAATCCTAGTTTATCGAACTCCAAATAAACTGCTCTTTTGAATACATGTAGTTATATTCTAAATGATATGCAAGTTCAAAACTCTATCCACACTCTTTCTCTCTTATTATGACAGTTGTAGTCACTATAAAGTTCATGTATTTATGACCTTCATGGCCTTCGCTGTCTTGCATAATATTTAAAGACTTCTCTAATTGTGTCCCGTTTTTTCTCCTTTTCCAGTTACCGAGGTGGAGAGGCCGACAGTGATGATGAGGAATCTGAAGATGAAGAAGATGATGATGAAGTGTCAGATGGTGGTGGGGAGGAAGATGGTGACTGAGGAAGCTGTATTCCTACCAGTACTAGTAAAATCATCATTGGAAGCAGTGCTGTGCCACGTGTTGAAGGGAAGGTGCATATATCCAAAAGTGGGTCAGACTCTACCCCCTTTTAATGACATGCTATAAACAACTTGTCTGTAGGTCTAAACTACAGATAGTGGTTAAAGATAAAGTCAAGTTCTGGTCATGAGATTGAATTGTGAAAGAAAATTCTCAAAGCAAGTGGGAAAGGTTTATTATATAGCACATAAGAACTGGTGTATGCTGTAAGGTTTTAGAATCACCAAAATGATAAGAAATGGACTCAGTCCTGCTGAGATTCACATGCACTGCACCCAGAAATATGTATAATGGGACAACACACAAATGTTTGGCCCGAACATTTCAGCTGTTTCTTGTCATATTTTAAATGTGACGGCATTTGAAGAACAATCCTTTTCAGGGGACATATCTACTATGATAATCTTCCAAACTAACATAATAAGAATGAGAAAGCTCACAAATTATTTTTTACCTTTCCCAGAACTCAAGCTTCCCTTTAAGAGGCAAGTATGCCTGAAAGTTGAAAATCTGCCTAATGATGGATACTTGAAACCTTTAGCACTGAAGTACCCTGTAATGTGAGATGCTTCGATAGATCTGATGACGCAGCTGATGCTACATCAAGAAACTAGCTTATGCAGCATCCGTTAAAACATCCACTATGAGTTGAAACTGAATGCAGCATTTTCAAGGGTAAAGGAAATTGGAGGAAAGCCTCTCTTCAGAAAAAAAAAAAAAAAAAAAATTCCTGTCATTATTCAAACTTAATGAGTTGACCATAATGGGACATAAGTGAAAAATACCCAAAGCTCCAGAACATTAAGGTTTGCATTCAATCATTTGTAGGATGAATGTCTACAGGCTTTTATCAAGGAATTTCTTGCACAGAAATTTTATCCCTATCTTTCATTATTTTATTATGAATGATAAAAGGAAAATGTAGGCCCATTGTTAGGCAGTAATATCATTTGCACAAGCTGCAATGAATACAATTATTTATTCAATGAAAAGGGAAATACTTATTTTTTTTCTTCACACAATTTTTCAGTATGCCAAATTTGCTGCAATTTGTAATTGTGCAGGTCAAATCTGGAGGGATACTTCTGTAAGGTTTAGCAGAATTATATTCTGCAGCTAGACCACCTGTTCTAGTGTAACATTGTTTTGAAGAGAGAAGTAATAATTATATATCTCATAATCTGAAAGCTATGCACTTGTTAATTGTATTATTGTTGTTTTATTACAGCCAGTTACATTAGATGCATGTGATTGAAAGCGAGAGTGACAGAGAGAGAGATTTAGACAGGCAGAGGTAGAGACAAAGAGGGAGTGAGGAAGAGAGAGAGAGAGAGAGAGAGAGGCAGTGCCAGACAGCAAGAAAGAGCTAGAGAGAAAGAGAAAGAGAGAGAGAGGGAGGCAGTGTCAGACAGCAAGAGAGAGCTAGAGAGAAAGAGAGAGAAAGAGAAAGAGAGAGAGAGAGATGCAGTGACAGATGGCAAAAGGAGAGAGCTAGAGAGAAAGAGAGAGAAAGCCAAAGTGACAGAGAGATTCAGACAGGCAGAGGTAGAGACAGAGAGTGAGTGAGGAAGAGTGAGTGAGAGAGGGGGGGGGGGGAGCAGTGAGACAGGAAGAGGAGAGAGCTAGAGAGAAAGGGTGAGAGAGAGAGAGGCAGTGACAGATGGCAAAAGGAGAGAGAGAGAGAAAGAGAGAAAGCCAGAGTGACAGAGATTCAGACAGGCAAAGGTAGAGACAGAGTGAGTGAGGAAGAGTGAGTGAGGAAGAGAGAGGGGGGGGGGGGGGGGAGCAGTGAGACAGGAAGAGGAGAGAGCTAGAGAGAAAGGGTGAGAGAGAGAGAGGCAGTGACAGATGGCAAAAAGAGAAAGCTAGAGAAAAAGCCAGAGTGACAGAGAGATTCAGACAGGCAGAGGTAGAGACAGAGAGTGAGTAAGAGAAAGTGAGAGAGAGAGGGAGAGAGAAAGAGAACAGACAACATGTACTAGAAATCATAGATTGGTTGATGTATATTGCTTCTAAGTTTATTGAAAGTATTTATCTCTAAATAGCATTATATACATACATTCTTTATTATGTAGTTAATAAAGCAAAATCAAACCTTTAAACATTTCTCATATCAGTCATATATGCATGAATTTGAACATAGAAAAATAGAAATTTAGAAAGAGTTGAAACTGCAAGGCAAAATATCAGTCTCCAAAGAAGTACATTATATCAATACCCTCAAGAGCCAATATGGGACACACACACATTTCCTGTAGAGTCAAGGCAGAAAAGAACTTTAACTTTACTATGTTACAATGGAAACTCAATAAAAAGAGCTCTGATATAACATTCCTGATATTGTAAGGTAATTTAGCTGGTCCCAGCCTCCAGGTCTTTATGTTCATATGTTTTTTTACCCTGATATAAGGAGATTCCTGATATACATGTAGCAAGGTCATTTTCATGGTCCTAAGGTCCTCTTTGTAGGGAGTTTCCACTGTATATAGGTTGAATAGCACATCATGTTAACTGCTATAATGCAATTAATTTCCACTTTGTATAAATAAACCCTCAAAGTGTATCATATATTTACTTTATACTGTTAAGTGAAGTGTATATTGTTGCAAATTTATGGCAGCGATTAACTTCTGTTCTAATTACCTGTATACATGAACAATGATTTATACACAACTTTATACAACAATGTGCTTGCCATAGCTCTAGTTCATTGTCTGATGCTGAAAGGCATAGTTACAGCATATAGCCAAATAATTACTCTCTCAAAAAAGAGGAATGGTTAAGAATGCTATAAATCGGTCAAATGAATTCTTTGGTCTTGACAGAAACAATAGAAACCAGAAATTAATTGGCATATTTTCTTAAAATATCAAATTAAATAATTATTGTTCAATAAATTTCTATGCTTACATGGCTACTAGCATTAAGTATATACACTAATCATGATATAATTCAATTTTTTCTTAAAGTTGTTGTCAGAAAGTGTAGTAAAAATACCTCATATTAGGTTAGAGTTATCTATATTCATATAAAAACATTTCATGCCACAAATACCAAATTAGCTTCACTCTCTCATTCAATACAAGTTCCTTCAATTCCAAAACAAGGACCTACATGTATTTACTGTTATCTGCAAGTAATCATAAATATCACAACTAAAACAGATTTATGTTAACAGGCGATTCCATGCAATAAGTCCTGTGTAACATTTGACTTCCGTTCATTTATTTCATCCAAAAATGAAAAATTTCTGATGAGACCATTGACTAATGGTCATTTTGGTATCACTATCATTTTTCAAAGGTTGTATCAAGAAATTTTTCATTTTTGCATGAAATGGATGGTTAAAAGACATATCTTGTACGAGAGAGACATTGCACGGAATTGTTGTAAATCATACTCCTTGTCAATGGACCACTCTTACAATGCAAAAATAAATTTTACTACATTTAAGCATATATTTTTTGAAGTGAATGAGAAACATAAAGGTGACATCATACATATATTTTTTTCCAACCATACAAATGCAGTCTAGTAAAAACATTCAATATTACAAATAAAGCCTAAATCATGACTCTGTATTGTTCTATTTGGCACAAAACAATAGGAGTTCAGTATGAAAAAAAAAATAAATCTGTACAATTCTCAAGAAAATTAAATTCATTTTCTTGTTTCAATATAACATAATAAAATGCCATGTATACCAGGCAGTATGATAATAATATAGTGCATCAAGATGAAAAACAGATTGTTCATTCCATGAAAGGGGGGGTCATGGAAAAAGGTGCAATTTGTGGTGCTAGTGCAAGGCTTCAGCTTTTGGTGTGTCTATAAATATCTCATATCTTACAAACTGTACAGTTTACAGGCCTGTGAAATCTCCGCTTTTTCTATTATTCTGCCCGATTTCAATTTCCGCTTTTTTCCTGTGTGCTATTTCCGCTATTTTATCGGTTGTTCATCGCGGGCGTTGAGCGTGGCGCATTCGGTCGAATGAAGGCAAGTCGGGACTTGCATTCAACTTTGTACACAAAGTCAATGCATCGGCAGGTACGAGGGTTTTGGATTTTCATTTGTTTTTTGCCGACACCATCATACTCGTAGCTTGCGATAAGCAAAAAAAAAACTCGCTACAAAACCGCCGATTTCTTGATTTTTAACGCTTTTTCGGCGAACCTGTTTCTTAGCATTGGACTTAAGCCCCGCGTGCTTTGGAAATATGGCGCCGATTCCGCATTTTTGACGGCGGAATTAGGCTTTTTAGACGGATTTTTGGAGGTGACTATGGGACTTTCTTGTGGTGAGTGACAATGTCTGTGTGTACAATGATGTGATTTGTATGTGTTGTGGCAATGGAATTTGCTGGCTTGTGGTCATATTGTATGATAATAGGTAGAATCATGGCGGCGGAAACTTTCAGCTTTTTTCCGCTCTTTTTGTGAAACCCCATTCACAGGCCTGAGTTTACTGCCTTATTTAAAAAAAAAGACATGACAATGAAGATAGGTAGACAAACTTAAACATATTGCATATATGTAACTTCCATGTCTGCGTCATTGTACAATCTACTAGTACATTAAAGAGATTACTAATGACCAATATTTCAAAACCGTACATTACTTTCTGTATTGCACACATTAGATTGTTATGTACTGATCAATAATGAAAGGCATTGTTAACCATATAAAGAAACTTCCAACTCTGGCAGTATAAAAGAATTGGATCCCAAATGTGAAGTTGCTATGGAACATAAATAAATGCAAATCAATAAAGATTAAAGCTAAAATTGTTAATAGAACACTTTGGTTCAAAGTTACTATTTCTGCACAATACTGTACTCTGAAAATGTAACAAAAATATGTGACATAAGGGCTAAGCACTTTGAATAAAACTTCATACTAAGTGATAAATATCTTGAATGAGATAAAAGAAAATACAACCTATAAAACTTACCCTAGACCCATTTCAAACTTTAAAAATAGATGCACAGCACCTACAAATTACAGGTATGGTCTTAAAAAAAGAGAATTACTTCACATTTGTTGTTACAAATTTTCACTAAATGAATCTCATCAGGGCTTCTACACAAAAGGTGGGTAGAAATAATGGTGGGAGAAACATTTCATAAATCATACAAAATTGTCACCAAAACAATCTCAGATTTTTACTACCCACATTGCATGGTGTAATACAGTGATCTAGGCCTCTACCAATTTATGGGTAGAAACAATGGACTACCCTTCGTCATTTTTATAGAATACAGATCTACTGTAAATGACCAATACATGTACCATAACAAAAAATGACCAACATCGATGTCCTTAAATGGCAATAATTATTTGCTAATCCAAAATAATTAAGAATATAGATTAAAAAAAAGAAAGAATTAAACCAAAATCAAATGAATTCTTTTTCACTACACTGGTTTGATAATGATATCAATATCTTGGTGTTTGGTCATTATTTCCCTTTGATCAATCAAAGCTTTGAATTCTGCTTTCTAGGAACACAGCTGCATAACTTTATGTATGTTACCATGTAATGCTGAACACTCTGAATTTAATCAATTTAAAACGGACATACATTTAAATGTATGTATACATGACATTTCAAAACCATCAACCATTAGGAATAAAATAAATGATATGAGTCATTATCCATGCAGTGAACCATGGCATTAACAAATCTGTACACTTCATCACAAGGACACTTTTATATTGCAGTCTGATCATGTCAATTTAACCACATAACTCATACCCAATAACAGTGTGCAGTAACATTTGATGAATATCATCAGCAATGTGCAATCAGTTATACTGTAACAAAATCTCCATTGCTTTCAACTCAAGATTAAACCTACATAAATGAATAAAATTATTATTATTAAGTATTTGGCATCACCTGTGCCTGGGAGGGGAAAAGCGAACTGAATCACTGTAACCCTGGAGTCTATCCTCCCGATATAACTGATTGAGATGTGCAGGTTACCCCCTACTCTTCATTGAATAGTGCAGTGGGTTCTTAACGTGCAAAGGTGGTGACTCTCCTCTACACGGGGTCTCCATTTAACGTCCTATCTGAGGGACGGAGTGTTTTTCCAATGTAACATAGCCTGCGTCTATGAAACAGGGGAGGGGCACGTTAAAGGTATTAGACAGTTTTGGGAAGCCCTAAAAAACTTTTTGAGAGATTTCTTTGATTTTACTAAATAAATAGCAGGGTACTAACATAACTAAGATGCTGTGAAGTTTTTTCCTCCTCAAGTGAAATATTTATCGAATTAGAGGTGAAAAGAATAAAAATCCCTGGCCCAAAAAAGAGGGGATGTAAATTCGAACAACGGCCACACACATTACTCACACGAGGATTGCTGTGTGTTATAGAATACGCTACACATAGTGCGAAGCGCTGGGTTTATTGTGTGGGGAACCTTCGGGTGGATATGGTCTCAGCGTGAGGCAGTGAAAAACCGTTACCAAGCGTTTCTTACAGATATTTACACTAAAATTTGTTTGAAATCGTGAATGGAATGTTAAATAATCTCGTACATGTGCCTTATGATAAAAGGAGAATAGTATGTGACTATGTTAGATAAGTTTCTTGCCAGTATGATTTTTGCTACCGACACTGTCTATGAGCTTTAACACACAATGGGTTCATCTTTGGGAATGTATGTAAACAAGGTGTTATTCTAATCAGTGAATGTTGGCAAAACAATGTGAAAGAGTTCATTTTCAAAATATACTGATAAAAAAACAAAGTGGGTAAAATCAAATCAATTAGGCCTGCTCATGTACATGTACATGTTTCAGAGCAAATATGGTTCTGCAATCTTGCTAATGCATTGATTATGGATTTGCTTTAGCCATTGTAAATATCAACAAAGAAATGACCCAAACTTGCAATATCACATTCTTGTAGGCAATACTAGACTAAATATGCATGCAACACAGCTGCAAAAATAAGCATATATCAGTATGAAGTTCACTGACAAAAACTCCAGTATACATTTATGCACCAAATATTTAAATATATATTAATGCTAGGTATAAAAAATAAAATCATGAGTGCAAGCCTGGATCCAAGCCCACGCGTCTAAAGGTTCCGGTCTTTGCTTTCTCGAAGGCAGTCTCGTAGTCCGACATCGGGTAGATCACCCCTACCAGCTCTTCAAATGGGTACTTCCTACTGAACTTTGACATGAAGGCAAGCGCCCTCTCCAGGTGCTCAGGTGCATAGTTGTGAATGCCTGCAAGGGGAATTGGTGAAGAATGTCAACTACAGTAAAGGTAGCAACACAGAAACTATGTCGAGATAACGTTAAAAGTGTTGAAATATGTCATACATGTACATACACCAGATAAACAGAGAATTATAGATTTAAAATAGAGGTAATTTAAAATATTTTCATTTTTAAAATAGAGATAGTTGTTTCTAATTAGCTTCTTTCACCGAACAGTAGTGATCAAGTTTGATTTCTGGGACTGTTGCGTTAGGGTTAGGGTTATAAATAACTCTCCTTCTGGAAATTGAAACAGAGACTTCTTGTCTTCAACATCTGAAAAAAGCTTTAAAAAACTTGAGGCAGAGCATATAGATGCAACAGCAGCTCCTCCTCTGTGGAATTATTTTACCATTTTCTGCCAATACTGCTGGCATCTACATTTAAAAAGCAAACTTAAAGGAAACCAAAACCCAAGGAGAGAATCAATGTTATTGGAAAGTGAAAATTCAGAGAAGCACTTTACAAAAAGTTTCATTAAAATTGGTTAAAAAATGAGAGAGTTATGGAAGTTTGAAAAGTCTTGTTTTACTTTCTATGAGGATCCTCATGTTGGCAAAATTGCTTCAAAATGGCTGATTTTGTGAACAACTGTTGAGCTCAGAAGGAGATTAACTGCACCTTGAAAGATAATGGGGAAAATCTGAAAATCTGTGTACAAAACAAATGGAGAGTTGTTCACAAAATCAGCCATTTTGAAGCAATTTTGCCAATTTGAGGATCCCCATAGAAAGTAAAACGAGACTTTTCAAACTTCCACAACTCTCTCATTTTTTATCCAATTTTAATGAAACTTTCTGTAAAGTGCTTCTCTGAATTCTCACTATCCAATAACATTGATTCTCTCCTTGGGTTTTGGTTTCCTTTAAGACTCACCTACTGCTCAGTGCCAAACCTAATATTCCTTGAACATTGTCTATTCCATTAACTTTGTATATTTTTGTTTGTATGTTGATCTTCTTCATAATAGCATTTAGTTCAAATTACTTGAGCATCTCCAAAGATGGATATTGTTATCATTATCATTCTTACTACTGTCATTATCAGTTTTATTACTATGCATCATTATCATCATCATTATAGGAGATATATGCTGACCATATGTAGTTTTTCTAAAGCCTCTGCTAAAAAGCTTCCTTCTCATATCACCTAGCCTCATATACACTCACCTTTGATAGTGAGGCACTTTCTGATGATTGCTTCAGCTGTAATATTCATGTAAGAGTCTGGGTGCACAAGTCCAACCAGGACATAGATCCCTCCTGGTTTGAGCAGCTGAATACCTGATTGTACGATGCCACTTACACCACATACCTAGAAGAAAATGGAGGTAGAAGAATACTGCTATTCATAAGCAATGTTTCTTGTCAGTTGATGTATTATAACAAAGTAGTGGTCAAACATTACACTTTTACTAGAAAATTATGCAATCATCATCTGCTCAGAGCCATAAGGATCTAAACTGATGATATCATTTTATATTGTGTTAAAGTGTTCATAAAATTCATAGGGTTAAAAAAAAATTATTTCCTACATTTAACTAATTGCTAGATAGATAACCTGTATAAATATGTTTAGGGATGAATTTTGGAATTAAAGAACAATAACAAGTGTCAAATAAAAGAGCAACTTTGCTCACAGTCAATCAAATGCAATAATTTCAGGAGCTTATATTGATCAGCTATTGTAACTTGTTATTGATAACACGTTTTATGAAATTTTATTTATTTTTTTTACACTATTTGGTGGATTTGAACAATCCTGAAAATCTCCATTTTTATTGCATGACCATATTGCATTTGATGCCAGGAATTTTAACAACAAGAATAAGCTTTGAAATCCTTAAATTGGCAACACATTGAGAGGTTCAAAATCATTGTTTTCCATTACACCTTATCAGAACCAAGTAGCACTAAAAGAAAAATATTATTGCTGCCAATTTGAATAACGAAATGTGATCAATTTAGCCCTTGAATAATTCCTGTCATGAAAGGATTTTCTAGGAATATGTTAAGGACTCATGAGATGGAAGTTGAACAAAAAAAAAAAAAGGGGGGGGGGCACTCCTTGTAGATTTATCACTACTTCCTGACGATTCTTACCTCTATGACAATATCCAATTCATTTTCATTGAAGCAGGCTGATTCATCTCCTGGGGTAGAAAAAACAACAACACAAAAACATCATACATATCACCCAACAGAAGTCTAAGATATGCAGTTACCAGGAAATAACAACTCCTGAAATCATTCATCTATCTGTCTACTGAGAGCCAAAATATGTCAACTTGATGTTTAAAAATACGACTTAGAGCCATTCTGGCTACAAACAGACAATATAAATGCAACACAAATGAAATTTCCCCCTTAATAACTCCTCATGATTTCAAAAGTAACATTTTAATTCATTCAATTTATCACATGCTGATCACATCACATTTTTCAGCCAATGTTCACAGAATGCCTGTATCACTAAAATTTTGTCCCTTCTTGCTCCATTTCTATACAAAAGTATAACCATCTCATTCTCTAGTTGCCACACCTGCTTTTATTTCCTTTCTCGGCTTTCTTCTTCTAAATTCTGTACTTCCATTCCAGCCTGTCCTTACAAGCTCATTCTTCTCATGGTCGGCAACAAATCCAACCTTATGAAAATTACACGATAAGTCTTATTCCCAATGCCATGCGCTCTTTGAATTATTCTCTCATGCCTTTCAATATCTCTCAATAGAATCATTCCACTTTCCATTTCATACTCTCTTCATTTTCCTTCGTAAACGTTTTCCAACATTTTTAAAGAAAAAAATATGCTTTGAGAGTATCACAATCATATTACTGCGAAGAAATACGATAAAAAAGTTAAAAATAAACCTTGCCTCCACATTGCTTGAAACCAGACGCTGAAAAGATTAAGTAATAATGGAATGGACAAATAGTGTGTGTCGCTTAGAGGTCAACAAAAGGGAGCCTTTGACAAAGGAGGAGGATTTTATACATGTGTACGTCAAATGCTGGAGTGAGGGTTTCACTAACCTTACACGACTGCACATGTACACGTCCCTGATAAAAATCAATCCTCACAATTTTCAGTTTCTTTTACACCTTAATCCTTTCATGACAAGAATTACTGAAGGGCTAAACTGATCACATTTTGTTCTTCAAATTGGCAATAAAAATATTTTTCTTTTAATGCTACATGGCTCTAATAAAATGTAATGTCTCTGAAACAAACTGTGTAGAAAAGTAGAAAAAAAATTGCCAATTTTGACAAAAAGCAATGATTTTGGACGCTCAATGTGTTGCCAGTTTAAGGATTTTAAACGACAAATGGGAGAGTAGACCGTGAATACGTCACAATCGATTCACCAAATTGCCAATTTAAGATTTGCATAGGTATTTTTAAACATTCATAACTCTCTTATTCTTTGTCCGATTTCTTTCAAATTGTCATCATCCTGTTTCTCTTATTTTTCTCCTTTTACACAAATCAGATTTTACAAAGGTTGGATTGCCCTTTAAAACTGTATTTTCTCATAAACTGCAAATCTATACAGATTAAATATCTACCAGTATATTTCTTCAATATCACCAAGTGTAGTACTGTTCCTGAATTTGTTTGTCATTTTGTTCTGTAATAAGATATTCATAAAATCTATATTTTGCTACAGTTCATTTTCAACATTTACATACATGAACAAGCACATCATACTCAATTAGGCAAATAGGCAATTAGGAGGTTTACAAACATCTTGTTTTGAGATTTGCAAAACATCTTTGACCTTAACATGTCAGGTACAGGCTTTCAGTGCTTCATTCCCTTTCAACTGCCAAAATCTATTATTTTTTTCAACTAAGAAAAGCTTGTCTTTCTTTTCTTTAAATTAAATTTTGAAAGGTGAAACTGATAATCCTTACATTTATGTTATCGAGATAAACAATGATACTTAAAGACTAAAAAAAAATATATATTTTTCTAATAGACTTTTGTAAACTTGGTAGCACAAAAGAGGTTACTGTGGTCATTTATTTTGGCACTAAAAATTTGATTATTTTATTTAGTCAACTTTACAGTTTAGTCTGCGTACAGTTACAATTTACTCAGAGAACAAAATCAGTTGGCTTGAAGGCTAAAAATACACAAGGGAGAGAAAAATATTCCTTGAATAATTCATTCACCAAAGAACAAGATAAAGTGCTTCAAAGCTGAAAGACCCCTGAATTTCAACACTCTTCCATCACTTTACATTTAATTCAACTTGTACTTCGTCGAGCAGAAGAAGAGTCACAAACTGCATGATGTCAAGAAAATAATCAGAAGAAAGGAGCTGAAAAGCAAATGAAGAAACATATTCTTATTTGCTACACTCCAGAGACTTGGTAAACACCCACTCATGGAGCATGCCAACCATTAATAATTACTGATATTATAAAACATGGAAATATTTACTATCACTTTCAATCGCGGGTGAAATGCGTGGACTCGATCAGGCGCATTGATTATTTTGTCAATATTTCATCTGTTTGTTCGCTGGGCAAATCTCCAGGGTCTTTTTATGTGTAATGTTCATTTCTCCAAGCGAAATTGTAATTTGAGAGAATCCGCCTCACATCTATTCTGAAACTGTTGCCTATGTTATTGGAAATGTTCCTAGGGTTGTTAGATTCGAACCATAATATTAAGAACAAAATTATGAAGCTTTCCTTCAAGAAAAAAAATTCACAAAACATTGAGTAGTGGTCTGATAGACGTCACCAGAATTCATGAATATATAGATAGATAGATGGTTTTGTAAAATCAACATCATCATTATAATCATAATTACCATTACATTTTAAATCAGCCTTTTTATCATCACCACCATCATTACCAAAGGAGAGAACAAAACATGATAGAGAGTGAGAGCGAGAGAGAAAGAGAGAAAGAAAGAGAGGGAGGGAGAGACACAGAAAGAGAGAGGGAAAGGGACAAAGACAGAGAAAGAACTTGAAAGAGAGAAAGAGAGAGGGGAGAGAGAAAGGGGAGCCTGTCAAACAATACTTCTTATGAAAAAAAATCCCATGGGTTAAAATTTGTATTCCTACTTTGTGCCAATCGCTCATGTGCAGCGGTATTTAGTAATTTATCAGCAAGCAGCAAGCAGTCCCCAACTTTGCAAACATTAGTCTGCCATTCAGAGGCAGTGACACGTCTCTAGAAAGCCTTAACAGATCGCCATGGTAACCATCAAATTAAGACCTATCGTTGAGGCATAACAATAGCTGTGCTCCGTTTCATAATTTCAAGTCATGCGCGAACAAGGCTTAATGAGAAAATATAGCATGATCCTGTTCAAGGTTGGCACGATTTATATTGCCTTGATTTTTAATTTTAAAAAATCACTGATTTAAATAAAAAACAAAGAAATACTCCAGTAATTTTGAGGTTGATTTTGTTGATGCAAAAATAACAACAAAAAACCTAAAATATCAGAGTTTGATTTACAAAAATATTGGTTAAGAATTCCCCATGTTAGAGTATTTTTACTGCAAATAATGTCTGAAATTAGATCTATCAAAATAATCTGTTTCTTTTCTACAGGAGCAACATTTAGGGCTATAACTTTAAAAAAAATCAAATAGATCAATTTAAAACAAATAAATAGTGATTTAAATCAACTAAATCTGATTTTCTGACTTTTGTTTTTTAATTATTTGGTTTTTTTAAACTGTGATCCTGTTCATCTCTTGGAGATTTACATCTTAGGAAAAAAGCTGTTTACTTCAGTCCATGGTATAAAGATTTGACAAGGTTAACAAAAATGAACCAATCCAGGCCCTAACACCTCAAGCTATTCAGATTTGAGAGTAGGATAATAAACAATTACTGAATTTGTATGCCTCCAAATTTACTTTAAAACCAGAAACTGTTTAGTGCACGCAAATATCAATAGTGGTGGAGATAGACAAAGTCTTACGCTAAAAATAATTGATAAATAAACATGATCAACATATACATGTCATGTACATGTAAATTTTAAAAATTACACATATATCAAGTGTTTTACAATTATACATGTAAGTTTTTACAATTTGTGAAAGTTTCTTTACACAAAAAGGGCAGTCCTTAACAATTCATGAAAGCTCCATGCTGTGAAAGTTTTTTTATTTTGAAGTAAAAATTACAAAAATACGAAGCATTTCTAATGTGTTTGTATGTGACCCTTATATATTCACTTTCTTAAAACACATATCGTCTTTTTGGAGCCTACAAAATTCAAGTCGAGTATTAGTCATTTAACATGAGCTGAGAGGTCATCGTTAACAATGAGAATGCTAAACTTAAAGTTTATTCTGTCCACACGGTCCGTAAATACGAGGAGGACCCCCACTGCTCGTTGTTTCAGCGTTAACCACAAGCTCATTTGTGGTTCTGGAACTACAAGTAAACTCAAAGTTTCGAAACTACGAGTATGTTCATACATGTATGGTCTGAAACAACAAGATAACTACAAGATAACTTAAAGTTTTGAAACTACAAGTAAGACTTAAAGTTTGGCTCCCTTCGTGTGAACCTGACTAAAGACTTCTGACAAAAGAATTTAGGTACTTCCCTTGACCCTTAGTGATTATGGTAAATAAAATCAATAAGATGTATGTCCGGCAGAAGGTTGCGATGGATGAATATGGACATCAGTTGTGGATTTTGAGAAAAATGCATTTCATTGTTTTGACAGTTCTTTGACTACATTCTAGTCTTTACATCACCCAATAGTCAACAGTAATAATTTATTATCTTAGGATCAAAACAAAAAGGTTTAGAAATATGACCCCCAAAAATATGTTCTTGCCCTTCTGGTGGGAAAACAACCTGTCTCACAGCATGATGACATTAAATGGCTGTTATGATAGACTGGAAACACAGAACAAGAAAGGTTGTATATACCTGCTATGATTGGAGTGCCACCAAAGAGAGGTATGGTGCTCAGTCTCTTCTCATCAACATCACTCACGTACACCTTCCCAAAGCCAAGGCTGTGGAGGAGAGCACACCCGTACACACCTAGGAGACCAGCTCCCTGGCACAGTAAAATAAGTATGGAATAATCGTGATACTTATGACAATTACATAAACTTCAAATGGACATAACTGACAAGATTGAAATCAAGGAAAATGGAGAATTGGAGATCGATAAATGAGAACAAGCAAGAAAGAGAGGGGGGGGGGGGGGGGGGGAGAGAGAGAGAGAGAGAGAGGAGGGAGGGGAGGAGACAGAGAGAGAGAGAGAGCGAGAAAGAGTTGGGAAAAACTGAGAAGAGAGAAAAGGAGAAAGAGATTAAGTGGGAGAGAGGGTATGCAGGGTTTATAGACAGAACATGAATACAAAATTGTGAAAACATACACGTAGGTAGAGAAAAATGAAGTATAACAGAAAGAGAGGGGGAGGAGTATTAAATGATTTATGTTTATGGAAAATACAGTAAAAAGACAGGATGAGAGAGAGAGAGAGAGAGAGAGAGAGAGAGAGAGAGAGAGAGAATATGCGAGAAAATAATCAGATTAGAATAGAAACTTTAGAAAGATACACATAACCAGGGAAGATAAAATAACAGACAGAAGAGAGACAACAGGAAGAAAATTCATAGGAATAGGAAGAATAGATTAAAAAACAAAAATGAACATTGGCAATGATTTCATTTGTTTTATACACTATTTTCAATGGGTTTTAGCCTGAATTCTAGCATAAATTCAGTATAAACACCGTGCTGTAATATTGAAGTAAGCCTACAGTCAAAGGAGTTCTAATCTAAAAATAGAACATGGTACATACATTGTACATGTAGACTCTAGAATGACTACCTGCAAAAATAAAAATTCAATAGAACTGGGGTCCATTAGAATCACTACAGGCAGTCTGCTTTCTCACAACTGTTTAGTCAAAAGCACTTTGCCAGATTAAATTACAGATGAAATATTGCAATTCTAATTAAACTACCCTAAAGTCATAAAAGATCTGCAATTCAATTCATTATGACCTAGTTCTCTAGACAATACAATCTTGCTTGAATTGCTTCCCATCAGCTCCAGGCGATGACAGATTCACTTATAATGCTGAACACATTGTAATCGGATTTGCAGAATTTATTTTTTTCATACCCAACAGTGCGATGGTTCAGTGGTAGAGCGGTTGTCTCGTAACAGGGAAGACCTGGGTGGATGAGCTAGTGCCCTTTGGAAATTAAGGCATTAATCCTCACTACCAAGTCCCTCGGAGAGGACTTAAAGCCATTGGTCCCCTTGTTGTGTACTTACAAGCATACACATGCTTTCTTAACAGTCAGGTAAAATAAACAATAAAAAAATCAATGAAAAAAAAACAAACAAAAAAACCCCCACCAAAATACCAATCAAAACCAACCATCAAACATTCGATACATCCTGATATGTATATCACTGTCACATTACTTGACTATAGTGTAGGTATAATAATAGCAATGACAACACCTAAAACAACTACAACAGTCAACAATGATAATAAAAATAATAACAGTGGTTAATGTCTGTCATACACAGCACTCCTGTCATTCCAGTAGGTAACTAGGTATATTTTGAGAAAATCATACATCATATTTAGAGGCAATTAGTCAGAAACTGGACACACCATTGACGACAATTCAACCTAAATTTCTGTGGCATTTTATAAATGAACATTTTCACCCTTCCCCTTCTTTAGTTTATAATGAGCATTGATCATGTAATGTACATACTTGTCTCTATGGAAACTATGATGCACATATATATATATATATATACTTTCAACATTTTATGCTGATGCGACCTTTCATGCTTGTGAAAAGTACATATGTCACTTTCCATTACTCAAGCTTTAATGTGTTGCAAATTATAATGTCCTTCCAAATCTAAGTGTGATTCTCTCTGCCGAAAAAGGGCACATCCATGTTAGTTGTATGGTCTTGCTGTATCCCATATATTACTAAGATATTAGAGAATTCTGAGCAATAATTATCATCGGAAGTATTATTATTTGTGCAAAAGTTTTCATTTTTCCTTCACTTTTTGTGTAATACATGCCTTTTGGTTTGAAACATCAATTCATATTTATTCATTCATTATATTAAAGATTTGATTTGATTATTTTTTTTTCTTACTTAATTTAGCAAATAATCTGATAAAAAATGATGTATTCCTTCATGAATGACAAAAAAAAAATGACAATGCAAAATATTTTTTTCAATCTGAATAATACTTTGGTTTAAATCTCTTTTCATATTTTTTGTATAACCTAAACAAAATGATATTCACACATGACAAGAGAACATAACACAGTATACACACAGAAGGTCAAATAAAAAAAAATACAGCTTCACATCCATTTTTGCCACTTCAAAAAAAGCATTTAATTTTTTTTTCCAGTGAAAAAATAGAGATGAAAGAATCAGAAAACCCAGCTGCATCATAGTAAAATTTCTTGCTATTTGTTTTCTACATGAAGTAGCTATTTCAAGTGCAAAGGCAGGTCTTGAGATAAAGTGATAGCAATCCCCCCCCCCCCCTCCACCACCCCTCATTACTACAATAAAGAGGACACTGAGCTTATTTTTTATCAAAACCCACAGGTATATTTTCTAAAAAAGCAGATGCCCCACTCTCATTTTTAAAAATTGGAGCATAAAACAATTTCTTTAGAGGGCCTAGTCAATATTTTGCTCCCATATACCAACCTCAGACAGACACAATGGAATACATAAACAAGGAACGAGGCCCTACTAACTGTATAGATTGCCATATGGGAGTAATAATTAATCTGGTTTCTCTGACATTAAAGATCAGCCCTAATTCAAACAATTAGTGCAAGCATACAATGCTCAACTCTAGCCAACAATAGGGCCCTAAGGGCAACTCAGTGATAATCACTCTAGGTCGTGCATATTACAATTACATACAATACATACATGCCTAGAAACTAGATGAATAGAATGACAGCAAATGATAAAAAGAGACCTGCATTTTCTGATATTAATATCCTTGTTCTAAAAATAGGTATTTTCTCTTCTCAGGTAGAGAAAAAAATGCACCGTGACATGATTAGAGTTGGATGCTTTTTGAGTAAGTGAACCTTTTATTTGCCGCTAGTGCCGATCAGAATAAACAATAGGCAACAATCCACAATGAATTGCAAATGCATCATCTCATGACCCATTTCAAGTTTATTCAGAACCTCTGAATATTGTACTATTGTACGATCACATTTGGCAATATCATTACATGATTACCAAGGAAATCTCATAATAACTAAAAAGCATGTGTTTCAACGTACTGATCTTTTCGAAAGAGAATGTGGCAAGTAAGGAGCATTTTCCTCAACAGAATCACAATTTTTAGCTGAGAAGAACAGGAAAGTTGGTCACAAAGATTATGACTTTTTGAGAATTGTTTGAAGTTGATGTACTGTACATGTACACAATGCTATGGGAAGGCAGATACATCATATCGGATGAGAGTGAGTAGGGTGTTACATCTTGGTAAATAGGTCATACTATTTTCATAGAGTTAATTCCCAATATAGCTCTTGAGGGACTTTATTATGGGAAGGCAGATAAATAATGTAAGAATTTTAAGTAATATCATTTTTTCTGGCGCGATGCAAGAGATACATGTATTATGATACAAGATATTATATATATATATATATATATAAATTATATATATATATATTGTAACTCAGGAGTCAAATAAAAACACTGCAGGAGCCAAAAATTTGGACTGACGTTTTGGTCAAAGAGCTTTATCAAAGTCATAAATAATATGAAGTCATAATATAAAGTCATATATAATATATATATATATATATATATATTATATATTATACAATATAAAAGAGAATAAGAAAAAGAAGAAAATTTGGGGAAACCTTCTAGCTCTGAACAGATATTATGGGAAGGCAGATAAATAATGTCTTGTAATAGCCAGAAGAATTTTAATAATATCATTTAGATTTATTACCATTCTGGCTCTCTACAAAAGATGTAATGATACAAATTACAAGATATTATGTACAACTTTTTTTATTAAAATTTTTTTTTTAATGAAAAAGAAGAGGCATTGTTTTTACCTGTAAGAGAACGGATTTGGTGGTGGAATCTCTGTGGGAGAAAGATGAGACTGCGTTCACCATGGTTGCTAAGGAACAATTAATCGGGGCGGCCATTTTGTCTGTGATGTGATCTGGGATAGGAAAGACGCAGGTCCCTGGATGTAGGACCATGTGGGTTGCATAGCAACCGCTTAGGCTTCTCTCACTGCTGATCTGACTGTGGCCATACTAATGGACAAGAGATGCAAGAAAATGGGATTGTCTAAATATTTTCAGTGAGGTAATAATCGATATGACCTTGGTGAGCTAGAAAAGCCAATATCCAGTAGAGCTAATTGTGAAATGGTACACTTTCAAGACACATCATGCCAATTCCTAAGATTTGTTCATGTATCAAGTCAACTACATGTATACCACCTTTGTCATATATGCACTTATTATTCCTGCATTCATTGAAAATTTTTGATCTTTATTTCCAAGTCCATTAATCAGAAAAGTGGTAATGACAAAATACAACTGATCTCTTCAAAAATATATCTTTAAAAAAATGTACACCAATTTCATGGACAACAGAACCAAATTTTTTGAACTTCCATGTTTACACAAAAAAACTGAATCTACACAATGTATTAAAATGAATATTAATTTTTGCCTATACCCCAATCAATCAATGTGATATCTTTGACTGATTGATAGAAATACATATATGTGTTCTATACATGACTGACTGAATGTCACTCTTTTAAGGTAATAATCAAATAAGAGATGAAAACATTAAATCATCATTCAGGCCAACTTACACATGTATGCAATCTTTATTTCCAACATTTTTCTAAATCTGATCCTCATAAACTGAAAAAAGTTGTCTCTAAAAGATGTTATAAAGGGGAAGTCCACCCTGATTACAAGTTGATTTTAAAAGACGCATAAAAATTATAGAAACAGATCAATGAATGTTTGAGCAAAATACGATAAGAAATAAGAAAGTTATGAATTTTTGAAGTTGTAATCAATCAAACACAAACTGGCAACTCTGTTACATATCTTGCGAGCTCCTCTCCCATTTGCCCTACATGTATATACCCCAAAAATCATTAATTTCCATTTTCTCTAAAGAAAGTATGCAGTCATACATGCACCTTAGATACAATCATTGTTTACGTACGTTTTTACACAAAACCTGTATGAACCAAATCTATTCCTTCATCAAAAACTAAGAAAATAAGAATTTATGAAATTTTCTGTACTGAGCAAATAGGAGAGGAGCTCGCATGATATGTCATGGAGTCGCCAATTTGTGTTTAATTGATTACAACTTCAAAAATTCATAACTTTCTTATTTCTTATTGGATTTTGCTCAAACTTTCGCTAATCTGTTTCTCTCATTTTTCTTCTTTTATTAAAATGAACTTAATACCGGGGTGGACTTTCCCTAAATAAGAGCACACTATATTTCTTCAGTATTGTGACATTCTTATTTTCATCTATGTACAAGAAAACAAGACTTCATCAATAAAAATAGAAAAATCAGAGAAACATAAAAAAAAGACAGCCAATAAAAAAAATTATGAATTTTCATGAAGCTGTGATGTTATTCCAAATTGTTTACAAATCAATGTTTATTTTCAAATCCTCAACTTTCTATTCTTTCTTCTAAGGAAGTGATTTCCTATTTCCTTTCCCAGGCTATTTTGAATCCAATTTCTTTCATTTTTAAAAAATGTTTTTGCAAATTATACATTTAATCTTCTTTCAGAAACATTACAAAAAAAATCCATAAAATCTACATTTATGTCAACAATAGACATTTATGAATACACGCATACATGCATTCATTTTCTTTCAACACTTCAATGCCAGGAAATATTGTCAAAAGAAACAACAATAGCCTTACCTTAAAGAGAGTAAAACACTTTTGGGGAAGTCCCATTCGACATCGGCTACAATTATGACAGACATCAGCTACAGTGAATGTGATTCGTTGCCCAACAGTCAGCTTGCTCTGATCACCTCGCTTGTGAGCAACAACTTCCAGTACTCCTTCATGGCCAAGTGCACTGCAAGTCAAAGTGGATTAGGACGTGTGAATTGAATTTAAGAAACATATATACTTGTATATCTTTGATTTGTCGATATTTGATGTGATAAGCATAGACTGGTATCACTGTAATATGCAAGTGATCAAACCCCTAGTGGTAGATCGGAGTGGCAGTAGAGGCACAAGGCCAATATGGGAGACTCTTTCCCATTTGGGAGACTGTCTCCATTGTTAGCAGAGACTTTTGTCAAGAATTTTGGGAGACATCCCATTTCGGATACAAATTTTCTTTGATTACATCTGCTGCAAAGGGATCACTTTGGCTCAACTTGAAAATGTGATTTAGCAGATTGCTCATGAAAAATTACTTTTTAACTGTCTACTTTAAAAATTCACCTCCTACTTTTGTTTTTAAAACATTTTTTGTTGTGATCCACATACAAAACAAATGGGCTTCTGACCTCAGAGAGGAAAAGATTTGACTGGGAAAAAGTGCCTTGTTGTTGGTGTTGTTTATATTGTCCTCTTGCAATCTTTAGTTCATGTTCGTGATACAGATAGGCTGCAGAGCCCTTTGAAGATTACGACAAGAAGTTAGTAAAGTCTCTAATATTAGGGACCTTCCCCTGAGTGGGGGAGAGAGAGAGAGTATCCCAAATAGGCTGTGCGCATGCCATCTGCTGAGTGGGGGCGGGGTTGGCATATGTAACTCCCCTATACACCAAATTTGCTATACCTTTAATGCTATAAAAATACTTGTGTACCCCTCCCCCTCCCCTAATCTTTCTCCATTTTCATTTCAGATCAGAGATTTTCGAAACATAAATGCTTCATAAAAATGTGATAACCATTTAGAGAGTTGAGACTCTCCGACCCCCCCCCCCCCCCCCCCCCCCCCCTCAGTGAGGGAATCCCCGAATTGCAACTGATCCCCTCCCTCCAACAACAAAGTTGTTTTTTGGGGGTGTGTTTTTTAGTTTTGTTTATTACATATGGCTACTTCTATTGTAAACTTCTCTAAACTTCACTTCACACAATGAATTTCTTAGACTCAAAGCAATAGAGAGTCAATTTACATGATTAACAATCATGGTTGGCACCCTCTCAGTTAGTCACCTGTAATTACCTGTCTTGTCGGGCTCCTTGTATTAATGCCCTCCCACTTTCAATCTAACTTCCACTGTATATCAACTTAAGTATCTTTAACTTCCATTATTTACAGTATTGACTGCTGCTATTCAAGGAATCTAATCTGCTAAAAATAAATGTGCATCTGTTACATCGACTGATCTAGTCTACATGTATATGACTTGAGATGAAGGCAATATTTCAATTACAACTGCAACTGTTTAATAAGACAGGCCGGCCCCTGGGTTAACATGGTCAGATGGTTAACAAGAAGCTCAACATCATCATAGTTAAAACTTACTAAATAATGGAAGGTACCATCAGCAAAATAATGCTAATCAATGAGTCAATGACTGATATGAATTATGATCGACATCACTCACACTTACGCGAGGTTATTGGAGATAACAATTAACATGGATCGACATGTCAATGCCATGGTCATTGTCGAAAAAATGACTCGATACAGAAAACTTAAACTTACCACGGAATAACTGCACTTCTCTTCCCGTGTATGGTATGAAGGTCAGAGGAGCAAATAGTTGCCAGACGAACTTTAGCTAAAATCTCTCCTGGTTTCAAATCTGGAAGATGGGTTGTTTCGCTGAGGAGCGATGGGCTGCGATCGGCTCCTAGAAACAACACACGGTGACACATGGGCTCGACTTCTTCCGCCATAACAACCCACGCGGGAACTCTGGCTGCGAGTTACGCTACTCACCGCTCGATAAAGTTTTGAGCGAGATACACGAGCAAATCCTGCACAGTACACATCTCATGCACAAACCACTGATTTTATCTGTTGATATTTAATCGCAGTGATTTCCGGATTTCCTTGCCTAGCCTCGCACAGGTATCTCCAAGTCGTTTTGAGTAAGGTACATCTAAAAACACGATAGTAACATCTTACAATTCAATATTTGTTGCTAAAGTTATTCATCTTGATTACGAGATATAACGTAAAATGAAATATAATATTTGTTTTAGTATAAAACCACAAATAATCACTCAGGTAGAATATTTGACGATTTGGACTTTAGTCTTTACGAAGGCTATAAATCATGAAATGGAAACAAATCACATTTCGGCCACGCCCCCTCGATCCTTTTGATGTGCCGACAAGTTTTACAGGTGACGATTGTGAGGTGGGGAAGGGGGTTGGGTAGGTGGGGTCAGAGCTATACATACAGAGAGTCCTGACCTGACACTGGAGGTCGCTTCTGATTGGTCAGTTATTTCATGGAGCTTCAAAAAGTTCCCTCTCATAGAGAATGTACGTGAAAGGGAACTATTGGGAGCTCCATGATCCGCCATGTTTTAAACAAAGACCGCGTACGCGTAGGCTTATTATGCGCGTGTCACAACTCTCTCTATCAACGCGCTCTGGGTGGGGTGGGGATGGTGGGGCGGCGGTGGTAAAGGTGGTAGTAGTGGTGGGTGTGGTAGGTGTTGGTGATGGGAGAGGGGGGGGGGGGCATTTAGAGGTCATCAATGAGTCTGACTTGTGTTGTTTATGTGTGTGAATGATTCTAGATCAACTATTTTTCTGGTTAGATCAAGGAGTTATCGTTCTGTGACACTAGCGTAGCTGAGGGGGAGGGCGGGGGGGGGGGGGGGGAGGGGAGAATAACTAATTCCTTGGTTAGATGAAATTATCCAAACTACATTCGGTGGTCATGTTGACATAATTTGCTTGAAATGTTTTCAAGAATAGTTACCATTTTCTCCATTCATAACTCTCATCTATACATTACAGTGAAACTCTCTCACACACTGCACGTTTCTCTAACATTTTTTTTTGTACTCCTGCTCTCTCTCTCTCTCTCTCCTTCTCTGTCATGGTCCTTTCTCTCCCTCTTTCATATTCTCTGAGGAATTCTCTTCTTTGCTCTCTCTTTCTGCATATCTTTTCTCTCCCTCTATCATGCTCTCTATCCACTCTCTTCTGTTTCTCGCTTTCTATTTTCAAGTTCTCTTTTGTCCTCCCTCTCTCTCACACATCATCTCTCTCTTAGTATCACTCTCTTCTCTTCGTTTCTCTAATTTTTGAAACCATATATTTATTTCCTATCTTGCTTCATCTCTCTTTCTCTTTCCCTGTTATGCCCTCCTTCTTTTTCCTGACCTTTTTCCTCTTCTCTTCATACTCTCACTCATGCCCTCATCTCCTCTTCCGTATTTCCCAACATTGGGAAAACATTACTGCTTTTAACAAGTCTCATTAAGATTCTGGTTACATTAAGAAAGCTACAAAAACAAGGAGTACAATAAGAATGTTTATTATACAAATAAACAGCTACAAAACAAGCAAAATGTATTTAATAAAACTAACATGACATAATTCTTATACAGCTGTATAAATATAGAAGAGATACATTTCTTGTACAGTGAAATCTGTATGTACAGACCCTTAGAAGGAAACAAGTAGTCTTTATAAACAGGTGGCAATAGTGTAAAGTCTGTCTGTGATAAAGGTTACTTTAATAAAGGGTTCAAAGAGAAAGTATTATCAAGGGAAACAACATTGTAGTCGTTATACGAGTGGTGATCTTTCTATACACATGATTGCTAAAGTTGTTTTGACTGTATATATAGGTACATGTATATACAGTGGAACCTCATTATAAAGAGCACTGTTATAACAAACTCTCGTTATAACACGGTAATTTTGCTGGTCCTACTTCTTTGTATTCTATTGTTTTTTAGCCCTGGGCCCCGTCACATAAAACTTACCGTTAATGGTAACTCTGCTATCAATGGTAACTACCATGGTAACATCACTCAACAGCCAATCAAAATCAAGGTTTCCATGGGAGTTACCAGTGATGGCAAAGTTACCGTTAATGGTAAGTTTTATGCAACGGGGCCCAGATATAACAAGGTTTCGGTATAAAGAGGTAATTTCCTTGGTCCCAAGAAGTTTGTTATAATGAGGTTGTACTGTACAATGTATCCATGTTTACTGTTACCCATTTATGCATAACAAAACAACTGCATACTGATTGATTGATTAAACAATAATTGCAAGAATTTGGCAAATAATATTCCCAAAGTTTTGATACTGTCCCTGGTCTCATGACATGTGAGATCATGAATTCATTTAAACCACTGACTAATGGATTATCTCATTCCTATAGACTTAAAGTGATTGATTAACTTTGTGAAAAATTGTAAAATCAGCTCAAATGCCAGTGAATTGTGTGCAGTCCTCTAACTACATATATAATTAAGGATAAGTGAAAGTATGAGAGAAAATGGAACCCGTTTACTATCCTAAAAAAGAGAAAATCGCGATCAATCGCTAGCGCAAGTCGCTCGGCTTCTTCGTTGCACTGCAGTCACAAAAACCAAGCACCAGCGCTTGGCGATTTCAGAGCGGGTTTCCAGCCCGTACGGTATTCTGTGATAGAGCGAGGTATGCCAACCGTAAGAGTTCTTTAGGGTTCGGTGGTGCTCTATCCCGACATCAATGTTCAATCGTAAATATCTTGATATATAAACGACCGATCAGCTTATAAAACTCAGGCGATTCCTGTCTGAGCTAAAGGTTTGCAATTATGATTACAGCATTAGCTGGAACAGTGATCTTTTTTTTTCAATCCTGGGCAAATGCCCTTTAATACAGGAACCACCCGGCTCCCGTACGCAATGGGTTAATACAGGAACCACTTAGTTCCTATAGGCATTGGGTTAATAAGAGATTAATTAAATACAATTTTAACACAACATTATCTTTGAGGTTGGATGCAAATATGACTCAGTAATAGTTATATGAATGTTCAAGGAACATTAATATGCACCACAGTATTTGTTTTCTTCAACATATGACAAAGCATGACTTTTTTATCGCATGATAACTCCCCTCCCCCCATTTGCAAACTTAGAAGTAATGTGACATACAAATTATAATCTATGCATGGAATTTCTGCTCTCACTATCATTTTCACTAGTCTGAATTGGTTGGACCAACCTTCACTAACATGTTAATGATTCAATCAATTTACAATTGATGCTCTTCCTGATCCTACTTGTTCTTCCCAGATTCTAATTTTCGCATTCTAATCCCTTCATTTCTGATCCCAGTTGATATTAAACTATGAGAATTAATATCTACCGGTTCTTTTCTGCCATGAATTTTTGGTATATTTAAAATACTCTCAATATGGTTCTATATTGGTGTGAAATATGAATAAAAAGTACAGCAGCAAGGTCTTAGATAGCTGAAAGAAAATATTTTACTACTTTTACCACCACAGACATTCATCAAAGTTATTAATAACTTAACCCTTTCAGGACAGGAATTATTTAAGGGCTAAATTGATCACATTTTGTTCTTCAAATTGGCAACAGTAATATTTTTCTTTTAATGCTACGTGGTTCTAATAAAATGTAATGTTTTTGAAAACAACGTACATGGTTAAACCTTTTATCGAAAAGTTTAAAAAGTTGCCAATTTTAACAAAAAACAATGATTTTGAACCTCTCAATGTGTTGCCAATTTAAAGATTTTAAAGCTTATTCTTGTTTTTGAAATTCCTGGCATCAAACGCAATTTGGTCATGCAACAAAAATGGACATAGTTTGTGCAGAAATTTTTGCTCTTTCTACTCATGCATCTGGTATATTTTTTAGAGCTCTGATTCAAAAGATATTGAAGCAAACCACAAAATGTGGTCAATTGTCTCGAAAGGGTTAAGAGTAGACACAGAGACTATTGCAGTTATAGATGTCGCAATGTATTTTGACCACAAATACATTGAAATAATATCAGCCATATGTTTAGCATTTTTTGAGAAACTGAAGAAACGAGGACAGCTCGAGTTTCCACGTCACTTCTTTTTCCTACAACATGAAGAGGTAGAGATAGAGTGATGGCAAGAGGAAGTGAGAAAAGAGAAAGATTGCAAGAGAAAGATAAGGGTTGAAAGAGAGAGAGGGGGGGGGGGGGGGAGAGAGAGAGAGAGAGAGGAAGAGATAAGATAGTGAGTAAGAGAGATAAAGAGAGAAACCAAGACAGAAACAAGAACATTCATAACATTCATCAGAAAATACAAACAATGCATCTTACATGAAAATAAATTTGCTTCATTCAATATACTTCTCTTATTTACACATTTTCTTTCACATCTTGATAATCTGAATTTTAAGGAATAGTTCTCCCACTTACATGCACATTCTTTTTTTTTTCACATAAAAGTCTCTCTTGAAATGAACTGAATATTGTAATTTATTTTGACATTTTCAAGATAATCTTACACAAAATCTTGAGTTCTGGTAGTGATATAAACACACACAGGTGGAATGAAAGTTTGGTCCAAACTTTTAGCTGTTCCTTTTGAATATGAGGGCATGGGAAGAGCAATCCTTTTCAGGTGGACGTTCTTCCATGATATTCATCTTAACTGACATAAAAGAAACAAGACAGTTCACAAATTATTGTTTATCTTCACCAGAACTCAAACTTCCTCTTTAATACTTACTTTTTTCTTGGTGGCATATTTAAGTGGATCTTCTTCTCCACAGGTGAGGTGGTATCAACATCCAGGGTGTGGCTTGTTGCCATCTGTGATCCCAGAGGTGATTCCCCAATGACTGTCTCTTCTATCTTCTGTGTGAGCAATCATTGACAGAATAAATTGGCAATGGTTATATTGTCTGGCATAACTGGTATAACTGGTGTCACTTGTACAAACTGTATAACTGGTATAGCTGGTGTCACTTGTATTTATAACTGGTATAACTGGAGTACTGGTGACTGGTTCAACTGATCGAGGTGGTACCTGGTATAACTGGTCTAACTGGTTTAGGAATTTCAACAGGTATAACTGGTACAATTGGTATATCTGGTATATTTGATCTAACTGGTCTAACTGGTATAAATAAGTCTAACTGATAAAACTGGTATAAATGGTATGTATAGTATAACCAGGTCTAATTGGTCTAACTGGTCTGACTAGTTAAACTAGTTTTACTGGTCTAACTGGTCTAACTGGAATAAATGGTACATCTATTATACCCATAGTATCAGGGCAGATGCCTACAAACGTACCACGTCTTGTGAATTCTCATCATCCCCACTCATCAGCTCTCTCTTCACGCTACCCATCCCTGCGGCCGTGCTTCCTACATCATCTCCGTTGTCTTCTTCCTTCACTCCTGAATACCAGTCACTGGAGCTACTCTCATCCACCACCTCCTCCCCTCCTCTCTCCCCAGCTCCTACCACTGCCACAGCCCCACCCGAGTCATCCAACTCCATCGTACTGAAATTACAATCAATGGAAAATTTCTGATTTATAAACAAACAGAATAACACAAATGCAATTTTTTAAAAGATTAATTTTACCAAATTAAAACTATGCATCAAAAAAGAAGGGTTATGACATGACATTGTGAACAATTGCATGTACAACATAAATCCATGAAGTATACATTTCATTAATATATTAACGATTCATTTATACAAATCTAAAAGCAGAGCACTGGTTGAGAGGGTAGTTTGGATCCCTGTAAAATGAAACGTACAGAGGATTTTGCAGTCTAGGCTACATCTGCGAGTGCCTTTCCTTACCTGAGGCTGTGGAATGAGAGCGGCTGATTGGACGGTGTCTCAGAAGAGGATGTCTCACTGTGGTTCTCAGCTGTGTCATCCTGGGGCTGTGACTGAGGGTCATGGAAGGAGGCATCTGACAGAGGCTCCTCTTTGACTCTATCAACAAAAAAACAAAAAAAAACACATTCAGAAGTACTGATTATACAGAAAAGTGGTTCTTGAAAAAAATGCTTATAAATATCACGGATTGATAGAATGTTACATGAGGAAGAGCTTGCCGAGGCATGTGTAGATAGATCCCTTCTACTATAAATCATAAGATAAAGACAACTCCAGTTTGTAGGTCAAGGAATGAGAAGAGAAGACATAGAAAATAAGTTAATTAAAAGGAAAAATTGAGAAAGCAGAGGGAGAGAGTATACAAAATACATGAGTTCATTGGGCTTTTATAATTAAAAGAGAAATAAATGTACCAGCATGCTACAAATAACCAAATATCGAAGAAGGTGGAAAGCCTTAATCATCAATGTCTTGAACAGACAGGTAATCACACAAGCAAGCAAGCAAGCAAAAGGTTGACCACTTATACATATCAACATTCATTTTTAATAATTCTTTTTACACAAGAAAGGGTTTTACTACTTAAATGTTCCAAGAGGCCTCAGTGCTATCTTACAGTACTGTTATGGCATCATGTTATGACATAGCAACTGCTTCACACTCGACTAGAGTTTGCGCTTGGATACATTGAATAATGGTTGCAAAATCCAATTTGATCCAATTACTTTAACCAGTACTCAAAAGGCATACCAATACATATTTATTTAGCGAAAAATACATATTTCCAAAAATTATATGGCCAATGAAATAATAATGGTTGCAAAATCCAGTTTTGATCCAATTACTTTAACCGGTACTCAAAAGGCATACCAATACATATTTATTTAGCAAAAAATACATATTTCCCAAAATTATATGGCCAATGAAATAATAATGGTTGCAAAATCCAATTTGATCCAATTAATTTTATCAGTACTCAAAAGGCATTCCAGTACATATTTATCTAGCAAAAAATACATATTTCCCAGAATTATATGGCCAATGAAAAACTCTGGTGCCTGAAATCCCATCATATTTCAAACCACTGAATCCAAAGCTCAAGGGAAATTGGGCAGGAGTCTATGGAAATTGGTGCTACACCAAGTGAAATCACATCAGATTAAGATTTCCCTTTCTTGGAAGCTTTTACTTACCGTGGAGACTTGTCATCTTGTGGTTGGTAATTTGGGTTCTGTAAAGCAAACAGTTTTCACAGTAATCAATGCTAGAAACATTACAAACAATGCAAGAGCAAAATTGATTGAAAGGACGATAGGGCTCCATCAATGGATAATTTGATCATATAAACTCCTTTAATAAAGTAATCAAAACAATCTAGCTGGGTTTTCAAAAATCCAAATCAAGCTTCAAGTGAAGTTCAAAACTTCTTCAATCGTTTTAATGGAATATCATACAACCTAAAATAAGGACTCCTAATCAAAGAATGCATTCATCTGAAAATTAGAGCTGTTTCTTATTTTCTTTTCAGAAAATGTCCTGTGATTGTGAACGACCCTCTTATTTGGCTGTTAAGCAATAAGTTCATTTTTTTTTTTTAAAGATGTTATTTTTTTTTTTTACAATGGTCTTAATCTTAATCAATTCTAAAATTCATTATTGCCCTAACTAGGATTTGAACCTCTGGTCAGCTTTTCTTTAAATCATGTGACACATCCACTAAACCACAATCACAATGACCAACTACATACCTTCATATCTTCATATTTCTCTCTAATTTCCTCTGTCTGTCTCAAGATGCGGTCATGGTAGTCCTGTATCCTGGTCTTCCAAAAGTTGATAAGTGTCTGTGTGCTTCCAACACCAATCTCATGGAACACTTGGGACAGGGTGTCCTAACAGAGACAAACAAAGAATTAAACAAAGAATTCCAGAAATTGATAAGTGTTTGTGTGCTTCCAACACCAATCTCATGGAACACTTGGGATAGGGTGTCCTAACAGAGACAAACAAAGGATTAAACAAGAAATATCAGAGAATTGGTGTCTGTGTGCTCCACACTCATGGAACACTAAGGACAGGGTGTCCTGTATGGTACAACCGGGGTAACTGTAACTGTTATATTTGGTCCTGGTCCTACATTACTTACTTGAAAACCTGTATGTCCTGTATGAGCCTCCCTGTCCACAGCAACTCTTAACAGTTTACAAGTATTACATAGAAATTCCTGAAGAACATCTGTCAATGTTTCTAACGAAGACTCCTGGCTTGCTATGGACACAAAAAAAAAAAAAAGAAAGAGAAGAAGACATCATAAACATAAGATGTCACAACTATTGCTCTAAAAAAAAAAACAACTTCTCAATTACAGCTGTGTAGTAGCCTAAATATTTCAAGTCTAGTCAATCGACAGAGCAAAGTATGTGAGTCCGAACTAATTTGTGTTATTATGTTATTTTTTATCTCATCAATGAAAAAATTTACCAGAGTACTTACTATTCAAAAAAGAGGTAGAATTTGATTTGAAAACACATTTTTATCAACCGGGGTACAAATACAAAGAAATTCAATATTGTACATACACAAGCAAGGAAATCATGTTTTTCTCAATCTTGAATTTTACTAAGTAACAAGGATAGTTACATTTGATAGTACTTCGCACTAATGTTTCAAAGGGGTTACCATTTACACACAATCACTATTACCCCAGTCTAATTAGATGCAATCGTATTCCGCACATAAGGCGTACTCTCTCCACTCCACTAAGGAGCATTCCACCTAACTGCCTTGTAGAGGCACACGTATTATTCAAACACAAATTTCTGTATCCTACTGACTGCTCACTTATACACCTGGGTGAAGAGAGTCAATGAAGATAAATGCCTTGCTTCAGGATAAGTGATGTGCCTGGGAATGAACCTTCATATCTCCAGTCAAGTGATCACACCACTAAACTACTACACCTTATGAATACAACCAAGCTTAAGGCTCGTTCACATATGATGCAGTAAACCGCTGTGGTTTTTTTTAAAGCTTCATATGACATATGTGAACAAGCTTTTACCCTTGCAAACGTGTACAGAATTCTGTCCAAGCACTTAACTTACAATCATATCCACTATGTGAACAGACTGTTGCCACTGCCCTACAGCTCAGCTGTCTAGCTACCCCAGCATCAATCTCAATGCTTCCATCTGGCAGTTTTAATCTTGGACACCTTATAGAAAAGGAAATAAAAAGGGTCGCAGGAACCTTTTAAAATTTAAAATGATTTGATGCTATTATCAGTCTAAAATCAAATGGGCAACAAGACAAACATGAAAGCAAACACTGAGTACATTATTTCTAAAAAGCAATTTGTGGCTAAATGCAACAAGTTTTACTTCATATTTTCTACATCTATTTGGAAGATTCATGTACAAGGTCAAATAGGAAATTCATTATTTCAAACACCTAACACTTATCACTTTGAATGATAATTTTCACTGTATTGTTTGAGACACATTTTACCGATATGCATAATACAAACACAAGAGTGGACTATTATAACATTATTAATCGCATGTTCAGGAGTTCAATATAAAAAAATATCAGAACTAAAAAACTGTTTATCAAGATATGAATATATAGAACAACAATATGAATGCATTATTTTCATATAAAAATAAATTTAGGGAGTTTGTCCTCGTCTTTGAGTCATTCATCTTGCTTCATTCAGATTGCCTTCCACAACAAATAAATCACGCAGAGACAATATAAATATTAGGTACGTGCACGGAAGCATGGATCCCCATATATATTTTTAACGATCTACAGAGTACAATAATATTGTTATATTGCATGCATGTGCACATATAATAAAATACATGTAATGATTGTAACATGTGGATCCCTCATATATATTTTTAATGATCTACAGAGTAAAATAATATAGTTATATTGCATGCATGTGCACATATAATTAAAAAAACATGTAATTATTGGAACATGACAACATTTCAACTATTCCCATGCTTCCTAATACCGGTAAACAACCTAATAAAGACCAAGATGAATGCCACTGTATCTCCTATGTGCCTCTGCCCAAATGACCAGAATAAAAAGCCTACAATTACATGTTAATTGACCTCATTGACAACTGATCTTACACCTTATAACCCTAAAGTCTGATTACTTTATCTCCTCCTAGTCATGAATACAAAATGGTTGAGATATGGTGACAACAAAGCTAAAAAACATTAATTTCACATATAATGACCTCCATGTCCTGTCACCTTTGACCTACATGAACAAAAAACTAATCACTTTGTCTCACTATGGTGATGCATACTAGTTCATCGTTTGAAGTTAATGGCTAAAATTGTTCAAGAGAGTGATAACAAAGCAAAAACCAGAAATGTCATGGTAAATGACCTCCATGACCTACGACCTATATTTTCCAAAATCTAATCACATCGTCTTCCTATGGTGATACATACTGGTACCAAATTTTAAGTTAATGGATCAAATGGTTCTTGAGATATCGCGTTAACAAGGCTAAAGCCTGCAATTTCAGAATTGACCTCTAAGACTTTTGACCTACGTACCTCAAAATTTAATAAGATCGTCTTCCTATGATGATCCATACATACTAGCACCAAGTTTGAAGTTCATACCTCAAATGGTTCTTGAGTTATTGTGAGAATGAGGCTAACACCTGAAATTGCAGAAATTGACCTCTGTGACCTTTGACCTATGTACCCTAAAATCTAATCAGATCATCTTTCTATGGTGATACATACTAGCACCAAGCTTGAAGTTCATACCTCATGCTGTTCTTGAATTATCGCGAGAACGAGAAAGCGGGATGGACTTAAGGACAACCTGAAAACATAATGCCTCCGGCACCACCTTCGGTGGGTGGAGGCAGAAATTTTTTTGTCAAAGTACCTTTAAATAGTCCTGGTAATGTAGCTACAATTTGAAAAAAACTGCCTGGAAGCAACTGGAAAAGGTTGAATAGGTAGTAAATAGATTTAATAGGAATTGATGAACACTGTGAGGTGCTGGAATTATCAGAACGATAAGAAATAGGCTCGATCTTGCTGAAAGACAAATGCATTGCACACAGAAATGGGTACACTTGTGGCATGAAAGTTTGATCCAAATTCTTCAGCTATTTCTCTTTATATTTTGAATATGAAGGCATTAGAAACAATCTTTTTCAGGGGATATATCTTCTACGCTATTCTTCCAAACTGACCTAACAAAATAATGACAAAGCTCACAAATTAGTTTTCACCTTTAGGTAGCTTAGCGAAACATTGTGGCGCCTAAAAATGTGGTAAAGACGCATATGACAAAATTATTCAAAATCAAAATTTTATTATATAGAGGCAGAAACCAAAATATTAGGATGTAGAATTATCATTTACCTGTTCGAACACTATCCAGCAAAATATTATGAAAACTTTTATTCAGATATGTCTGATTATAAGTTAGAAGCACAGAAAAAACTAGCAATTTTCCTCTTTGCGTCTTTCCCCCATCTTTATGCGCCAATGTGTTTCGCTAAGCTACCTTACCAATAATCAACCTTCCCTTTGATTCCATACCAAATAATAACCATTTCTTACCCCGGTCTCTCTCTTATACCAGTAATGACAGGGATAGATGACTTCTCAAAGGTCTGTATCTGAGGCTGAGGAGGGAGGGTTGGTAGTCTAGCATGGTTGAATCTATCTTCACCTTTCTACTCAAGAAAGCACAACAAAAATAGTTCTAGAATGAATATTATATTATGAAAAGTTATAATAATAGTGTGTTATAAAATAAATAGTGTACCTGTATTTATAAAAGTTATGACAGTGTCTTAAAAAATAAATATTGTATTGTGAAAAGTTATAGTGTATTACAAAATAAATTACGTATTGTGAAAGTTAATAGTGTATTCTAGAATAACAATTGTATCGTGAAAATTCATAGAAGTTCATTTCAAAATGAGGTGTATTGTGAAAATACAGGCCATAGAACAATTATTGTGTGGGGGTGAAGCATTGGTGCAGAGTAATGGAAGAGATTACTTCTTAAATATTATTCAGAAATATTTTGAAGCCACAGATTTCCTTCACAACAACAAAAAATAGAGACAGGTGCTGAGGGCAATTTGCCATGCGTCAAAACTAATAAAAAATGCCAATGTAAGAAGAAGAAAAAAGCTCTACTAAAGGGAAAGTCCACCCTGATTACAAGTTGGTTTCAAAAGAAGCAGAACAATTAAAGAAACAGATCAGCGAAGGTTTGAGCAAAATACGATAAGAAATAAGAAAGTTATGAAATTTTGAAGTTGTAATCAATCAAACACAAATTGGTAGCTCTGTGACATATCTTGCAAGCTCCTCTCCCATTTGCCCTGTGCCCCCCAAATTATTAATTTTCATTTCAAACTACAAGCATCTTAGATATTATCATTGCTCATGTGTTTTTACATAAAACCTGCATGCAACAAATTCATTCCTTCAACCGAAACTAAGAAAAACGAAAATTTATGAAATTTTCTGTACTGAGCAAAAGGGAGAGGAGCTCGCAAGATACATCACAGAGTTACCAGTTTGTGTTTGATTGATTACAAATTCAAAAATTCATAACTTTCTTATTTCTTATCATATTTTGCTCAAACCTTCACTGATCTGTTTCTTAAATTTTTCTGCTTCTTTTAAATCCAACTTGTTATCAGGGTGGACTTTCCCTTTAAACAAAATTTCTGTCATTGAGTAGAATAGACAAATAGACAGGTGCTGAGGATGAATTTGTCATAAAACTCATAAAAAATCCATTGTGAAAGAAAAAAAAATTATATAAAATTCCTGTTAATGTGTGGTAGTGTATAAAATCTTTGAATGCAATAGTTTGACTTAATCGTATAAATAGAATAAATGTTGCAAATAAAGTACAAATTTCTATCCTGATTCAGGTTCGTTACTTTTGCTGATATATATCAACAACTTCAATACAAGCCTACAGGGTATAATAAGTGAGCAAAAAATTTCAAAATTATAAACCAGTACTGAAAGGAAATTTCTTCAAAAACACATCTTGATCAATTTTAATAATTTTTCAATATTTTAGAGTAATTAAAATTGACTTCTTCAGTA
This sequence comes from Heliocidaris tuberculata, assembly GCA_025618425.1. NCBI lineage: Eukaryota > Metazoa > Echinodermata > Echinoidea > Camarodonta > Echinometridae > Heliocidaris > Heliocidaris tuberculata. The sequence continues at coordinate 38,446,392 of CM046839.1, read as the reverse complement.
AATTATCAACTTACAGCTGAGTCTTGTTGATGTTGGAAAGTAAATATCCTTGTTCTGATTTGCCTGCAATGCTTTAGTAGGTCTATGGTGTGGAGGCTGGTGACATCGGGTCGGCATAATTCAGACTGCAACCTGGTGAAGGAAACCAAATGTGAATAAACAGATGATTCAAGAAGATTGGTTTTTTAAAATTCTAATTTCATTGTATGTCTGGTTTGTGTAGACTTTTCTTTCTCAAGGCTCCATTTTTCTCCCCCCCAAGCATTTCCTGTTCTGAAATAAATCTCCATGATTCAAATTTATGCTTTAATACTTAAATAAGCATATATATACAATTTTTCTTCACATTTTGATGTCCCTCCAAATCTTTGGTCAATCAAGGTAATGATTCAAAACTATGTTTATTCATTGGCTCAAGTTGTCAACCTCCATGGACCTAGTGTGCCCCATCAACCGACCTCTGTCAGGCTAATGACAACAGAAAACTAATCACAACTAGGCATAGACTTCTGAGTCATGTCACTAGCACAGCCTGATTTCTGTCGGCTCATATAAAAGAATTCATCGAAGAAGCATCCTGAATATAATAAGGTAGCTTAGCGAATTAATGCGGCACAAAAAGACACATCCAGAATGCAAAATGCACAGCTGTTTAACATCACATTTTTTATGACAGTGGGATAGAACCATATCATTATGGCAAATACTGTAGTTAGCATCTCTCCTATCTTGATCAGGCTTAATACTACCACAAAATGTCATTCAGATACTGGTATGTCAAATTACAACATTTCGTTCACAGATATCACCAACTATTAATAATTATGCATACTAGAGACATTTTTTCTTGCCACTACATTTGGCTTAGCTAGTACCTAAATCATATCTTATCCCATGATGAATACTTACTGATGAACTTGGGGCTTCTGTTGAGCAGAAGGCTGATGAAGATGAGGAACTTTGACCTGGACACTCTGTGACTTCATGGCCAAAGCTTCCATGTCCACCATGGTGGAGGTTACCGGGGAAACGAATGACCCCGTCATCTCGCCCCAATGTCCACTCATCTTAAACTTTCCAACTCAAGCTCCGAAAAATTTTAAAAATCAAATGGACATCCAATCTGAAAATTGAAGACAAACATCAATGGTATCAGTTAAATGATGAATCTTAGATAGGGTCATGTGTTATGAACTGGTCCACCCAAAAGTGTGGTGTGGTTACATTTTTTGGTTTCATGCTGAAGTAATGTCAGATTTTTCTCAAAACCGTAAAAGCTATTCCAACAAATTTGGTATCATTTTAAAGCTTTTTTACCATGCCATTTGCCTGCAGAGTTTCATTGACGTAGGATATATAGAATTGGAGTTATAACATTCAAAATTTAGAAGACCAGGGGTGGTACTGGAAGGAGCACCTCCTGTACAAAGTCATTGGGAAAGTTCACATTTTAGTGCAATTTCTGTCAAAATTTGGTATCAAATTTAAGCTTACATACTCAACCTTATTGTCTTGTGCCTGAAAAGTAAGGTTGGCTAGGCAAAAGTAGTGTATGACACCGAAATACCAGGAATTTTATTTCAAAAGTGGCACTGCAAGCAATAGGTCTTTAAAAAATATTTGACACTTTTTCAGGACAGGAATTTTTTAAGGGCTAAATTCATAACATTTTGTTCTTCAAATTGGCAACAATAATATTTTTCTTTTAGTGCTACATGGTTCTAATAAGGTGTAATGTGTTAACAATATACATGGCTAAGAACTTTGTCAAAAAGTTGAACAAATTGCCAATTTTCATGAAAAAAAACCAATGATTATGAGCCTCTCTATGTGTTGCCAATTTAAGGATTTTAAGGCTTATTCTTGTTTTTAAAAATTTCTAGCATCAAAGGCAACATGGTCATCCAACAAAAATGGAAATAGTGTGTGCAGAAATTTTTGCTCTTTCTACTCATGCATCTGGTATATTTTAAAGAGCTCTGAATCAAAAGTTACTGAGTCAAACCACAAAATGTTGTCAACTGTCTTGAAATGGTTAATAACTTAAAAGTTATAAATTGAATCTGACTGAGGTTTCCACAGTGTAATGTTGGAGGCTGCCAAATTTATTTGGAGTAAGTTTCATGTTTGTTTGAATACTATACTTAAAACAATGTTCTCAATGTTTTATTAGTTTTTCACTCTTTGGAAAATGATCAAAATCTGTATGTATCAGTACTTCAGAGCACAACAATTGTCAATGCACTGCAGCTGAATTTCAGAGCATCTCTTTTGACCAAGTCATGAATTATTAATGACACTGGACAGCAAAAGCTTGGCAGAATGGACAGGTGTGATACATAATGGTATCGTTGTGTTCTGAATTAATTACTAATACACAAAGATATGTGGCCTTGATTTTTCAAAAAGTGAAAATCTAATTTGAGAATCAGAACATTATTGTGAGAATATTGATGAAGAAAATTTCATAAAACTTACTCCAAATTGTTTGGTATCCTTCAGCTTTACAATGTGAAAATTCAACTTCAGTCTGAGAACAGTTATAACTTTTGAGTTATTAACTATCAAAAGTGTCAAAATGTTTTTTTAACACCTAGTCCAAAGTCCATGTAAAATTTTAATTTTTTTTTTGCAATAAGCCAATTTGTAATTACAATTTGTGCATGTGCAGATATAGGTATTGTACCCAGTACAATCAAGGAGTTACTTACTCCTTGGTACAATTGACCTAAGTAATATGCTGTTATTTTGGTACAATTGACCCAAGTTATATGCTGTTATTTTGTATGCACCACAATGCATGCACCACAAGGCGCGCACCACAAGGCGCGCACCACAAGGCGCGCACCACAAGGCGCGCACCACAAGGCGCGCACCACAAGGCGCGCACCACAAGGCGCGCACCACAATGCACGCACCACAATGCGCGCACCAGTATGATTTTAAATGTTAAACAAGTAGTGTATCCACCAATACAAATGTGCATGCGTGTACAAATTGGGGTCATGTCAGGGTCATTTGTACCATGAACTTATTACAAACTGGCTTATTTGGGGAAAATTTAATTACGTTTCTCAAAACTTGGCATACATATGTATGGGTTCAAATTTGGTACCAAATTAAAGCTATTTTACTCTTCTTTACTGTCTTATTATTGAAAAGTAAGTTTGGCTTTGCATGCAATAACAAATAACACTTAATATACAATGTCCATTTACATGTAAGTCTATTTAACTCTTTTGTCTACACCTTGTATAATTTGCTATCAGGAAGGAAATTATGTGTACTTTTTCTATCAGGTTGTATACTTGAAGAGTTATAGGTTTTTAAAGTGTACCAATCACCTGAAAAAATAATTTGTGTACAGCTAGAAAATAAAAAATCAACCTCAAAGAACTTTGTCTGGTATTTTGTAGGTCCACAGATAATGAGTGTGAAGGAAATAAAAGGATGACATGAAAATGCTCTTGCGGAACCGAACTCCGAATTTGGTTCCGCACGAACCTTTATCTTGGTGAGCGCACAGGTGCGTCGAGTAGTCTACTCACCAGTCGCTTTTACGCTTATGGAGAGTGTAATTAAAACTGCAATATCTCTTTATAGAATTAATATTTGAAGCCCATATTTTGAATATAGTATAACGACATGAAACCTCTAACATACAGAGCAAAATTATTTTTGGTGATTGGTACCCTTTAAAGTTAGAAATGCATCACAAAAGATAAAATCACCTTGTAACGCAAAAGGGGAAAAACTCATGACACATGACTATAGTCATCATAAGTACATGTACGAGGTGAAATTAATCTTTGAAATAAAGTTTTCAATGTATAATTTTCATGATGTCATATTATCATGTATTTCACAGAAATTTTAAACCTATTTTTCTATGTGTTGGTGTGTTCAAACTTTGCTTCTTCTTCTTCTTCTTCTTCCTCCTCCTCCTCCTTTTCTTCTTCTTCTTCTTCTTCTTCTTCTTCTTCTTCTTCTTCTTCTTCTTCCTCCTCCTCCTTTTCTTCTTTTTCTTCATCTACTTCATCTTCTTCCTCTTTGCTGTCTTCTTTTTTCTTTTTCTTTTTCTTCTTCTTCCTCCTCCTCCTCCTTCTTCTCCTTCTTCTTCTTCTTCTCTCCTTCTTCTTCTTCTTGACTTCTTCTTCTTCAACTGAAGTTCTTCTTCCTCCTCTTCTCCTTCTTCATCACTTATACATGTACAAGCTTATCTGAAGTTAAGCTTGTACTCCACTATAGCTTTTATGGGTGAATAGGCTTCAATATTCTAAGTTCTAATTTATAAATTGGGAATGCTTATTATGTAACCGTTTTTTGTTACTAGTACTATACAAGACTCTAGTACCAGTATCAGTACCCGTATCATGGCGTAAATATTATTCACATTTTGAATGACAGCGCCACTCACACTTATGCGAGGTTATCGGAGATCGTGACAGGCCAAAATTGACACAGGCCCGTATAGTGTTGGCCCGTGAGTCACTTATACATGCACAAGCTTATCTGAAGATAACCTTGTACTCCAGACTAGCTTTTATGGGTGAATAGGCTTCAATAGCTTTTGTGTGTATCAGCAGGCCTTTTTCCAGGGTAGATCATTCATACAGGAGAGGAAAATAATTATTTAAAATTTCACTTTCAGTTCTGAATCCCCTAATTTGTGGCACAGTAAGAGTTGAAGAGTCCATGAATCAGGTAATCTAGCAAATTTAAGACAATTAAAGCTTGCTTAGAGCAATTTTGTTGTCTGTTTTTGACTGCTGCAAAAGTGAATGTTGGACACAGTCCCACATAGGCAAGGGCCCATGAGTGCGCTGTCACAGGCCCTTGCCTATGTGGGACTGTGTCCAACATTCACTGTTCACAAACAAAATTGCTCTAAGCAAGATTTAATTTTCTTAAATTTGCTAGATTACCTGATTCATGGACTCTTCCACTCGTGTATCGGAACCATTCGGTTCAACTTGAGATTACGTAGCCTGCTGAATGTGCAGCCTGCTGCAATAGTCCTAACCAAAACATAATAAATATCAAGGTAAAATTGGAACATCACTTACCAACACGTTGCCTTGGGTCTACTCTTGAATTTGATGTAAAGTTTCTGCACCCCGGTATTGAAAAAGCTGAATTTTAGAGCTTGAAAGTTGTTTGCCGTGACTGGGCTGAGGTAACAGTTGATTGTACCGTTTTTATGTATTTTGCTGCCCTCTAGTGCCCGATATAGAAGATTACTTTTGGGGGTTCCGTGGTATGAGCCGCCGTTTGTAAAGTTATCATTTAGACAATTTTTTTGTATATAATTCAATAATTTACCTTGTCAAATAATTATTCGTATGAAAATGTCATAGAATGAGTACAGGTATTTATGAATAATAATTTTCATGTTTTTAATTATTTATAAATGATGATTTAACAATATCCATTATGTATATTTATCTATTTTGCTTTCAAGTATAAATGATTTCACAATATTTATTTATGTGGGGGAGGGGGGGGGGATTCACTTATCACGATTTCTAAATAACAATTGTCACAATATCCAATATCTTTGCTTGACACTGTATCCCTTAAAAGGGAATTGGTAACTTTGTGGAGGCTTGATTTAATAAATTGAATTTTTAAATCTGTCTTGTATAATGATGTTCAGAAGGATGAATAAATAGCCAGGCATAGAAAGGTTTTCAAATATACAATGTTATTATTAAGAAAAAGTGTGATAAGCTTAAATCAACAGATAAATTGCTCAGACACATTAAACAAGAGCATTACGAATACATAAGTAAAAAAATCCCAACAAATATCATGCTTAGTTACAACAATAGTTTATTTACAGATCCACAAATTTTTCAGCCTCTCCCTCTCCCTCTCCCTCTCCCTCTCCCTTTATCAATTAAGTGAAAAAACATATACAAATGATATACAGTTTCTTTAAAAAATATAACTTCACAAACGGCGCCTCATAACGACAAGGGTTGGCAGTATTTTTTCCCCGTCCGATTTTCCTATCACGGCCACCATACCACCGACAATGCTCCGACAGTAGAGACGACTTGCTTTGAAAGGTGGTAAGATTTGTCTTTTTTATCATTAAGTTTGAAAAATTAATGATAATTTTACCAGCTAGACCTAGCTTCAATACCTAGTCACCCCTCCAGAGTAAATAATTTACTTCATGGTGAGGTAAAAGAGCGTGAGTTAGGTGAAACTTAGTTTCATCGTACCCGTAATGTAAGAGGAGTACGAGGTTATAATCATAACCTAGTACATTGGATGAGTGGACTCTTCCAGTTCCACTCTTAGTTACTGTGCCACAAATTAGGGGATTCAGAATTTAAAGTGAAATTTTGAATAATTATTTTCCTCTCCTGTATGAATGATCTAGCCTGGAAAAGGGCCTGCTGATACACACAATAGCTATTGAAGCCTATTCACCCATAAAAGAGCTAGTCTGGGTACCAGGTTATCTTCAGATCAGCTTGTATGGTGGTGTGACCATATTTCGCGCGTGTCCTAAGTTCGCGCACAGGGTAATATCTCAAAAACTAGAAAGAATTTCGAAAATCTGATAGCACCAATCGATAGAGGAACCTAAAATTACCTAGAGACAAAATTTTCTTTCAAATTGGGTGAGAAGTTTTGAAGATATTGACGAAAAATCGGCAAAACTTGCTACTTTTTTGCGTCCGTTTCCGAAAATATGAAGTACCGACAAGGGTCTAGAAATCGTCATTTTGAGAGAAGATGTCATCAAACTTGTAAGTAAAGCATGATACCAAATGATTGTATGATAAAATTGCCTTGCAAATGATGTAAATAACTTACCTTTGATGGATTGTTATGTTGCATTAAGTAGATGCAAACTCGCGTGCGTGAAATAAGGTCTCGCTGTTTTCATGACCCATTTTCAGTTCCATGCGCGTAGCGATCCAACATCGAATTTTGAAATCGGGATATCTCCGAAATTCTTAGTCGATCAGCTTCCTTCTTGGACACATTTGCAGACTAATATTTAGCTTTCCTTTTGGTAGGGTGTCTGGAGGATTTTTCTATCTCAGAAACTACACATTCAAATGATTTGATTTTTTCAGATCTTGTTGAAAAAACTGTAAAAAATGCATGTACCAAATTTTATGTCAATCCATGCATTAATTATTCAGTAATGCTCAAATGAATTCTTGTAAATTTTCAGCTTTTTTTTCCACATAGACGTGTACAAATGAAATGGCACAAAAACGTGCTGCTGAAACACTGGCAGTGCGCACACACAGTGTGTGTAGTTGTGTGTAAATTTGCATAGGGCCCAGTGGGGCAGTAGGGGGAGGGCATTTTCAAATTGATATAGCAACATGATCTCATATTAGTTTCTCTAAAATTCCTACAGAATCAAATTTGGAACATTCCAAATTACTTAAGTTCTTATGGACAAGTTTATAGCTCAACAACTTGCCGAGATGTCACTTTAAACATATCCCTTTTCAGTTTTTCTTAATGAAGGAATTAAGCATACAACTTGTCCTTAACACCAAAAGATAGGAAATATAATTTCCTATCATATGATACCAAATTTATTTCAAACTGCCAATGGGATCACATTTTTTTGTTAGTTCGAAAAAACCCTTATGCTGAAAAACTGTGCGCCATATTTTGTGCTGATTCAGCATAAAAACAGCTGACAGTATTTGGCCAACTTTCAGACACCCTACTTTTGGTATGAATCGTTTTGAATAAATTACTGTAGAATATGAGAAATTACAGATGGAATTTCACATTCCTAGAAATTTTTAAAATGTGCGCGAAATATGGTCACCCCATCATACATGTAAAAGTGGTGACAGCGCCGTAAAAACCACTTATCCAATGAACAAGGTTATAAAACAAGGTGGTAAAAACCAAAAACAACACATGACATAAATTTAAACGAATGGGACCGTCCATAAACAAACGCACATCTTGTTATCGAGCAAATCAAGCAGATTTCAATATAAGTTAACATACCAATACAGGATGCACACTTGACAGATGCCAAATTTTACTGGCTTCTCTCAATTTGAAGAACAAGCAATTCGCAAAGCTAAGCCGGGGTTTTTTTGCAGTGGTCTGAGCTGTCTTTCCGAGATAGAAAAAAAAATTGGTATTCTGGCGTAAAAGTAGCAAATAAACATGGAAGAAAAAAAAAAATCCGACCCTGGAATAGGGGCGAGACACAAAAAAAAAAGGGAGAGGAAGAAGAAGAAGAAGAAAAAGAAGAAGAGTTGGAATGACAATATTGTATATAACTTAGAAAAGTGGTTATTTTTCGCTCGCTCGCAAAATAAAAGATTATATGTGTGATTTACGCCAGTGCTCGTAACCAGCTCTGTTGCTTCGCTATCTCGCTTTCGAGTTTCTTCGAAAATTTTTACGCGTCTTGTCCCCCTCAAAAAAAATTCTACCTACACCTCTGGTCACCTCCGAAAATTTTTGACATGAGCCCCCTCCCCCTCCAAAATAGTGAGCCCCCTGGGTTGTTTGCCCCCCCAATCCAGAATTGCTTCCGGCGCGCCTGTCCGGGGGGGGGGGGGGGATAGGGGACATGTTTTTTGCTTGTCAGAGAATTTTGGAGGTAAACTAGAGCCAAAAAAATGCGATAACCGTTTTCTGTTTTGTTTTTGTTTTTGTTTTTGTTTTTTTGTTGCTTGCTTGTCAGAGAATTTTGGAGGAAAACTAGACAAAAAAATGTGATAACCTTTTTTTGGGGGGGGGGTTGTCAGAATGTCAAAATGTTTAGACATTTCAGACAGGTACAAAAGTTAAATCATGTGGTGACCGCCCCCCCCCCCCCGAATTTCAAAATGGATTTGCGCCACTGAACTGGCGTATAAATAAGGGGGTGGGGCAGAGAGGGCACGTGCCACGGGTGGCACTTGAGGGGGGGGGGGGGGAACGCAAAAAACGCAAAAGAGAGAAAGAGAAAAGAAAGAAAAGATTGGTCCTTAATTTCCCCAAATCCAGTGTCAATCGCATACAAAAGAATTAGTATTTTAAAGATGTTCACAATTTTAAATGTTCTAAAGCTTGGTCGCTTTGCTCCATCGCATATATTCTTTCAGTATCTCGCAATTTTGCGCCCCCAATATAAAATTTAGTTCATGTATATTGCGTATTTTAAGGGTTCATAATTTTCTTCTGCGAGAGCATATAATTTTTATCAGGGTCTTGTTAAATTCTGCATCCAGTATACAGAAGAAAGTGCATAAGGCAGCATTTTTCATAGAAAAAAAATCCCAACTTTCTATTGCCTTGCCAATTTTGTTTCGTGTTTTGTTTTGTTTGTTAATTCTGCGCTCCGAATAGAGGAATAATTGAATAGAGAAGCGTTTTCCTGTATTCAATATTTGAAAGAAACTCCAACGGTCGGTTGCTGTGCTCTCTTGCGACTTTGTTGTTCCAAGGGTGAAATGCATAAGAAATTGTCTTTTTTTAGTGGTGATGCAAAAATGTCGACCACTCGGTCGCTAAGCTGACCCGCTTGATTTTCATCAAACTTTGGCTACTACTAACCCGGGGCATAATGAATCATTTTTACGTAGTAAAGCGGGAAATATACGGTTGTACTTTTGAGCTGATGATTTTAGGGGTTTGGGGGGGGGGGGGCAATGCAATTTTATTGTTTGCCTTGGGCGACACAATGCCTAGAAACGCCACTGGTACGTCACATCCTCATTTATAAATCACAGTTCTGAAACTTTGTTGGAATTTGACCATAATTTTTTTTTGTTTTGCTTTCTTTCTTCCCTTCTTTTTCCTTTCCTTTCTTAAAGGAGTATTAACCCCTGAATATAAATGTACTTATGTTCAAAGGTCGATTAGACTCATGAATATCCTTCCGTCGTTAGCGAATCAAGGGGGTACAACCGGCGTTTGCCCCTTTAAACAAAAACCCAAAGAGCATAAACACGATCACCAGGGGAGTCGCTAGAACATTTTGAATGGGGGTGTGACACCAAAAATTTCTGACAAACAACCGCGTAGCCAGGATTTAATTTTACGGGGGGCGGTTGTGACTTGCGAAGCGTGCTCCCCGGGGGGGGGGGGTGGGTGCAGGGAGGGGGGAGTTTCCCCCCTCCTGCGCGAAGCTGGAGCAAATTTTAGAGAAAGATAACGGCTAGTAGCTCCTTTTTTTTGGCGGAAAGTTATTTCGACGCCCTGGCTGCTTTTCAATTATTTGGACGCAATACTGCACTGTATGTAACAGAGTGAATGCAGGGAGGGGGGGGGGGGTCCCCTTCCTGCTATAAAACTTTGACGTTTTATAGAAAATTTGAGAGAAAGATAACGGCTCATAGCAAACAGTTTTTAGGCGGAAAGTTAGTTCCACACCCTGACTGCCTTTCATTTATTTGGACGCAATACCATACTGCACTGTATGTAACAGGAGTGTATGCACGGAAGGGAGAGTTTCCCCCCCTTTCCCGCGCGCGCGAAGCGCCAAAACTTTGACGTTTTAGCAAATTTTGAGAAAAGATAACTGCTCGTGCGCCTTTTTTAGGCTTTTTCTCTCACTTCCCCCCGCTTTTTCGCTCTCGCCTTTTTTTTTTTTTTTTTTTTTTGGGGGGGGGGGGGACCGCCCCCACCACCATCCCTGATCATACCGGCCAATTTTCGCAAGGGGGGGGGGGGGCTGACGGATTTTGCCCGAATATCATCTTGTCAATTTCTTAATTTCTGTAAGAGAGCGAAGCGAGCGAGCAAAATGTTTTTACTTTTCATAGTGAAAATGTACAGAAGTTACATAATTATCTAGGAACCTCACTGCCCAAATATGTAGATATTCTGGCACTTCGCTGTCCGAATATTAAGTGGTGGTTGCCCGAATATCGGTACTTTGAAAATCCTCGGGGGGGGGGGGGGGGAGAGGGGCCAACTCGAAGGGGGACACCTTTTGCCCGAATATCAACTTGTCAATTTCTAAATTTTTCAAGCATGCAAATTTTTTAACTTTTCGTAATAAAAATGTACACAAGTTAATTGCCCGAATATCAATTTTCCAGTGTTTTGACAAATTTTTCCTTTTTTTTTCTTCCCTTTTCTTTTCCTTCTTTTCTTTTCTGTTTTTGTTTTCGTTTCCTTACCCTTTTCTTTTTTTCTTAATTTTTTTCTTCTCCTTTTTAAGTTTTCTCCTTTTTCCTTTTCTCTTTCCTATTCCGACAGCAATTCTGAGTGGGGGGGGGGGGGGGTGACACCCCCACACTCCCCCGGTAGTGACGCCCCTAACGATCGCAAAGACTTTCGAAAAATCAACCTAAGGCAATTTCAATAGCCGCCCTTTCAATAACCTATTTCATCATGCGAACATTCCTAACCACAGGGTATTCAAATTGCCCTTGAGTTGATTTCTCTCGAGTCTTTGCGATTGTAGTCATACCTCAAGTCCACAAGATGTGCACTAATTTTGTTCTTGCCTCCCTTCAAATTCTACAAAGACACGTAAAAATTCTCAAAAGCCCCTCTTTTGTCATTAAAAAAAAGCTCCCTAAAATATGAAGAATTTTTGTTTCTTTGCTTGTCAGATATTGTACCCCCCCCCCCTTTTGCCCTTAACAGAATCCTGAATCCTCCCCCTGCTTTTAGTATTCCGCTTTGTCACACAAGTCAAGTCAACACAATAAAATAAATGACATAAATTATGCGTTTATAACTTTTAAGAACCGAACAATGCTTTACAGTTGTGCCTAAGATTGTGAAGTTAGTCGGATCTTTCATTTTTCGGGTTGAGTCTCCCTTTTCTCCTTCTTCCTTCTCTCAACCTTTTCTACCTTTTTATATTTTCTCAAGATTTGTGTGTTATATCATTGCTCTTTATCTCGTTCTTAAATTATCATCCGAACCACATATCTACACGAAAATAGAGCGGAGTGCACCGCACCATGGATTCTGTCGAAACATTTACACGGATGCGAGCTGGTGAAAGGATGGTTTCCGACTATATTACCATGGTGACGGGACTCGATACCTGGACCAACGGCACATCATTTGACGGTCCTCCTCCTCCTCCTCACATCGCAGCCATGAAACAAGCCAATAAGATCATACTGATCATAATCTTAACCATCCTGATGTTTGCCATGGGGTGTGTGGTCCAACCAAGAGACTTCAAAGAAGTGGTAAAATTCTTTCTTATATTTTCCGTTTTCTGGTGGTGAAAAGATACGCCATTCATTTATTAAAGTGGGAATTTAGTTTTATAGGCCTATAGCCAGAAGAGTTTCATGCCGATATCAGCCAAATATTGACCGGCCAAATGCGCAAACTCTCACGAGTCCGTCAAAATGAAAGGGTCCGAGGCACTGGGTCGGGTCGACGTCAGGGGCGGACTAGTCTGGGTAAAAAAAGACAAACAGATAAACAAAATATCAATTAATCTTTAAGGTTTGAGGGTATAGTATTCCAAAATTTAGGGCCATATAAATTAACAGACTGTCTAGATATTTTAAATTTCAAAAGAGGTATATGAATTGACATTTGATGTCTTGTATAGCTGCGTAGATATTTCAAAGGGAATTTGAATTTGCTCCCCCAGGACATAATTATTTTCAACCATGAAAAAATGATATCTGAATAAGCAACCAATACGCTATGAACAATATTTAAGACATTTTCTCGCTCGGTCCAGTGTTAAGCAATAAGGTCACATAGCCAATCTTTAAAAAATGAAACTATATAAGGGGAAATTGGGGCAAGTATCAAGCCTAAACAGAGTGAATTTGAGTGCCATTTTGCACGTAAAATCAAAGCTGAAATATCTTCAAAACGTGCAAATCAATAGTTTATGCGTGAATTACACAGAAAGAATCCGTCCAAAAATGTTCAGTCAAGACAAAATTTTTCTATTGAATTCAATTTGGAGAAGGAACCTGCAAGCTTGTTTGGCAAAACATTTATAGAAGGTCAAATCACTTCTATAAAAAATGAGGCCAACCGTTGAAAATGTATTTTTCATTTGGGGCGCTCGTTTTCAGAAGGTTCGTTTTCCCGAAGTTTCATAATTCCGATATAAAAATTTCACATACCAGTGGGTTCATAATTCCAAAAAATGATATAGGGCTTTTAATTCAGGACATTCGTTCCATTACTCCGAAAGTGTACGAAAGTGTATTATTCCAAAAATGAGACATTAAGCCATTTGCAAATGAAAATTTCGTGCATTTACAATTGATTAATTGCGCTTCACTCTGAACAATATGTAGGTCTACTTCCCTGAAGAACCACACGTGGTCCGTTCGAGCATTTGGTGCTCTATTCAGGGGGGGGGGGGGGGAAGGTTTCAGTACAACTGATATTATCGGAAAGTGATTATGAAGGGCGAATGTACTTTGCCGAAGGTTATTATTTTTTCAAACATAATTTCTTATGTTGCTTATTGATTAACAAGCCATCAGACCACACGTCGACCTGTCCTCTAGCGTAAATATCCCGTGGGGAAAACCTTCCCGAGCTCCCCTTGGCCAGTCCACCCCTGGGTAGAGTTAACTTTTACCAGCTCCTTACAATTTTATTTAGCAATTTTATACATTTTAGGACTGTCTTGTTGTTTTTTATCTTTACCCTCATAGGCTAATAGGTTTGTCATGTCTGTAAATTTTGCTTCAGTTCAGTTTCTCTTGGCAAACATATTTGTAAAATTCAGTACAGTATTCCCCCAAATTTTACATCCTATATACTGATGCCCCTGATTGTGGAGAACATGTAAGAGGCGGCGCTCCCGGAGGAGCGGGGGAGGGGGGCACAGTTCCCCCACTTTTTGAAGTACCTGAAAGTGCCCCCTTTTATTTCTGAAAATACCCCTTTCTCTCTGATAAGTGCCCTTTTTACTACTAAAAGTGCCACTTTTTCTTTCTAATAAGTGCCCTTTCCCCTTCTGTTAAGTGTCCCTTTTCTCCTTCTGATAAGTGCCCCTTTTCAAATCTGATAATTGCCCCTCTTCTTTCTCTAATAAGTGCCCTGTTCTCCTGATAAGTGTCGTTTTTACTTCTGATAAGTGCTCCTTTTTCTTTCTAATAGGTCCCCTTTTCACCTTCTGATCAGTATCCTATTCAAATCTAATAATTGCCCCCTTTTCTCTTTACTGATATGTGCCCTTTTCTCCTTTGATAAATGCCTTTTTTTTTAAATTCTGAGATAGGAACCTCTTTCCTTTCTAATAGGTGCCCTTAATCCTCTTCTGATAAGTGAAACAGTTTTACCTCTTATACGTGCCCCATTTTCATATCTAATACGGAACAAATTTTGCTCGATCGCTTCGCTCGTTCACACATGAATCATTAGACCATTGCACACAACTGCTAATTGGGGAAGCTGAAGCAGTATCCAGAACCACGTAAAGATAAACACAATAAAAATGAAGAAGATGATGCTCAATAATATATTAATTAGAATGTAAGGTAATTCGATGTCACAAAATGGTCCCTTTTTCGTTTGGGGTTCACCCTTGATAGATGCCCTGTTTTGTTGGTGCCTCCCCATTTTGAAAGATGCTCCGCCCCCCCGGAACATGTTATCCCCCCCCCCCCCTCAGTAACCTTTGCATCAATAGGCATTGTCCATGGGTGTTGTAAAATCACCTTTAAAAATGTATTATATGCTAGTGTAACGGCCTTTGCCCTTTTTTTCGGTACGAGCGCCGAAAAAGTACATAGTTCAAGACTTTAGTTTATGCCATGAATTTATTTACAAAGAATTTACATCACCTCCAATGAAAGTTCAAGATAGTATTTGTATTGTCTCGGGATTATGAAATAATGAATACAATACTACAGTAAAAAGAGACTGAATCGTTTTATCTGGCGTATCTGCAAAAACTAAAAAGAAGTCACGAATTCACTTAATATTCAATATTGACAATCTGGAATTTATGTAGTCTTAAATCATGATTCAAAGGTAGCCTTTCCAGAAAGCCTAAAGTGTCAAAAGAAACTTTAGGAAATGTATACGATTACATGCAGTTATGCCTCTGATAAAACGTAGACACATCTTTTTATGAAGAATTTAAATACATTTCTTACGGGTTTACTCACTGCTGGTTTTTTTTTCTCCCTCAATTCAAGATTTTATCTCTTTCTTTATTGAAATGATCTTGAGACTTCGCTCTGGATCGCTTTCCATCTTCAGCTGGTTCCACCAGGGGAGCGTTTCATCAAGCGTTTTGTCAGTGATTTTTACCGACAAATTTGCTCTCAGCCAATCAGATGCAAGGATTTCAGTAGCTTATAACAGTTGTCGGATAAAAATCACTGACAAAACGCTTGATGAAACGCTCCCCAGGTCGGGATAGTCCATTAAATAATCAGTAGCAATTTTGGTCTGTCAGACCCCCTTTCATTCAAAGAGTACTAGCGACGTCCATTTTCATTAAAAAATGATAATTTAGATCAGGTT
This sequence comes from Heliocidaris tuberculata, assembly GCA_025618425.1. NCBI lineage: Eukaryota > Metazoa > Echinodermata > Echinoidea > Camarodonta > Echinometridae > Heliocidaris > Heliocidaris tuberculata. Next base: position 38,430,969 of record CM046839.1, on the reverse strand, counting down.
TACATGCTCAGAGGCGTCACACCTACTAAAAGTGAAAACACTGCTGAAACTTAACCTTTATTTTCTTAGATTCCCAGAAGAGTGTGTAATTGATGTCAACAGTTTCAATTTGTTTTATGTGAAATATGTTTGTTCATATTCATTCCCTGTTTACTACGATGTGTAAAAAATTGTTTTGTCTGGTATTTGATTCCATAAATCAATTTTGATTATATAACTAAAAGAGTATGTCTAGTAATGTATAAATGAATTTGTAAATGTCTAAGATATTACTAGGACCCTATTGGCATGATTGGCATGATTGGAAATAATAATAATAATAATAATGATAATACTGGATATTTATATAGCGCTCATATCCACCATGAATGGTGCTCAAGGCACTCCAATATTACCCCGGCTCTAGCTAGGCTACCGATTTCGGCGCTCACAGCATTCAAGGAATTCATTCCTGCCGGTACCCATTTAACACCTGGGTGGAGAGTGGCAAATGTAGATTAATGTCTTGCCAAAGGACAGTAGTGCCGCGCCGGGGTTCGAACCCACGACCTTCCCATCTTCAGTCAAGTGTTTAAACCACTCGACTACGACACCTCTAAATATAAGTTTGTCAGCTTTCTTGTCTTCTCCTGTGTATATTAACTTTTAATGGTACCCGTTTCTCATTAATAAAATGTATTTATATTTGGCGAATGAAAATCAAATCAAATTTTCGTTTTCCTTAGTTTCGTAGTCCGAAGAGCATTTTGATCGGGATGTTATGCCAGTTTATCTTGATGCCCCTGACTGCTTTCTGCCTTGCTCTCGCTCTTTCCTTAACCACACCATTCGCCTTGGGAGTACTTGTCATGTCGTGCTGCCCTGGGGGAACCGTCTCCAACCTCTTTGCCTTCTGGACGAAGGGGGACGTATGTCTCAGGTAGGGTAATTGATCACAATGGAGCAGCGTGGGTCCAGTCATGGGAGGGGGGTGGTATCCTTGGGAGGGGCAAATTCGCATTAGGGGTGCTTGTCATGTCATACTGTCCATTTGGAAGAGTCTCCAACCTCTTTGCCTTCTGGACGAAGGGGGACGTATGTCTCAGGTAGGGTACTTGACCATGATGGCGCAGTGTGGGTCCAGTCATGGGGAGGGGGGGGGGGGTGACATCCTTGGGAGGGGCACAATTCGCATTAGGGGTGCTTGTCATGTCATGCTGTCCAGTTGGAACAGTCTCCAACCTCTTTGCCTTCTGGACGAAAGGGGACGTATGTCTCAGGTAGGCTATATTTTCAGTGACGTAGCGTTGGCCCATCTCCAGCCATTGAGAGGGTGTGGACGGCATCATTGGGAGAGTGGGGGGGGGGGGGGGGGGGCAACGGTCTCACTAGGTGGATTATATCAAATATAATCAATTTGTTGAAATAAAATCAACGTTGGATAGGTGGATATAGGTGTATGAAATACGAATGAAGGCTGCTACCGATTAGGGGAGATCGAGGGAGTGGGTCCTATTATCTTATACCTCCCTCTCTACATTTCCTGTCTATTTTTCTCTTTCTATCTCTCTCTCTCTCTCCCTCTCTATCTATCTCTCACAGGAGCATTCAATTGGGGCGGGAAACAAGTGCCCCGTCTCCCCCGTCCCTACGAAACTACTTATTGTTAATATAATTTTTTTTCAACCTCACTGCTGAAAAAAAGAAAGTGTCATAATCATGCTTCTAGACAGAGGCGGTGGAACGTCGTGCTCGGAAAATGGAAGTGGGGGGGGGGGACCCTTTGTCCGCCTCTGCTTCTAGATACGGTACCCATACGCTTTATTGGAGGGACTTTGAAACTGCAGCAGTAGTAACTACAAAATATATAAATAATCAGATTTCCAAATTTACCCACAGGTTCAAACTTTCCGACTTCCATATAGCTACAGAAAATAGTCATCTGTTTTTGAGATTCACCTATATTCTAAAAATTCCCACTTTACCAATATAAAATCTGAGGGGACACTCGGAGCTGTAATTTCATTAGATAGCCGACGTACATTATACCTGACGTTTTTCGAAATTGAACTGATTGCAACGTACTTTTAAGATTCGTTTTAAGATTCATCTTAACTTGTTATTTTAAAAATTCGTTTTAAACAACGATTTGTAATACTATAATTTCAGCATTTCCATGACAACCATGTCCACCCTAGTTGCTATAGGACTGATGCCTCTGAACTTGTTCATCTATAGTCGACGATGGACTGAGGGTAAAGCTGTCATTCCTTTCGTTAGCATTATCACAGCTCTTGTATCAATCGTCTTCCCCGTTGCCATAGGGATGATCGTCCGATGGAAGAAGGAGGAGTGGACACCGTTCATTTCGAAGGTCAGTTAATTGTAAAGGCTTTGCTGAATGTATCAAAAAGGATTGCGAAAATAACCTTTATCTTTAGAAAAGTGGACATATCAATATACTTCAGTGGTCAGTTAATTAATTGTTAAGGGTCTGATATACAGTATGAAAAAGGTTTAGGAAAAGGACTTTATCTTTAGAGGAGTTGACATTACTCATTTTAATGGTCATTTTTTTGGGGGGGGCCGTAAAATGTTTGTTGTATCAATGGGGTACTTCTTACTAAGGAAAAGGGACAGTTGTCAAGGAAGGAGGGGCACCTCTCAGATTTTAATAGGCCTCTGGCAATTATCAATGGTAATAAAATCAAATTTTAAGATTGTGGAACGGGCAGGAATATAAAGGAAATGGAGCACTTATCTAAAGTAATTAAAAAGGGGAACTTCTAAGACACCTAGATTCCTGAAATACTGGGGACACTGTACCCCCTTCCCCCACCCCACAGCGCCTGATTTTAAATGATCCTAAAATTTCTCTAAAGAGTTGATGCGTCATTCTGAATCCTGCAAGAAGACTCATGAACTTGTCTTTTAAATGAACTATTATGTTGTAAGTTAAACGAAGATGAGTCTAGTAAATTCCATAAAATAGGGCCTGTATGACGCAGAGTTTGTTTGCTTCTATCATTATTGTATTTCCACCTGTGAATTTTATATTGGGACCTAGTATTATAAGCATGTATTTGAGAATTTATAGAAAACATATTCATTACATACGGAGACAATGTATGTGAATAAAATCGTTGCATTAGGACCTTCAATCTTTGGATTTAGGGGTTCAATATACCACTGTACTACGATGCTCTCAGCGGATCTTTTCGTTAACCCTTTCGAGACGACTGACCACATTAATTTTGTGGTTTAGTTCAATAACCTTTGATTCAGAACTGAAAAATATACCAGGTTCATGAGTAGTAAGAGCAAAAATTTTAATGGTCATTTTTTTTTTTTTTTGGGGGGGGGGCGTAAAATGTTTGTTGTATAAATGGGGTACTTCTTACTAAGGAAAAGGGACAGTTGTCAAGGAAGAAGGGGCACCTCTCAGATTTTAATAGGCCTCTGGCAATTATCAATGGTAATAAAATCAAATTTTAAGATTGTGGAACGGGCAGGAATATAAAGGAAATGGAGCACTTATCTAAAGTAATTAAAAAGGGGAACTTCTAGGACACCTAGATTCCTGAAATACTAGGGACACTGTACCCCCTCCCCCCACCCCACAGCGCCTGATTTTAAATGATCCTAAAATTTCTCTAAAGAGATGATGCGTCATTCTGAATCCTGAAAGAAGACTCATGAACTTGTAGAAGATGTGACAGATGGACTGTCATTTTAGAGAATGCTTTACAGTCCCGAGAAGTCACGTGAAAATATCTGAGCTTGTTTTCTACACTTTGTTTATAATACCATGCTTTATTAGGCCTAGATTTTGCATTAACTGTGCATTAAAGAGGCGGGGATGTATTGTCCATTTGTACTAATGGAAAACATGTTAGTAATGGACATGGATGAGAGATTTCGATATATAAAATCGGACATATTATATATCGGGACATTCAAATCATATCTTTAGCATTTTATCTGCATTTTATAGGAATTCTTACTACAACAACAGTCTTTTATATTAATTTTATCAATTTTATCAATTACTAGAAATTATTTCTTCCTTGAAAATTAGGGGTGATTTTTTTTTTACGTGTCTACTCAAAAAAGTGTGTGGGGGGGGGGGGCTGCAGCCCCCAGCCCCCCCCCCCCCGATCCGCGGCTCATGCATCGTTCATCTTAATGGTCATTTCTAAAGGGCCTGCTATATACAGCAATATTGCAGAGGATTATGAAAATGACTTTATCTTTAGAAGAGTTAAAACCGTCCATTTCAATGGTCAGTTCATTTAATAGACATTATGAATCTTTCTCGTCATCTCCTCTTGATTGATTCATACCGCCCTCACGGTACCATGAATTCTTCTGTTCTTCCCTCCTTTCAGCTAGCGAGCATATTAGGCCTTCTAGGAATAGCCACCAGCATCACCCTCACGGCAGTCGTCAGCCCTGCTATATACACTATGACCTGGAAAGTCTGGTTCTGCGTACTCACCCTCCCCGCCTTGGGCGCCACCTTCGGCTACACCATTGCCTGGGTGCTACGTCGCCCGTCCGCGCATTGCCGCACCATAGCCTTCGAGACGGGTCTGCAGAACGCGGCGCTGGGCATGTCCCTGGTCGCCCTGACGTTCGACGGTTCTCCTATCATGCTCCAAATCATTGCGTATCCTTCTCTCTACGGCCCCGTCATGATGGTCGAGGGACTTTTCACTGTGGCCATCTACAAGGCGGTGGTGTGGTGCACGAAGTCAGACACCAAGGAATATCGATCTGGCAATGTCAAAGAATTGAAGAAGTCGAAAATTAACTCAGCCAGCCACGCATATGATGCTCTCAATGCTGAAATTTGAGATGTGGCAATTTGGGACTAAAGTCTGCAACTGCATTGTTCGGGAGCTCTGAAGCTCCGGAATAAAAGTCAGAAGAGACAATTAAATCGAGGGACAAGAACAACTACTTGTTTTTGTTACTTTTTGTTCGATTACAAACTCCCTCTGTTGATTTTTATAGCGACTGCTTTTCTTTAATATTTGCCTTCTATCTCGTTTTTTCTTGACGTGATCAATCATGTTCACTCAATTAACGAAAAAAGCGCCCTCACTGGTATTGATATTAACCTGCTGGGGTTTTCTCTTTTGTATAATAATTGCGGGCTACATTTATAATTTGCGAACAAAATAATATTATAAAGTGCCATGCTTGCATCGTATAACGACATACACACTGGGATGGGATTTGATAGATAGATAAGATAAGATTTATTTCCAATTCAATTCAAACATAAAAATACAAAGGTGACATTCGATATAACCGCCCCAAAACACGTAAAAATCAGCGGATGTGTACAATATAACATTAAGGGGAAACAATCAAAAGAAGTAAAAAACAAAAACAAAACAAAACAATAAAAAAGACAGTAACTGATTGGAAACTGGTGTACGCGAAAAGCCAAGGCATGGCTTGTAAAATGCATATACCAAAATGATATAAAATAAAAATTGTCAATAAAGCAATAGATACAATAAAACAAAAGCGACAGCAAAAATCACAAAATTTAATAGAAAGTTAATAGATGATTCTTATATTGTCTTTTAAATGAATTATTATGTTGTAAGTTAAACGAAGATGAGTCTAGTAAATTCCATAAAATAGGGCCTGTATGACGCAGAGTTTGTTTGCTTCTATCATTATTGTATTTCCACCTGTGAATTTTATATTGGGACCTAGTATTATAAGCATGTATTTGAGAATTTATAGAAAACATATTCATTACATATACGGAGACAATGTATGTGAATAAAATCGTTGCATTAGGACCTTCAATCTTTGGATTTAGGGGTTCAATATACCACTGTACTACGATGCTCTCAGCGGATCTTTTCGTTAACCCTTTCGAGACGACTGACCACATTAATTTTGTGGTTTAGTTCAATAACCTTTGATTCAGAACTCTGAAAAATATACCAGGTTCATGAGTAGTAAGAGCAAAAATTTCTGCACACATTATGTCCATTTTCGTTGCATGACCATATTGCGTTTGATGCCAGGAATTTTAAAAACGAGAATAAGCTTAACAATCCTTGAACTGTCAACACATTGAGAGGTTCAAATCCAAATTGGCAATTTTTTTCAACTTTTCATCAAAAATTCCTAACCATGTATATTGTTTCAGAGACATTGTACCTTATTAGAACCATGTAGCACTAAAAGAAAAAAATATTATTGTTGCCAATTCTTCTTCTTTCGAATCCTACATCTACACAAGGAAAGAAAATTAAATGTTTGGCCATGACTTGGCACAGTGCAGAGCTTTCTCATTTGCAGCCATCAAATCTTGTCGGCTACACTGTTCCTCAAGCTTAGGACACTGAGCAAGATGTTCCATGGTCTGTGCTGTACCACAGTCGCAGTTTGTATCGTCTTTGTCTGCATATCCCCATTTTTTCATGTTAACTTTACAACGGCCCATCTCTGTGCGAAGTCGGTTCAGGGTCTTCCAAAGCTTCCAGTCTTGCTTGTGACCTGGGGGCAAGTGCTCCTTAGTAGGAAGAGGTAGCTTGTCATGATGGTGGTTGCTACTGCGCCTCTCCTCCCAAAGTCTACATCTGGCTGTCTGTGGGGGTACAGTCAAGGGTTGAACAGAGTGCAGGAAACTTTTCCTAGATTTGAGCCGTTTCTGGGAAGGCTGGATGTCATAACAAGGATGACGACTGTCCTGACTTTGTCTCAGACGCTCCATGCTACTTGCTACTGACCGACGTATATCGGGTGGAGCAATGCCGGACAGGACATACAGGCTGTTTACATTCGTCGGCTTTAGACAACCTGAGATTGCTCTGCTGCTATCATTGAGAGCTGGGTCGAGTTTCTTCGAGGGTGAGGATCTTTCCCAGACTGGGCATGCGTACTCCGCAGCAGAATAGCAGAGTGCGAGAGCTGTCGCTCGGAGTGTAGATGCACTAGCACCCCAGGAGGAGTTTGCCAGTTTCCGGAGGAGGTTGTTCCTGGTCCTCACTTTCCCCTTAACCTTCTCGATATGCTGCTTGAATGAAAGTGACCGATCAAGGGTGACGCCAAGGTACACTGGGTGTTCACAGTGGACCAGCAGAGTACCATTCCATGTAAGTGATAATTTCTTCCCAGCCTCACGATTGCGTAGATGGAATAAGCTAACCTGGGTTTTGTTAGGGTTAGCTTTCAGCTGGTTGTCTCTGTAGTATGTTGTCAAGTTGTCTAGGGCTGATGTTAGGGTGGCCTCTATCACACTGATATCGCTGTTCTGAGTGGCAATACCGAGGTCATCAGCATAGATGAAACTCCTAGTGTCCGGTGAGACAGGTTGATCGTTGGTATAGATGTTGAAGAGGACAGGAGCGAGAACACTGCCCTGGGGAAGTCCATTTCGCTGTAACCTCCATCTGCTGCGCTTTCCATTAAGCTCTACGAAGAAACGTCTATTTTCTAGTAGCAACTGGATGAGTTTGGTGAGATGAATGTCACTTGTCATCTTGTACAACTTGTTAAGGAGTAGTCGATGATTCACTGTACCATAAGCAGCTGTAAGGTCTACAAAAACTACACCAGTAGGTTGGTTTCTCTCAAAGCCATCTTCAATGAACTGAGTCAAGTTGAGAACCTGACCTGTACATGATCTCCCAGGGCGAAAGCCTGCCTGCTCAGGGATTAGATGTTGTTCTGTGATAGGACCAAGCCTGTTCAAGATGAGACGTTCAAAAAGCTTGTAGAATAATTTTAAGAATAAAATGTGATCAATTTAACCCTTAAATAATCCCTGTCCTGAAAGGGTTAATATCTAGAGAAGAAATCTCCAAGATCTCCCATAATTTCGTAAGGTGTGAAATATTAACTTAATTGCAGGGGCGGCGCCAGGGTATTTTGATAGGAGGGGCAAGACGACCTAAAGATGACGTCATATTTTTTCTCCATTAAATAACAGGGGTAATATAGAGTTATATGTTTAAGACCTCTCTTTTTGATACTCCTCTTTCTTCTTTCTTCCCTTTTCTTCCCTTTTCTTCCTCCTTTTCTTCTTTTTTTTTTTTTTTTTTTCACTACTTGAAAAATCATAGGGGGGGGGGGCGGTCGCCCCCTCTGCCCTCCCTGTAGCGCCGCCCCTGCTTAATTGTTATAGGACACACTGCAAACCAGCGAATCTATTTAAACGACATTACCCTGTACAGTTTCAATTATCAAATAATGAATTACGAATAATTATGTGGAAATGATATATGCATTGAAAAAGCAATTAATTTAATGAATAAAACAAGAAATTTGAATATCATTATAGAAAAGGAGCATAACACAATAGCATCCATGATGTACATCCTATATAAGACAACGAAACTTGCCAGTTTCTAATAGAGAAATCAATCTTATATCATTAAGGGCCTTTCTGAGGGGTGGATGTCGGTGATGGGTCAAATTCATGGATAAATTTCCCGACAAAATAAAAAAAAATTTCGACAGAGGATACATTCAAGTACCCTTAGATTTTCTGATTTTCTGACATGGGTAGAAAGATCCTTTTTCTTTTTTTCAAAATTACAGACAGCAAAATGGATTTGTCAAATAGAGTCATGTGTGTGTGCGTGTTTGGGGTGCAATGTACGCATCATCACACACCCACGGTCTCGCTAAATACCTCTGTCTATGAGAAAGCGTGTTTTGAATTTAGGAAATCGTGTTTTGCATGTCGATATATTGACTACCGCTTTATAATTTTGTTATCCCTAATAATATACCGGTGATCTATAAATAGCTGAGGCCGGGGAGTGAAGAGGAAACGTACACCGAGCCTCCGAGGGCAGTCATGTAGCGCTTCCCTCGAGATAGCGACCCCTTCTCTCTAATCCGGCGCTTACGTGACGGGGGTCTAATCAGTCAATGAAAGATACCATAACCATATAACTGGATAGAAGGATTAAAAAAAAAGATATCAATGGAGAAATTGGGAAGAGAGAGAGAGAGAGAGAGAGAGAGAGGGGGGGGGGGAGAGAGAAGGGGGCGGGGGCACTTGTTGGAGAAACATACCGAAATATGCGAAAGAAATAGAATTATACACAAAACTAATTCAGATTGTATGAATGGATATGTATATATAGCTTTAGGATGATGATGATGATGCCAATTAGTTAAACAATGTGACTGGTTCAATAACTGCAAATTTTGCCCTCCTTCATTCTCTGTGTCACCCTATCCTTGTTTAATTTTTCTCTTTCAATTTTCCTAATCTCTCACGTATTTGACCGATGATGTCTTGAATTTCAGTATAGAAATATAAACAGGATATTCTAATCAATGTGAAATTATAGTGAGGATAGAGTGGAATATTAAAAAAAAATCTTTAATTGTGCTAACTGCTGTTAATAACTTCACCTCAATATTAGTATATTACATATCCCATGTACATGATAGTTATAGATCTATGCGCTAGTATCGCCGTAAATTCATTTCTGTTCATTGTTATATAATATTACTTTTCCTTTTATGTTTCAATGTTACATTATTACTCTTTACGTTGTATGATTGTTCCAAATATACTTTCATTCATATGGTTTTGTCAATAAACTAAAAATTTTAATCCAAACTTCAAATTCAAATTTCAAGTTCAAATAAATATCTCGACAAACCGTCCCAGAACTTTCATGACTGGATTTTTCATTACGACACCTTGCCCACTTACCTTTCTGGAGAGAGAGAGAGAGAGAGAGAGAGAGAGAGAGAGAGAGAAAGAAAGAGAGAGAGAGAGAGAGATAAAGCATTAGAAGAGGGATACAGACTAACATTCAGAAAGAGAGAGGGATAGGCAGAGAGAAAGCATTAGCGGAAAAAAAAGGATCCCTAAAAAGCAGTGAAACTGAATAAGAATAAACAAATGAAACTCCCTTTCAGTTCTTAAACTAGATCTGAAATCCTAGTGATTTTCATAATTAGCAGACTGTACGATATCACCTATATACTTTTCCCGAATCAGCTGACGAGAACGTAAAACTCATCATAACTTTTTTTCCCCCCAAAGTTAGGTAGCTCGTAGCCCCCTTTTATTAGAGGCGCATCCGTATCGTATCCCCTCTCAGTCCTACAGTAACAGTAAACGTGTATGAGGTCACCGCTCAAAAACGGGAAACCGTATTCTGCAACTCGTTCTGACAAAAACATGGAATCCGTCTGGCTTTGCTGGCAAACTAAACGATGCGTTGTGTCTCTTTAATCCTATAAATGCACATGTTATACCATTAAGCGGGTAGCTGAGAGGGAGGAAAGCTCAATTTATTGGATTTATCTTCTGCTAATATTTCGGCAGTGTGTACGAAGTCGTTTGGGAGTCTGGTAGTGCTTTCATGTTTGGATCGCTGAGGATAATATCTCTAACTTTGGAAACATGTATCTGACTATGTGGTGTATCGCGTTGCTGCTGCTATGTACTATACCTAGCCTAAGTCTATCACGTGAGTATGACTTTCAAATGTCAACGACAATTTTATTTCTCTCATATCATTATTGTTTAATGTTTCAATGACAATAAAATAAGTGTATTGACTTAGACCATGGTTGTTATTTGTCGTGATTGTTGTGGTAGTTTTTATTGTGTTGTCATCACTGACTTATAGGAGGGCTTTAATACAACGATACATCAAAATCACTTCACTATGTTTTAATTGTGCTGTTTGGTATCTTATCAATTCTTAGTATACATGCAATAAACAAAAGGAGCAATAATTCATTATTGTTGACGTTTAACCTTTACAATTTTACCAATGTTGACCAGGAAAAAATGCTATTAAATCAGGGTTTATTAAATATATTTTTTGTGTATGAACATGACCAGCTCCCCTTCTTTTGCTTCAAACTATAAGCAGTCGTCATCGAAGCGTTTTTCTATATCAATATCTTCCCAAATGAAGTTATATACAAGAATACGTTATAAATACTTGTCTATTAAATAAAACTTTTGTAAAGCTACAATAATTGAAGTAGCTACAATAATTGAAGTAACTTTTAAGTGAACGCTAACGTATGCAATCAACATTAAACCAATCGTCAACTTAACTACATTAACTATACCGTTAACGTAAGGTGGGTTAACGGTTATGTTAAAAAATATGATAGGTGTATGAGTATTCTTATGTATGCCAAATTCTACATGACCTGTCAAAGCTTTTGACATAGCTGTACTCAGTGAAGATCCTGTGACCTAGTCCTATTAAATCACTTGATCTTGACTCCTACCTCCTACCCTTCTGATATATCAAATTACTTTAAAGGTATTATTTAACTTTACTTTGAGTAACAGAAAAGTAAAAGTGGTTGAACTGTGTATAAAATCTTCCTTAAATGCTTGAAAAGGCATATTGGAAAGTTTCCTGTGTTTAAAAGGTAAAAATTACCTTTAATTCATTTTGTGAGGCAAATGTTTAACCAAATTATATTCTTTTGTTGGTTGTCAAGGTGTCCTAAAACTTTGTATAGCTATTTCATGATAGCTCCGAAATATACTGAATGATACATTAAACACTTTTTTGTACTCAACTCTTGTTATACGTTCGTGTTTTGTTTTGTTTTTTGCATATATTTTTCATATAATTGTCAATGTCCTTGATACTTTATGCTTCCTACTGCAAAACAGAATATTAATACAATGTCAATGGAAATTCATAATTTATTTTAATAAAAATACAAGAATATATATATATATATATATATATGTATATATATATATATATATATATATATATATATATATATATATATATATATATATATATATATATATATATATATATATATATATATGGAACAATAGACGGGGCGAAAGGGGGGAGGTATGAGATAAAGAGTGTATTGCACATTGCAGTCAATCTTTGGATTAATCAGAATTCGTTGTATCCTTCGCATTTTTGGACACAACACAGACTTATGAGTCATAGCTCCGGTCTATTATAGCAAGGAGTTACTAGGCAAGCCTGCACGCTGACACACAACGTGAATGGATATTGGGCGACTCACAGTTGCAACTTCCCAAAGATTTCTCAGGAGGAAGTTGTTTATAAGATTTTATTGACGTTTTTCCCCCTTTAAGTCAAAGTTGTGCTAGACCTAAGAACTATTTGGCGAAAAAGTCCCACAAAGGAAAGGATGGGGTGGATATTTTGAAAAGTTCTGATCCGGTTTTGATTTCTTTCAAGTGCGCTGTACAATTTGTATTTGACTCAAAAGAAAAAAAAATCTATGAAGTTATTCTAAATGCACAATATTGAATGCATTATCAATTTGAGTGGAAAGCACATTTAAAACGTTCATACTCTTGATAGTACCAGTAAGCGAGAAACACATTTGTTTTATGTCTCTGTGATGAAAATATAATTTCGAAAGTCACAAGCGATTTGCCTGTATTTGCTAACTATCACTTTGATGGGCTATTCTTTTATGAATATACGTGATCCTGATTGTGCTCAATAGTTGATAATCTCGCTTACAGACTCTTGCAGAGGAAATCTCCAATGGAATAGAACGTGGTCTTCGATAATAATAATTGTGTATTCATGGTTTTAAGTGTAAAGAAAGACGGGAAGTTGGCCTACATAGCTTTCAACTGTTCTCCTGTGTAAACTACTTGTGCAAATCTTTTCTATTAGACCATAATAAGCACAATTAGCTGTAATAAGCATCTTAATGGTACATCCATCGACTAGGGAGCAAACGAGTAAATGAACAAAATCTAATAAATAACTGTCTACTCACCTTGCTCACCCACCCACATAATAAGAGAGAAAACAGACGGCTGTATAAATACATATACAGTTGTGTAAAGAATAAGGAGAAGAAGAAGAAGAAGAAGAAGAAGAAGAAGAAGAAGAAGAAGAAGAAGAAGAAGAAGAAGAAGAAGAAGAAGAAGAAGAAGAAGAAGAGGAAAGAGAAGAAGAAGAAGAAGAAGAAGAAGAAGAAGAAGAAGAAGAAGAAGAAGAAGAAGAAGAAGAAGAAGAATGAGGAGGAGGAGGAGGAGAAGAAGAAGGAGAAGAAGAAGAAGGGAGAAGAAGAAGAAGAAGAAAAAAGAAGAAGAAAAGAAAGAAAGTAAATCTTAAAGGAATAGAAAACGTTCAATGTTTCAAATTTTACCTCGTATTTGTAAATGGTCGATATTAACCTTGTTTATTATTTATGTTTACTTAGTTTGTGTAAAAGCTCACTTCTTTACAAGCAAACTTTTGTAGAATCTTTCTTCCCATCAAGGTTTGAACTGAATTTTTCTAGTATGTATTGTTTTCCCGAAAGTTCATAGCTCCTTCATCCGAAAGTTCATCAATCCCAAAGGTTCTTTTCCGGAGGTTAATTCCGAAGGTTCGTTACTCCGGAGGTTCATAATTTCGAAAGTTATTTTGAAGCTAATATAAGAAAAATGAAATAGAGTTCGTAATTCCGAAGGTTCTTGATTTAAAAAATGAAATGGAACCCACCCGATATCATTTCCGGAATAACGAACGCCCTGGTAATATGGGAAATTGTGCTTGTGACAAACACGAACCTTCGAGTAAACGCGTGCCTCCCCCCCCCCCCCCAATTTTTCTACCTCTGATTTCAAAAGTTAAATGGTACTTCTTGTCATTACCATAGCCTAGATCACTGCTGAGGGGATGGAAAGTGGTTCGGACTGCCTGGTTAATACGTTAACCTGCTACTCACCTCTTAACCGGTCAAAGGCCACAAACCCTTTCTAAAAGAGATACTTTTATTATTGCACCATGGTATTCTTCACATTCTCCTGTAAAGTCAGTTGTGTTAAGTTTTGTTTTAATAGTACGTTGTTGTATTATGGGGTTATATTTCTCTCTCTTTCTTTCTTTTAATTCTATCTTGTGACTCTCTTATAATTTCTTTGTCCATGTTGATTCTTTTTGTCAGTCTCTCTCTCCCTTTCTCTCCATCTCTCCATCTTTCATTATAACTGTTAACCACAGTGTTTCCCTGATAAAGCTTCTGCTTTTTAAAATCAAATACGCATCATGCCATTAGTTATTTTACGGATATGAAGAGATATGTGTTGTCAGGACGTGTCGGTGAAAACAGAGGATTAAGCTTAACATAAAACTAGAAATCGCTATCTGATAAATTTATGTCTGTAAATGTAAACCATCTAATCTGTCTGTCTCATGTTGCGGTGATTGTTTATATAGGGCGTTTGGGTTTACTCACAGGGAGGGGGTGGGGGAGGGGTGAAGGGGAGAAGAGAAATTAGACCCTGCTTTTGTTAATTATAACTGTATAAAAGTAGATATTCTGATGACTGTTATGTGTATGCCGTTTCATACATTCTGAATGAGGATGTATCGCAGTCTAGTGAACACTTGATGGAGAGCCCCTGCTCGACACTAACCTCTTAGGTAAGATATTAATCGAAATCTAAAACCCAGGAGAGATCTGGTAGGATGACAAAAGCCATTCTGATCATAATTATGCCCTTGTCGAAATGTGGCCCCTAAGATAGGTTTGGGTGTACGTGCATGAATTCGTACATGGATGCGTACATGAACCTGTACATGAATATAACAATATCATGTTACGTGTCGGTCGTAAAACTCAATTATTTAGTTCTCAAGTTACGAATGATTTATTGTACGCTTAAGAAGCAACCCTTGTTTCACAATTTACGAGTTCAATTCCAAACAATGCATTATCATTTTTAAATAAGAATCATGACGATAAATCCTGATACATGGAATTTATAGCTTCACATTTTCTACTTTGGTTTGTTGGAAGTTTACGACAATGACCCTTCCATTGTCCGCAGGCAATTCTTGACATGGAAAATGTTATCACGTAGACCTGTCACAACATTACAGATGAAAAAGAGAGATAAGCTGTAGACGAAATACAAAATTCTTTGTTTTCCTTATTTTCACGATCTACGTCATTATATGAAATGATGTTAACAGTTACACCACATTTGTACATGATTTTAATCACACTGTCAAAAATATCAGTTCAAATATAAACAGAATGTATTCAAGATTGAATAGAAAAATTCGCACGTGGGACACTTACGAGAATCTTTGCAAAATGAACAGAAATATAGGAGTATAATCAAAGTCATTCTGATATTGCTATTCGTTTGAATAGTGAAGATGACTCGAATTCTAGTGATATATTGACGAGTTTCGGGTTCAAAATAATGATTAAATAGCTGTTCTGTTAATAGAAAATCACGAGAGTGCATGCACATCTCTAAAAGCAATTTATAATGATTAGCCCTTTGGCAGCATCAACTTATTATCGTATCAACAAGGGAAGAACGAAAGATGTATGATCTGTTTTTATATTAAGTAACTTGAAATAAATATCAGGAAATAACACTTATCTAGTGATATGAGTTTTTAGCATAGTTATAAATTCGAATGAAGATAAGAAAATCCGCAATCTGATCGATATTTGCGAACAGTGCTGTTGAAAATTGGTGGTCGAATCTTCAGGGTTCACTGGTGAAATAGATATTTTATCGCCTTAATGTAGTGATGCCATATTTAAAACCCGCATTAAGATACATTTCATCTTCCAGTGTTTATATCATGGTTTTACTTGTTGTAAAATATGGCATTTCCGAGCACATTGTATCGTGATATATTCATGATTTAAGTTGTCTTTGAATTCATCTACAATCGTGAAGAACAGTCCAACAGTGCTATATAAATAGGAAAAATTATCATTTTTATCGATAGTGATGAATGATAATAATACAAATTATGTTAATGAATATAGATTGGATGGGAACATATTACTCTTAATGTGATGAATTAAATGATGATAATTATCATTAGTATATAAGTATTTATGATAATGATGATGAATGATAATAATACAAATTATGTCAATGAATAAAGATTGCATGGGAACATATATATAACTTTTAATTATGTTAATGATGTTATTGAAAATGAATTTGTAAATGATGATAAGAAAAAGAAGAAGAAGGAAAAGAATAATGATACAGAATGATAACAACATTCATAAGAACTCTCATAATTATGCTATACATCTATATCATTATGTATCAATCTGTATTTGAGTTGATTATTACCTGTATGTATATTTTCAGTTTTAAATGCATGTAAACAAGACGAATTTCCTTATATGGACAATAAAGCAATATATATAATATAATTTTAACTTGATTTAATTATTCCTCAATATAGAACCAAACAAGGATAGGCGAAATGATGCATGTGCTTCTATCAGTGGAATATATATATATATATATATATATATATATATATATATATATATATATGGGTGTGTGTGTGTGCGTGTGCGTGTGTGTGTGTGTGTATTTTTTTGCACTTGATTAAGTTACAGAGGCACACCAGTTTTGGAAAGGGGCTATCGTCAAATGGTATCATTGCCTAGTTGAAACCAGTAATGAAAAAAAAAATAAAAAAATAAAAATGAACTGATCGTATTACGCATCCCAGCGACATGGATATGAAATCTAGGGAGGTGGTAATGAGGAAGGGGCTCAAAAGGGATCGAGTACCCCTACTTTTAATCAATTTGAGTGGTACACACGTGTGGTCCCTAAAATTTTGCTTACTTTGTGCGCAGCCGCTGTTAAAATCGTCCTCACAGGGGCTACAATGCAGAAACAGAACTGAGGTACTATGAAATTGTTACAAACCCATGATGCCGAAATTAATGGTGGACATAATACATTATAGAAAAATTTCTGTCAGTAGCTAGAAGGGGTGTGGGGATGAACCTTCAACCCTGGCAAGTCTGTAATTACCGATATTTTAAATTCATTTATTTATTAATTAATTTATTTAGTTAGTTATTTAAGTTATTTGTAGATTTATTGATTGATTGATTGCTTGATTGACTGACTGATTGATTGATTGATTGATTTTAATTTATACTTTCGGGGGCGGTTGTTTGTCGAAAAATTAAGAGCAACAAAACAAATAAGCAGTGAATTCTTTTTAACAGCTGAAAGCTAATTTCCATACCCTATTACTTTATATCACCTCCTCGTGGAGGTGGGGGCTACCCCAATCTAATTAAACATTCGATCAAGTCGATTCGGTTGGCTTACCAATATACAGTATTATGGGTTGTAAATGCGGAGATCTGCATAGACTGTAATGTATTAGTAATCACCCCGCGAACCAAATGCTTGTGGTATTAAATCCTAAACAGGATTGTTCACGACGACAAGACGTTGAACTTCTTGCTAGTACACAGGCCTACGTGCACCTGTTTGAAAATTCAAAACACGTAGACTCTCTGCACGGCTTGAAAATTCATGTTATGACCAGCAACGTGTACATAATGTCTCGATTTTGTATAATTGAATATTTGTTTTCTATGTTTTTTGTGTGAACATTCTTTTTTTTTTTGTCGGCGTAATATTCCGTTTCCACGTTTGATATCAGGGGAGCGTTTCATCAAGCGTTTTGTCAGTGATTTTTACCGACAACTGTTATAAGCTACTGAAATCCTTGCATCTGATTGGCTGAGAGCAAATTTGTCGGTAAAAATCACTGACAAAACGCTTGATGAAACGCTCCCCTGAACATGTAATGTGAACCTGGAGGGAAAATGATCCTTGTAAATCCATATAGATTAATAGGATAAGTTGGCTTTGACTTCTGGACTATATTGTCGAAGGACACAACTTATGCTTACTACTTTTACTTATAGTACAGCGGCCTCATGATGCGAATACAGCACAGTTCGGAGCTGGTGTAATTTTCAAGCCTTTCAACCCCCCCCCCCCCGAAAATACTTTTAAAACTATTAACCCTGCAGTATCCCTCACAGTATAGATAAATTGCTTTAATATTTCACTATTGCTGTTTGCAATGGTATGTCCCCAGTGGACACTTCCTCCCTAGCGACGGCATCCCTTGCTTATACTATTTTGGATACGCCATTAACTACCCCATTGTTATGCGCCAAATACAAAATGGAACTTTATCATTATTATTGTAGATTCATCTGTCTATACAGACACAGCTAGTTATACGTTATTAGAATGTCACTCACATTATCTACATGTATGTTATCAAATTCAATTGAGATGCACTTTTTGTTTGCGAGAGGAATGAAAATTGACTTATTCAGTATGCATGCCACATCACAATATCCCCTGAGTGGGTAGCATAGACGTTTTAAAGGGAATCGGTAACTTTGTGGAGGCTCGATTTAATAAATTATTGAATTTTGATATTTGTCTTGTATAATGATGTTCAGAAGGATAAATAAATAGCCAGGCATAGAAAGGTTTTCAAATATACAATGTTATTATTAAGATATATCTATGACTGAATATTGCCATTTATGAAACCGTACAGGGGTACGCTTTAGTCTAACACTGCAGTCTATGGGGGGAATGAGTCTGGCATTTCCGGTCACTTGTATATGCTTACTTTTGTGAAGCATATCCCCCCCCCCCCTGGGCTTCATTTTTACACCATATTACATACACTGATAGCATGCAGGCCAGGCAGCTCAGATTTTATCAAGCCTCTACAAAGTTACCAATTCACTTTAAGACAGTATCGTAAACTAAAGGCCCTTCACCGGCGTGTTGTTCAATGATCACATTACGTTGCTGTTTTGGATAATATCTGTTAATGTTCTTAGAAAGGGGGCGTTAAGTACCAGTCACTGGTTTTGCCATATACATTCCTGCTCAGTCGATTTAGCAAGTCACTGATTTGCACAGCTTTTTTGATGTAGGTGGGGGAGGGAGAGAAAGACAAGGAGATAGAGGGAGGAATAGAGAGAGAGAGAGAGAGAGAGAGAGAGAGAGAGAGAGAGAGAGAGAAAGAGAGAGAGAGCGGGGAGGAGAGAGAGATAAGGGAGAGATACATAGATAAAGATATAGAGAGATAGAGAGATAGAGCGAGGAAGAAAGTGATAGAGAGAGAGAAGGATAGAGAAAGAGAGACAGATAGACAGACAGAGAGAGAGAGGGGGAAGAAAGGGAGAGATAGATAGAGAAATAGAAAAATAGAGAAAGAATGAAAGAAATGGAGGAAAAGAGAGAGAAAGAGAGAGAGATACATTTGGGGGAATATACTACCTACTTAATATATATTTATGAATTCAGGTAGATAAAACAAAAGACTAAATTTCAAGGCTTTGAGTGTACATTTTCCGTAGATATGCATGTATAACATAATATAATATCTTTCAGGATCTAAATTATTATGAATTCACTGCCCATATTTTGCAATGTATTATTTATGTATTTACCTTCCATTTTACATATGTTATACTTCTGTTATATACTCCAAATTTTGTCATATGTATGATACGCTTTCTTATATGTTTATGAACAGAATGTTTAATAAAATTCAATTCATGTATATACATGTATAGCATACATATAGAGAAAAGGAGAGGGGGAGGGGGGGGGGAGACAGATAGGTAGAGACAGAGAGAGAGAGAGAGAGAGAGAGGGGGAGAGAGAGAGAGATAGAAAGACATTAATCGTCAAGGGTATAATATACAGAGATAAACAAGCAAGAGTTCTTGAACTTGTGGCTAGGTCAGTTTGACACTTCCTGTACGATTTCGTAGAAATCGTACAAACAAATGCGGCATCTTTCCAACTCTATACCTATATCATCAAGAAAATAAAAATGGTCACAGGTTCTTATGTAAAAGACGACGAAAGTAGGTTGGGGTTGGAAGTAGCAATATCTCTCCTGAAACTTCCTATTTGAATGTTTACAAATTTTTAAAATTAATTTGACAATACTGTTTTTTAAATTTAAGAACAAGAGGGAAATGAGATAGGCTAGTAAATAGTCATAAATATAAATTGAGCATTAACTTGAGAAAAAGGGTAAAATGTGGGGGCAATTAAGAGTGAAACAAATATAATGGCTGCAGCATCCCCCTCCCGGAGAATTTTGAAACTCACCAGTACTCATGCAACCGCAACCCATATTCGGGTAGTGAGATGGTCTGTATTTAACATGTTTAATCTCGATTTCTTATCTAGTATGTTTTACTGACAAAATAACATTTATAAGGCTATATTATTCAATGGATACAAAGCGCACCATTAGTGGATCAGTTTTTGTCACTGCAGTAATATATCAAAGACTTTGCTCGATCGCTTCGCTCCCTTGCAAAATTAACAAAAAAAGAAGATATACATGTAGTTTCATTGATATTTGGGCGACAGATGTCAACCCTTTGGTAAAACTGTGTCTCTACGCCTAAAAAGAGAGGAAATAGAAGAGTTACTGTCATACGTAAATAAATGACAAACAAATGAAAACAAAAATAATAATGGGACAACCAACAATGACCACTTATTCAGAGTGTTGAGCTCTGGTTTACAGGAAGGTTCCGATGATGACTCAACTTACAGGTAGTTAGCTGACAGCTGTACTTCACAGATATACCATTTAATCTTTGTTATAATCATATCTGTCATGAGAAGTTGGCAAGAACAATAACCTGAGTCATTATAAACTCGTAATGAGTGTATAAACGACAAAAGAGTTTGATATTCAATTTGAGACAACCAATAAATCCATGATTAGTATTATTTTAGTTTGTGTCGAGCCCTGCCTTACGGGAAGGTTCCGATGATGACTCAGCAGCCAACAGGTATAGTTAACTGACAGCTGTTCTTCTCAGATATAACATGTAATCTTTGTTTAATATAATCAATCTGTCTTGAGAAGTTGGCAAAAACATTAATAATGAGCCATTATGAGCTCGTAATGAGTGTGTGATCATTGTAATTGTCGAGTTTCTTAATATGCTTAGTGTCACTTAAAGTTGATTAATCTATATTTAATAAGATAATATCCCATCTGGAATTATAATTTTTTTTTCTAACGAAATGGGATAATATAATCAAATAGCATTGTTTCACTAATCAGTGTAACAGTAACGGTTCAATATCGAGGAACTCCATCTTGTGTCAGATGATGCCCTTGCCTGGCTCACAAAATTTGATTTTTCACTTTAGCTGCAAAACGCCATACGAAAGAATGTGTGCGATTCTGATAGATTCAAAACATGAGAAATGAAAGATGAACAATAAAAAAAAATGTATCACGACTGGCCATGAAAGCTGTTATTATGTTAATAGGAATATTTTCATACACATTAAATTAATATACGGTTGGTAAAACATTAATCTTTAATCACGGTACGTATTTTTACAGTAAAAATTGGTACATTGTTTCAAAACTTTACATTTTAAACATTGAACTTTGAACTTTGATCCTGTAATGTCACAGAGACAACTCAGCAGCCTCTGCTTGATGTGGACTTCGAGACTTCAACATTAGGAGGGTTCACACAGAGTCAAATAGACCAGTACGATTGGCAATGGAGGACAGGGAGAAATCAGATGCATGTGAACGGACCCGCGGTCGATCACTCGACTACCACTTCAGCAGGTGGGTCGAATGTCATCTTTTATCTTGGTTTACAGGCGATTTTTTAATTTCATGTTGATTTTGATTTCAATCATTCATTGATTTTCATCATTAGTATCATATTTTCTGCATTATCATAGTCTTAATCAGTAAACTGTTATCGTTATTGTTTTTATTATTGTCGCTGTTATTGTTATTGTTCTTGACAATTATATACTATAGTGTTTATCATTCTTAATAACACTTTCTGGTATCACATGACTTTAAAGATAAAATAAAATTTACTCGTTCTAAATGGATCGTTTGGAACGTCTACACGTTTAATAATAATAATTTCTTTCTCGATTTACTTTGTTACCAATTTTGTTTGTTCGTTTTTTATGGTGGAGAGGTCATATATCGAAATATCTTGAGCATTTTACAAGAGTTAAACGATTGCTCTGATTTCGACCTTATTTGTTACAATGCACATTTCAAAGTGAGTCAGCACTATGCATTTATATCAAATAAGCACAATCAGACGCGGAATCTTTGCAACTCCATTTTTTTTTTGTCATTAAGCCAAAAATGGTGTTAATAGTGTGTTTCACAGAAGATAAGGATTTTGCTCGGAAGTAAGAGTGACAGATTCAAAGTAACATCCATGTACTGGCTCCTAGCCGTATTTGGGAGACTGGAAACTGACATTGCATCGGGCCCAACGTGAATGACTGTTTTGATTCCCGAAGGACATTTAAGAAGGTTTTAATCCAAGAAAATGACCATGAAAAGTACTGTATAGATGGATGCCTATTATATCAGATATAATAAGCATATCCTCACATTTCTACCCTTATCAGGACACTTTATGTTCGTCAATACGGTAAGCTGGCGAAGCGGTAGCAAGGCAGAGCTCTATAGTCCCAGCTTAATTATCGGCCAGCGGTTCCAACCGCTGTGTGCGGTACTACGGCTACATGACCGGTATCACCTCGGGGTCACTCACCCAGGCTAGGTTGCAATATACAGATGGATGCCTAATATATCATATATAATAAGTATATCCTCACATTTTTACCCTTATTAGGACACTTTATGTTCGTCAATACGGTAAGCTGGCGAAGCGGTAGCAAGGCAGAGCTCTATAGCCCCAGCTTATCTGCCAGCGGTTCCAACCGCTGTGTGCGGTACTACTTCTACATGACCGGTATCACACCGGGGTCACTCACCGTCAGGGTCAAGTCTGGAACTGGAATGAATATGACGTCAGTGGTCGTAGGTCAACAGAGTGGGGATAAAGGTCAAGCGTGGAATCGTGGCATGGCGAATCTAGAGCCTATCGGGAGGGACTATCAGGTATTAAACGAAAATGTAGTTTAAGAATAGTTGTGTTTCATTCATCACAGTTATTAATGATCATCGTTGAGGTGACTTCCAGAAGATTTCATGATAAAGTGCCTCCATGCAGCTTTTGAACTCTAACATTATGCACATTGTTTCAATGTATACATCTCATTGATACTGGAAACTGTAATAAGAAGTTCTGGCAAGAGTGCTAGCTCCGTAATTTTACTGAAAACCAGCGATGTCTGGATTCATGATGATTATTTTCTTTTATTTCAGTACGTGGCAAGACTAGCGTATTAGTAATTTGTTTACAAATTGGTAGCATCCTCCCTGTCTTGATCGTATGGATACTCTCGAACGAAGCACACAAGAAAACAATAACAACAAATATCAGTAGAAATAAATGGTGTAAACTGAACCGTAAAATCTCCAAATGTTCGATCGGCACATTTTGCTTAAAATGTGGACAACATTTTGTTATATATTTTTTTAATCAGATAACATTTGAAGTGACCAGTGACAATGCGATTGGTGGAGAAATCGCCATCGATGATGTTGAAGTTCTCAACTCTTCCTGTCCTAGTGGTGAGGCTTTCTTCTTTAAATTCATTATTTTAAAGTAGAAGTAAAAAAGAAGTCGCGCGCAGTGGTCAACAGCTTTGTAGGACAATCTAGCACAGCCTTATAGTATTCAAATGTGATTTTTCGTTTGTCTCTATAGTGACAAAGTTTGTCAATCATTCGAAATACATACTACCGGGGAGCGTTTCATGAAAGCAAGTTGTCGGATATTTTATCCGACAACTGTTATAAGCTAATGAAATCCTTGCATCTGATTGGCTGAGAGCAAATTTGTCTGATAAAATATCTGACAAGTCCTTTCATGAAACGCCCCCCTGGTATCAAATTCCCTTGCAAATCAAACGACACCATGCACTACAATTTCTTTGGTTGTTGATAGGTCGAACAAGCCTTTACCAAGGTCATCGAAATCGACATAGGATTTCAAGCATTTTTTGGCAAACGAAATGATTAAAAAATTAACCACTTTAATAATGGTACTTTTAGATCTTTTCTTTTTATGCTCCTCAATACTTTTTGCTAATCATCTGATCATTGTTACAGTTTCATGTTATTTATTATTTCTATAGAAATATAAATAATTTCTATTTGTTGAGGCACGGAACCAGAATTCTGTTAACGGAGAGGTCACCATTCTCAAAACCTTCTGACAAGCCCCCAAAATAAAGTTCCAAAATCCTTTTTTGGTCTAAAATTGAATTTGAGATAAAGGGGACACAAGAACTATCGATGGGGGGGGGGGGGGGGGGGGGGGGCGTCTTTGTGTACTTAGGGTATGACAGCTTGGTTTTAGAAAAAAGGCACGGGGTGGTAGTGCTCTCTTAAATCCTCCACTTAACAAGATGGTAATAATAGTCATAACTCTATTTTCAGATGAACTTCAATGCTCATTCGAGAGTCCCGACTTGTGCGGGTTTATCCAAGACCCTACTGATGACGGTGACCTGGTATATGCGAGTGGCAAGACAGATAGCTTCTATACTGGACCTTCATTCGATCATACCTTCCAGAACAACTCGGGTACAGTAACTTTATTTAAGAGAAAGAGAGAGAGAGAGAGAGAGAGAGAGAGAGAGAGAGAGAGAGAGAGAAAGAGAGAGAGAGAGAGAGAAAGAGAGAGAGAGAGAAAGAGAGAGAGAGAGAGAGAGAAAGAGAGAGAGAGAGAGAGAAAGAGAGAGAGAGAGAGAGAGAGAGAGAGAGAGAGAGAGAGAGAGAGAGAGAGAGAGAGAGAGAGAGGGAGTGTGTAAAGAGACGCTGCTGTGACTGAATAGTGCTCTGCAACGCGCATGTCATTCTTGTCAAAATAAAAGTTAAGTATATGCATGTACAGGTATTTTGTGAACGCACCGGAGAAAAAAATAAACTGCATAATAAAGTAGATGGTCTTTGTTTAACCCAGGCGCCGAAAGCTCCACCATTTTGTATCTTATGAAGGCTTGATAAGCTCTTGAATAATTCATGAGCTTATATGAATGATACATCTTGCATTATTATATTGGTCTACAGCACGCGGAGGCTGCCTTGATAAAAGCCTCCCCCTCCCCCTTATAGAAAGGGTTCCGCCCAGTGGCGTAGCCAGGATTTTTTACAAGGGGGGCAAATTTTGTCAACTGTCAAATTTAGCTTGGAGGGAGACCCGTATATTTTTCTTCTCTCCAGCCCTCCAAAACTCGCTCAGTGTGTGTGTGTGTGTGGGGGGGGGGGGGGGGGGGGGGGGAGGGGAGGGGGGGGGGGGGGGGGGGGGTGGCGAAATTTCTTTTTTCGCCAGCCCTCAAAACTTCGCTCAGTGGGGGAGGGGGTATCAGATGTTTTCATCCATAGTTCTCTGACAAGCACCAAAAAAAAAAAAAAAATTCGCCGGGTTTGCCCCCCCCCCCCCCACCCGCCACTGCCCGATAACCGTTTTTTTTTTTTTTTTGGGGGGGGGGACAAAAGTTGTCAGGGGGCAGTCTGCCCTACTGCCCCCCCCCCTGGCTACGCTAGTGGTTCTGCCCCTCCCCTTGCTTATTAATTTCTAGATACGTCACTGTTTCCACTGTGTGTAATTAAAACATCAACCGAAATCAATATCAACAGTGTGTATGTTCTACCTCATCAATAATTAGAGATTTTTTTGGTAGGCTGTGAAGCTCGCGTAGGCGTAACCAAAAATAGGACTATACTAATAAATAAGACTGTAAAAATCACAGGAAATATAGCATGACTATGAAGCATTTGAAATAAAGCGTGAAACGTGTAATTAAGCAGGAAATCATTAAAACGGGATTTATATTTCACGAGGGATATGTTCAATTCAATCAAATTTCATTTTCCTATGATTTTGAATATCACCCGTTCGGTTATTGAACTTCATACGGAGCTGTTCGAATGGCTTTCATTATGTATTATGGGTGATTTTCCGGGAAACGGGAGCGCGTGAAATTAAACAGGCGGAAATTTTGATTTGACTAGTGCCTCATTTATCCTTTTTGGAATTCTTAATTTCAAAGCTATTAAACCACAAGACCACAAATAGTAATAAACAGAGATGATGGCAAAGGAGACGAAAAAGAGAATTAAGGTAAAGGAAAAAGGGAATAGATGGAAGAATTAATTTTTCTAATGAAAAATAAAGAAAAGAAAAGAAAAGATATTAAGACTGCATGAAAATATGAAAACAACTTTAATTAAAATGATTGATAACATATTATATTCTGGTAAGTTCTCATCTTATTTTGGGAATATTGTGAAGAAAATATGCTGCAAATTTTCAAGTTGAATGACCAACTCTTTTAATTATTTTTTTGTTATGCTTAATTATTATTAGTGTCAAACTTGTCGAAAAATGTGATCTGTACCCTTTCTTACTCGAAGTATTCTCGTATCGCCCTGTGTTCAGAAGAAAATTAACTCTTTCATTACCGTATACTGAGTAGGTGGTCTAAACCACACAAAATTTCATAAAGTATAATGATCTGTTCGGATAAAGAATGTTTTAAGCCCACCGCACACGATCGACTGATTTTTAAAATGAATCGTTATCATTAAATATTGGCATTTTAACAAACAAAATCTACCTAGTTCAGGTTCCGAACATCAACAATATGAATACTAAACATAGGATTTTGGTGCCTTGTCAGCCTTCTACTGGAATAAGGGGCAAATCATTTTTAAATTGTAGACAATCGTAGGACTGCTCTGACGTCACTACGACTCAGAGCCGATCTGCCTTTCCTCTGACTAGGAGGCTCGCAATAGGCCGTAAGTTCAATTTTACTATCTATATGACTATTCAGAACCTCAATCAAAAATATTTTAAGTGTTTTGATATTCAAAGCACATGCTATTTCATTTTCTTCGGAAATCGGATAGCAGACCGATCCGGGTCCACTCGCTATTCATAAGAACCGCTATTCATAGAATACCGCAATTCATTTAACACGCGCTATGAATAGCGGTCCTAATGAGTAGTTATGAATAGTGTTCCTTATGAATGGATGTCCTTATGAATAGCGAGGAAATTTGTCTATGGTTAGCTCGCTATTCAGAAGGACCGGTATTCATACAAAACTGCTATTCATTTAGTCACGCGTTATGGATAGCGGTCCTTATGAATAAGTGGTCCTTATGAATAGCGGTCCTTATGACTAGCGATATTACCCCGACCGATCGATAGTAGTGGGCTTTAAGTGCATAATGATTATTATGGTTGAATCAATTTTAGAAAGTGAATAGAATTATAACGCTTGTAATAAATCATGAACTATCATGACTATTGTTCTGTCACTTTGCTCTATGTTTCACTTGTTTGATTTGTTTTGTTTTTTCTCACGGCGTTCGTTGATCCTGTTTCTTCCAGGGCACTACGTCTTCATGGAGGCCACACCGCTTGGTCGCAACCAAAAGGTTCGGCTGATCTCCCCTACCCTTCGAGGGGTACCCTCCGACCAAGAGGCCCACTGCCTGGTCTTCTGGTACCATATGTTTGGTATGGCTGTTGACTCATTAGCTGTCTACCTCATGGATGCCACAAAGCAGGTGTCGAGTCTGGAATCGTCTGAACCTCAATGGATCCTCAGAGGCAATAGGGGCAACCTATGGCGAGCAACAGAAGTTTCTATCACCATGCGTACCGATTACAAGGTAAAAATTTCCCTAGGCTTTATTTCGTCAAATATAGGGTTACATCATGATCTGCATACGGGACTTGTAGTTTCGAAACTTTAAGATATCAAAACTTTAAGTTAACGAAACATTGACGAGAGTTCACACGGGCCTGAAACAACGACGCTTGTTGTTCTGGGACTACAAGTCGAGCAGAGAGGTCATCGTTATCAACGACATTGCTAATACTTAAAGTTTATTCTGTCCACACGGTCCGTAATTACGAGGAGGACCACCCACTGCTGCTGGTCTCGGAGTTAACACAAGCTCACTCGTGGTTCTGGAAATACAAGTAAACTTAAATTTTCGAAACTACGAGTCCGTTCATACGGTTTGAAACTAGAGGATAACTTAAAATTTTGACACTACAAGCGAAACTTACAGTTTATCTCCCTTCGTGTGAACCTGATAGTTCTAAGGTTATGGGAATGTTCAGGGTAGGAATCGACAGCAAAGCAATTGTCGCCTGACAATCTAAAATCCACAGTGAAGTAGAAAGATGACACGGGTA
This sequence comes from Heliocidaris tuberculata, assembly GCA_025618425.1. Classification (NCBI taxonomy): domain Eukaryota; kingdom Metazoa; phylum Echinodermata; class Echinoidea; order Camarodonta; family Echinometridae; genus Heliocidaris; species Heliocidaris tuberculata. Next base: position 38,403,003 of record CM046839.1, on the reverse strand, counting down.
AAGTTTGTAGTGTAGGTCATTTCTGAAAACCTGAAAATAAAAGTCCCCACCTCCCTAGTCCTCCCCCCCCCCCAACTCAAAATTTCTGTCGGCTTAATCGCCCAACTCAACAACCTTCACGGTCGGCGAATACGTAAAAACTGCAGGGGCACAAAATGAAAAGAGAGGAGAAAAAACATCGGAAGAGAGGAGAAAAATAGGTATTTTAGCTTTACCCGAAGGGGAAGTCAAGATCTACGTCAACATGATCAAAACAATTACGCAAATCACATCCGCCCCAAAATATTCCAACGACGCCCCTATAAACAAGGAAAATACTCGTGATGTTGAAAGGAAAGCAGCTGAATAAAATAGCATTTTCTGTTTTCATTTCTTTTACTTTCAGATTGTCTTCGAATTTTCTCGAGGAGTTCGGTACGATGGAGATATGGCTATCGATGACGTCATTGTTACATCCTATGCTTGCCCAGGCAATCGTAAGTAAAACAACAACGTAATCTATCATAATGATACTCCGAAAGAAGTGGAGATGGCGCACATACCACATGCGTCCATGATTCGGACGAAAAGTATTTGTAGAGTGCTGGGAGACTCCCTGTCTCCAAGATGATCGTAATTTAGGTCGAAACGTCTACTTCGAGTGTTCCTTTTAATATTTGTACCACTTGTCTTTTGAGATGTTAACACAATACAAAGCACTTAGAATGGATTTCAACTACTATCAATGAAATCGAGTTATACTGAGTCTGGAGTAGATAAAAATATTTCTTCATGCCCCATGTTGTAGATAACAGTTTCATTTAGATGAGAGAAAACAAATTCGCTTGTAAACTGGGTACCTCAGATCTCCTACAGTTTCTTGCGTTAAAATCGCAAAAGTGAATAAGTACATTTACTATCCAGAGCTTATTTATAGAAAATAATCACTAGAATACCCTTTTCTCTCCCTCAGATGTCTATGCGAATGTATCGAGTGTATCATGTGAGTTTGAGGAGGCTGATATCTGTCATTACATCCAAGATCGCTCAAAGGACACTGAAGATTGGCAGTGGGGTAACGGACAGACCTATGTCGACTTCACTGGTCCAAGTGTAGATCATACACGAGGCGACGAGCTCGGTAAGGATATCAACACCATCTTGGTATCAATATTGGGCTACACCAGATAAGTGTTAAAACGACACCAATTTGATATTGGGCTACAACAGATAAGTTAACACTGACTACACCAGTTAGCGTTAAAACAACACCAGTTTGATTCGAACTGGTGTTGTTTTAACACTTATCTGGTGTGGCCCAATATAGATACCGAGATGGTGTTGAATTAACACCCTGGGTTTTGCAGTGTAGTGTTACGTACACATGGTCCAGCCATTGAGGGGCACTAGGATCATGGGGGGGGGGGGGGGCAGTGGGTTAACGGGCAAACCTATGTAGACTTCACCGGTCCAAGTGTGCCTGGACCATTCTCGAGGGTATTTAACTTGGTAAGAATAACGGGTGTTGAATCTGTGCCCAACTCTCCTCAGAATCCGGGCGTGAGGTGAGGGGGGGGGGGGGGGGGGGGTGAGGGGGAGGAGTGTACTCCAAATAATTCTGATCATTTTCATTAAATAATTAAAAATGTTCTGTATCTATATTAAAAAGAGGGTGATTCAGATTCCGAAAATGAATCGACATGAATTGACGATCGATACACTTATCAGGAATATCCATATTAAAATTCGGGTCACCGTTAAAATTCCGATCACGTGGGCTCCAATGGATCCAGTTTTTATTTTGAGCAGTTTTACGTCCATTTGGTTTAATCGATTTTTTATCATATATGGATCTCTTTCCTACCCAATAAAGAGACAAATTACTTCGACCCTCGACATGATTTCAGGTTGCATGATAAGCGATAAAGGCACTTCGTTATCCAAGCTTTAGTAGGGCCTACTGCATGAGTAGTTTCCATGTTTTCTAGAATACGCATTAACTGTTCCCAGGAACTATCAATATTATGATGATTATATTCTCGCTTCCCCATGGTGGTATATTAATGTTGTCTTTTATTTCCCTCAAGGTTTCTACCTTTTCTTCGAGAGATCTGTAGGCGGAGGAGACGACGCGCGTATCTCGTCGCCTCCTATCCAGCCGCAAAGAGCATCATCTTGTGTCGAGTTTTGGTATCATATGTACGGGACGGACGTAAACGCGCTTATCGTTTATATCAACCGGCTGGATGGAGACTTTCCAGATAGACAAGTTTGGAACATGACGGGGAATCAGGGGGACAAGTGGCATCGAGCTGAACTTATGGTCCCTGCGTCTCTCTATCCTCTTCATGTAAGTGTTTTACCCCTATGGTTAAGAAAACAATTCTTACATTTTGTGGATAGTAGACAAATCGTAACACCTAGGGGCCTTTAATCCTATTATACTCTTTTCGGCAAACTATAAGTTAAGAATACTTGTGACAGCCCCTCAAAATAACGATGACACCCCTGAACTTTAAGGAGTAGGCTGCATATGTCTTATTCAGAATATGGCGTAGCCTGGGTGCAGCCGTTGAGGGGGTACTGGTATAATTTTGAAGGAGCACCGGACTTACTACATAAATGAAACGCAAGAGAACAAGGTCATCGAGTGAGGGAGGGTGCTTTTTCCCTTTTCTATCTTTGTTGGTCTCTTTTTCTTTTTCCTTTTTTTTTTTGGTTGTGCCATTCAATTTAGGGACACGTGCATCCCGTGTCCCTGTGGCAATACGGTTGTATTCAAGAGCAGTGGGACTTGTTTACGCCATTGGTGGTATAAAATGGTATTCCGTCACCCTTAGACACTCAAGGTCATGCCCTTAAAGCTCCAGCACCACATGAATGTAAACGAACTTTGTTTACATGAAACATAATCTTTTTCTTGTCTTTCAGCTCGTGTTCCATGCCCTGGGTGGTGTGCAGTTCCGAGACATCATAGCCATTGATGACATTAGACTCTTCGAGAGCGCTGAATGCCCCGAAGGTTAGACATATCTTCACGTTTATAATGAGAGAGTCTTGTAGCTTGATGCAAGTTGATCGCATATCCCCCTTGAATGACATGACGCAATACATACATTGTCACTGCATTAAGCACAAAACAGCAAAATTTCTTTGGAGACATGTTCAAAAGGACATAGGTCTACATCTATATACATGTATACTGCAAGAAGGTCTTTCCCTGAATAATAATATTATTGTACATGCAGTAGAGGTGTCATAGTCGAGTGGTTTAAACACTTGACTGGAGATGCGAAGGTCGTGGGTTTGAACCCCGGCACCGCACTAGTGTTCTTTGGCAAGACATTAATCTACATTTGCCACTCTCAACCCAGGTGCTAAATGGGTACCTGTAGGAAAGAATTCCTTGAATGTTGTGAGCACCGATTTCGGTAGCCTAGCTAGAGCCGGGGTAATATTGGATCGCCTTGAGCGCCTTATTGATATGAGCACTATAAAAATACCCAATATTATTATTATTATCATTCTTCAGTGTCACTGCTACTCCGAATGAGTAACTTGATCCCTGCGCAATGAGTGAAGTATTTAACAAGTTATATCGTTTGCTTGAACAAAATACTCTTTATTTTGATTCACCATTCAAGACATACCCTTTTTCTTTGCTTTCAGTATCCTCAGAGACACCGATTGACGAGCCTATCCCTCCTCTTGTACGGAGCGTAGTTTGTACGTTTGAACATGGATCATGGTGTAACCTAACCCAGGAGACAAACGATGTCTTTGATTGGAAGCTGGGACAGGGTCAGGATACCAATCAGAACAAAGAAAACATGGTGGATCATACATACGCCAATAGCACAGGTGAATTTTCTCAAACTTCTTCTTGTAATGTAATATTTTAAAAATCTATCTAAATCAATACCAAGAAATTTGTTCATATTATGAACCATTTTTAATTTTTGTTAATGTGTGAGTTTTTTTCAAATGGACGTACATCATACATGACATAAAGAATAACGAACAAAAATCCTCTTCTGACAAAGTAAACGATAATCCAGTTTGCTTGAAACTTGTATTCATTTATTATCATTTTCACCCAAACTATTTCAAGAGACCGTTAATAAATAGGATACCTGTGATAAACAATGATGATGATGGCAATATCAACTTTAAATACCATTGCACCTCCACGTTATCATCATATTGTGTCTACTACACGCCTTTCCTGTCACGCAATACAAAAGATTGATGAATTGGTTTTGATGATTAACTTTCAATGCTGACCAATAGGAACATACGCCTACATTGACACATCGCAGCGTTTCTTGAGAACCAACGACAAGGCTCGCCTCAAATCTCCTCTCATCAGCCCGTCTCCATATCCGCGTTGCTTCACCTTTTATTACTTCATGTCATCGAATTACGCGGACTTCCTCAACGTCTATGTTGTGCCGTACAGGGGAACGGAATCCTTTGACCCGCAGTATGTTATCTATGGCACACAGGAAGCAAAATGGTTGAAGGCCCTAGTGCCAATTGAACCGTCCATGACTACAGCTGTTTACGTAGGTATTTAAAGAACAAGACGGTTCTTTCCAGTTATATAGTACTTTAAAAAAGCATCATCACTTTCGTCATATTCCTCTCTTTCTCTCCCTCTATGATGCTCATAGAACTTTATCGGTCGTCATCTGCTTAAAATATTAACTTATTACTACCGAGGATTTACTGTAAATTAATAAGATTTCAAGGGCACTTTGTAATCGTCGTTTCACTTACTGTGATCATTTTTGTTAATAATGCGGTTGATTGCAAGTTCATACAATCATACGCAGATCTCCTAACAACCAATTGTAGTCTTTGTCTTTTTGATTAAAAAAAAAAAAAAAAAAAAGATACCTTGATTGGTTCTTAAGAATCCTGAGAATGATTGTAAGTTCCTATAGCTAAACGAATATCTCATAACAGCTAAATGTAACAATAGTTTCTCCTGGCTTACTATAATGGTATAATGTTAGTGGTTGATGAGAAACTTGTAGTTGATTGCTGAAAGATCGATGCAGCCCATCGTGCGGCTTATACAGCAGTAGTAGGATACCATAATAGCGATATGTGTTATCAACTTGCGATCTAGATATAATCTCTAGAATAAGTATCTATTTAACAAATTATCAACGGGCACCCTGTGAAGACATGACAGCCATAACTGCAAGACCAGGGTGTTAATTCAACACCATCTCGGTATCAATATTGGGCTCCACCAGATGTTAAAACAACACCAGTTTGATATTAGGCTACACCAGATAAGTGTTAAAACAACACCAGTCTGATTCGAAACTGGTGTCGTTTAAACACTTATCCGGTGTAGCCCAATATGGATACCGAGATGGTGTTGAATTAACACCCTGGTTTTTGCAGTGTTTACTTCCTTTTATATTGACTCAAAGGTGACCATCGAAGGCGTTGTTGGAAAAATAACAAACCTAGGAGACATCGCTATTGATGACGTCAGACTAGAGAACAATGGTTGTAAGGTACCAGGTAGGCTATATTAACAATAAGAATGATTTAAAAAATATTCTTCAAGGATGCACCACATGGTATAGTTGCGGAAAAGAGGTTAAGGCTACAGATTTTCCAATGGAATGACATCGTGAATATAAAAATCATATTTGCACAGTTCCTTGGCACAACTATGTCGCCTTCAATGGCATTTGAGGTTGGCAGGATCCAATTACCAGTGGCACGAATTGCGTCAATAGTTTGAAATGTGGCTTTGTCAGTTTCTCTTTTGATTTGAATGTAATGCAGCTTAATGTGCTTTAAAACCTCTTGGTTGGATGTAACAGATGATTTTCATGTCTGATTCAATGTTGTATAGACACACACAAAAAATCCTCCTGTTGTCTTTATGGTAACCATGATCATATCATACAAGAAATGCAGTTTTAGTGTCTGAGTACTTCATTAATCTGAAGATTATAACGTTCATAATTCTTCATACAATACATAGAGACGAAACCAACCAGTTTCCCGCTTACGGCGAACTGCGACTTCGAGCTCGATCGCGGCTGTGACTACATCCAGCTGACAAGCGACGATTTCGACTGGGTCCGACATCGTGGAAGAACAGACACAGTAGGCACCGGACCTGTAGTTGACCACACCACTGGAACTGCAGAAGGTATGGAGTGGTGTATCCAGAAAATGGTTGATAAACAGTTGGGGGGAAAAAAAACTTTCGGAGGGGGGGGGGGGGTGCAATATATGTACCTTAAGAATACGAAATAAAAATTGTTTGCTAATTATTGATCTTTAACACATAACTTCTCTTAGTTTCTGATTGCTTGTAATGAGCAGAAACAAAGTTTTGTGAACTGTAAATAAAACATGACTACTTTCGTCTTAAAACCTTTTTAAGGTTCAGTATTAACAGAGATTCGATTGTTTTTCTTCATTCGAGGGTTTTATTTCTACGCCGAGGCATCTCAACCCCGGCGGCCCGGCGACCGAGCCGCTTTTCTCGTCCCGCCCATCGCAGGTAACAGCCAGCCCATGTGCCTCAAGTTTTTCTACCACATGAATGGCGTCGATACGGGGTCACTCAGGGTATCCATAGTGCTTCCGGGTCATCAAACTGGTTCAGCTGGATTAGAGATTCTAAGGCTTTATGGTCAAAAGATGACGTCATGGTTGCCTGCCAGTCTCGATGTTATTGAGGTTGATGGACCACTCCAGGTGTGTATTTTCGATTTCATATCTTGCTTTGGATTTTGATACAAGATCCTCTTTCTAGACGCCGATGAAACTAAATTCGGTGCAAGAAGTAACGCTTGAAATCTATTGTCCGGATTTTGACTGCGTAAATCGTGGATGTCTGGTAGCGTTTGCGATTATTCGTCGATGGAATTGTTATGAGAACCTAGTTTCTCAACACTTAATACATGAATAGGTCTAGACCTATATATAATTCAATTACTTCGGCAACACAAAATATTTGATATTTTCAATTCTTTTTTATTTCAGATAAAATTTGAGGCCGTAATCGGTAAATCATTTCGTAGTGACATCGCAGTCGACGACATCAAATTCTTGCGTCGACCATGTGACGGACTGCCGAGTGAGTCCCTTTGCGACTTCGAGAAGGGTCTTCACGACTGTAACTACCAGGAGAGTGGCGGACCCTCTATCTATTACCAGTGGTCATGGTACGATTCTACAACGCCCTCCACGCCTGCTCTTCAAATGATAGATTCCCTCACAGAGGAAGGTACCAGAGGTAAGAAAGAAACATTTACCCTTTTTTTTAACCCGTTGCCTACGGGAATCGGGTGGTTCCTGTATTAAGCTGATAGGAATTTGAGAAATCAGTAGTCAACGGGTTAATTCATGCTTATAAAATTCCTGCACATTCTGGTAACTTAAAGTAAATAGGTTTCGAGGTTTGGTTCTTACAGTTTACTTATTTTCTAGATATACTTCTGATTTTGTATGGATATGAAAATATCGTATAAAGGAAACAGATATGCAGGGAGAGAGAGATAACCATTGGAAGAAAGAGATTAATTTTGTTCGATAATAGATATTCAAGTACTGGCTTCGTTCGAAATGGTTTTCATATACTACCATTTGACATATTTTCGTGAAAATGATGCATAATCAGCCATAAAAGCAGTCAAGATGTTGTACATGTATTTTGGAATCTAACGATGCTACCAAGCAAGTGCTCTCAGTTGCCCAATTTGCCTCATATAAAATGTGGATAAAGATCACATGGATTTAAAAAGTAGATTTGTCAGTTAAAAGAAAGTACGGTAATATTGGCACGGTCACGTTAATTCATTTAAATACAAAGCAAATACAATTTCAACAAATTTACATGTCTTCATTTCATTCATAGATATTACAAATCCTTAAAACCATTAACCCCTACCATTCACAGATTCTTTCCTGTTCATCATCGTTGGAGATACACCGATACCTTCAGGCTCAACAGCGAACATATCGAGCCCGTTTCTTTCCGCCGTATCGTTTCTCGGACATTGTGTCGATTTTAACTACGCAGTAATTGGAAGCGGCGAACTCCAATTAGCGGTTTTTGTAGAAAGCGATAATGGATCAACAATGCTCTTGCGGAAACTCGATATATCGGGAAAATGGAAAAGAGCTTCAATACCGCTCAGAGTTGATAACTATTATAACCCCTTTAAAGTAAGTACATCTTGAATTCATATTTTGCGAATCAACAATTATGAACTTGATAACAATAAAGCAAAGCATTGCATTATGAATGGCTGTAATTAAAGCATGCAGGTTTTAATTGAATTTGCAAAAACAAGAATGTTAGGGATGAGGGCGCAATTCCGTCGCACCATCCAGAGTTACCACTGACCTGTAACTAAAGTGAAAAACGAAGATAATTCAGTAAGAGTTAAGATTACGGAATACAAATATTTGAGAATGAAAAATAATGTTGTGCAATGTTAAGGGAATTGAAAGAAATACCAATAAACTCTTAACATAATAATAATAGGCGGGCAGGCAATAATTACAAAGCCTAGATATATACAGTATATTGAGTAACTTTGTATATATGCTGCTCCTTTTTTCTTCAATTCTTTGTTATTCTGTAATTTTTATTGATTTTTATTTGTTTTTAATCATATCTTTAAGATATTGATTGTTATATCAGTTTACTTTCAATAAAAACGGAAAGAAAATTAACAGGGGAAAGACAGTATTAGCTAATCGACAACACCATTATGTTAAAAGATGAATAAAGCTTGCATTCGATTGAGATTCATTTTTCCTTTTCTCGAACAGATAACTTTTATGGCTCAACTTAACGATAAAACAGACACCGATATAGAAGCAATTGCAATAGATGATATTGCAATTACGATAGGAGCATGTAAATCAGGTAGCTATTCTTAACAATACCCATGTAAATTTGTGCAGAAATAAAATGTATTTTTTTAATGTTACAAAAAACAAAGTGAAATTAAAAACATTCTTATCGCTCAGTGTGTAAAAGATTGGTCACAACCGGTCGTGCACTCCTTGCGTGTGGTCTGCGACGGATTACGCAGAAAATCCTTGCGTCGCTCGCACGGGTCCGTACGTTTTTTTCCAAACACGTAGGAGCATGCAGGACACACAAGGAGGCTGTTGGACATGTCCAACAATCTCTGAGTGTGGCTACGTGTTGTGATGAACGCACGTGACACGCGCAGCCATCGTACTTCCTGTACATTCTTCTTGCGACCATCGCACGGGCTCCTTGCGCAGGGCCCTCTTGCATAAAAAGTTGCGTTTAATCGCAACTCAAAAAATTAAACGCAACTTGATTTTCAACCAATCAGGATCGCGTATTTTGGACTTGCGTTTAATTTTTTGAGTTGCGTTTAATCGCAACTTTTTATGCAAGAGGGCCCAGGTCTCACAAAGCCCATGGCTCGATACGGAGCCGTGACATGTCGTGCGTCGGTTGCACGGTCGGTTGCACGTACCTGTACGGGGCTGTACGTTCGCCTAAAGAGTTATTGCAGGTAAGAGGGAGTATGTTTGAGGAGGGTGCAAGACGCCCAAGAGGAGGTGCAGAGAGGTGCACGACTGGTTGTGACCATGACAAAAGAAGGACGTACGAATCGCCCGATTTGGCCCACAGCCGATCGTAGCTGCGGACACGCATGTGCAAAAACACACACGATCAGTTGTGACCATAGCATTAGATGAGAATTTATCTACTTTTATTTACGTCAAACTTAGATGTGCGTTCCCCTCAAACACGTAGACAACATTGCGTAACATCAGTACCAGACTACATCTATGAATTTATTCGTTTTTTCTCTTTTTTTTTTGGGGGGGGGGGTAACAGATACTTCCATCAGTGTTTGTTTTCTCGGTCATCTCGCTGCCATATAATAATTTGTACTGATCGATTTTGCTTTCCATTTTGAATGTTAATTTTACGTTTATCATTTTCGGTTAGACATCATTGTTTAATGATAAAAGTATTCAAGAAAGAACCGAGTTGTTTGCATAAAAAGGGGTCGCACTTTACAAGAATTGAAAAAAAATCTTTACACCGTAAATTCAATTTCCACATTAACAGGGCAGCCATGTGTTTATTTATCTCTAGGTAATATTTTACAAATTGAGAGCAAGCATATACCCGTGCTAGCGTTAGCTCTTCTTCTCGTCATCTCTCTCCTGGCCCTAATCGTCGTCTGTTTCTTATGGGTACGACGGCGACATCGATCACCGTTTCCTGTCATGTTCCTTCAACGTCGTCAGAGCGACGAACACCCGATTACCATGTCGTTAGCCAACAACGACTCGACCTTAGATACTACAGCAACGAGCATTGACGAGTACAGATCATGATAATGACTCAGACAATGCTCCGGATGGCACTGCACTTTTTTATGATAAGGCAAGTGCGAGGAAGGTCCCATACGTTACCCAGTTATTATGGAATTTTATTATGGAATCGTAAACATGAACTGATCTAAAATTATCATTTTACTTGACATTTTTGTCTGATCCAAACTCCAGTATCTCAAGAATAACAAAGAATATTGGAAAATAAACTTTCTCAAGACACTAACTACAAAATAATGTTGAATTTGTGAGACGTTTTAGAGCTAGCGAGCGCCATGAGCGCTTTTCACAGGCAGAGACCAGCGCTGTACAAGAAACCATCACCTTCATCATTATCATCCCCATCGTTACTACGGATATCAGCTTTATGCAGTCATCAGGGTCCCCTTTCATAAAACTTTTTATTGATAACAAGTAACAATAATTATTATAAGCTACCGAAATCCTTGAATCTGATTGGCTGAGAGCGAATTTGTCACAGAAATGAGGCAGTTGTTATTGATAACAAGTTTTATGAAACGGGCCCCTGATATACTAAAATCTTAGATGCGATCGGTAACGTACGTGAGAAAATAGCTTTGACTTGCCCCACAGTAATTTTTATAAGAAGGAATCTATTGTAGATAATGAAATAACTGTAGATAATAGATGGTATAGTATATAGTGCGAGAATGTCTGAACATGTCATACAAGAGTCCTTTCCCATAACTGAGGAGGTTAGGAAAGGCTGAGGGTAACGTAGTTTTAAGTCAGGTTCACACGAAGGGAGCTAAACGTTCAGTTTCGCTTGTAGTTTCAAAACTTTGATTATCTTGTAGTTTCAGACCGTCTGAACGGACTCGTAGTTTCGAAACTTTAAGTTTACTTGTAGTTCTATAGAACCACAAGCGAGCTCGTGGTTAACGCCGAAACCACGAGCAGTGGGTTGTCCTCCGTCGCAGTTTCGTACCGTATGGACAGAATAAACTTTAAGTTTCGCAAGCTCGTAGTTAAGGATGACCGCTCTGTTCATGTCAAACTTCCGGATCATACCCTTTGCGCGAATTATGAACACAGTATCTGTACTTGTAATGTGAATACTGATCCAAGAAAAACATGGAAAATTTTAAAGTCAGTCATTTCTGATAATAAAAGTGACTCTTCAATAGGTGATGCAAATGAAAGTTGTAAAGTAGCGGAAGATTTTAACTCGTATTTTGCAAGTATTGGAACAACTTTAGCCGATCAAATTCCATCAGTTCACCTTCCATACGACAGCAGCGAAACTTTGGACAGCACGTTTAGCTTTACACCCATAAGCGAAACTGAAACACTGAAATTAATCAGAAAATTGAAAAATAAAAAATCGGTTGGTCTTGATGGAATCTCAGTATTCATCTTGAAGTTAAGTGCCATAGAAATTGTTCCCGTTCTCACTTACTTAATCAATAAATCAATGGAAATGGGAAAATTCCCGAATCCTTGGAAAGCGGCTAAAATTGTTCCTATACATAAGAAGGGTGATACATCTTCACCGGGTAATTTCAGGCCAATTTCGTTATTGCCTTGTGTGTCAAAGATTTTAGAACGTGTTGTACAACGCCAATTACTAGACTACTTACATAAAAATGATATTTTATGTATAGAACAGTCTGGATTCAGACCTAAACATTCGACCACATCTACCTTGATAAAGGTCACGGATGACTGGCTACAAGCCATGGACGATTCTAAATATACAGGTGCCGTATTTGTCGATCTGCGAAAAGCATTCGACACTGTTGACCATCAAATTCTTATGAAGAAAATGAATAGCATGGGCATTACAAATTTGACTAGTGACTGGTTCTATAGCTATTTAAGTGGAAGAACATGCAAAACACTTGTAAATCATTCTCTTTCATCATCCAAATTTATATCGTGCGGGGTCCCGCAAGGATCTCTTTTAGGGCCTCTCTTATTTATCATATATGTCAACGATCTTGCAAAAAATGTTAAGTCAAGCTGTTTGAAATTATATGCAGATGACACAGTTCTTTATTACTCCGATACATCGGTACGTAAAATTGAATCAGTTTTAAACACTGACCTTGTTCTTTTAGATCACTGGATGAATAAAAATAGACTTAGTGTAAATTATGAAAAAACAGTTTGTATGTTAATTGGGAGTCGATATATGCTGTCAAAAGAAAAGAACTTAAATGTCACCCTTTCCAGGACCCAAATTCAACAAGTAGATAATGTCAAGTACTTAGGTGTCATTTGTGATGAGCAAATTAAATGGAATATTCACACTGATAAGATGATGAAAAAAATAGGACAAATGGTAAGCTTTCTTGGTAGATTAAGAAGCACCCTAAATGAATCTATATTAAAATTAGTGTATAATGCAGTTGTTCTTCCCCACTTTGACTACGGAGATATCATATATGGCTCGGCCTGTAAATATTTAACTGAAAGATTACAAAAACTCCAAAACCGTGCTGGACGTTTAATTTTACATATCAACCGTGACTCTCGTATACCTAATTTAGAAATACACAATGCCCTTAACTGGGAAACGTTACACGACCGGAGAAATCAGCATTTACTAACTTACATGTTCAAATCCCTTAATGATATGACTCCTACTTATATTTCAGACTCTTTTAGTATTTCTGTGCATAAATATGACTTACGCTTTGGTGGAAAACTGTGTACGCCCAGGCCTCATACTGATTTTTTGAAAAGAAGTTTCAAGTATAGAGGAGTTATGGCTTATAATAACCTTCCTGTATTTGTACGAACTGCCTCAACTCTGAATGCTTTTAAACGTGAATTATCGTTGTTCCACTCTGTTAAATCATTCTGACCTTGATAACTTGATATATTCCAGACTCGGGATTCTGTATGTTCTGTATGGGGGGGGGGGGGGTGTTAGTAGTTCTTATGTATAACTACCACTGTAATTTTGTCTTGTATCTTCTTATATTCTTTGAATTATTAATCATATGTCATGTCTGATATTTATACAATTAATAAATTTTTATGCTTCCTGGACCCCATGGAAGACCAGTAGTGTCGTGCCTGGCACAGCTGAATATGGGTTATCCAGCCGTTTCATTCAAATGTAAACACTTATATTGTACATGTATGTTTTTTTGTTTTTTTTTTTTTAACTGAACGGAAAATAAATACTACTACTACTACTACTGTACACACAGTCGGTAGTATCTACTTCCGATGTTAACCCAACGACGATCGCTCGGCTTGTAGTTTCAGAACAATGAGTATCGTTGTTTTGGGCCCGTGTGAACCCTCTTCGTTGTTAGTGAGTCGTTATTTCGTCAATTTAAAGTTTCGCTAATTATATAACTTAAAGTTTCGAAACCACAAGTCCCGTATGAACGTCGCTTTAAGGATTACGTCATGCTCGCTTTAAGGGCAAATGAGTGGCACGAGTTTTCCCTCGTTTCATCATACATGTACATGAATTAATCATAACTCTCTCTATGTATTGAAGAGGAAGATTTTTTTTGCAAGTTTAATGTTAAGTCTGAGATGCAAGTAAAAACTAGCGCACTGCAGATAAACTAAAGAATATTTTTAAGTCATACACTAGAAATTTTAGAGACGTCAAACAATCTATTTGAGTTAGACCACGAATAAAGTAGGGGGAAAAAGATGTGTCATAGTTGAGTGATTTGAACACCTCATTTGAGATGCGAAAGTTGTATAGATTCGAAGGACATTACCCTCTGGTGAAATTGTGCACCTCTATTCATCTACATTTTTTCTATTCTACCCAATAGATAGTAGAACGCGAACGTCAGTTGTGATGTGAGCATGTGCGCCTATGTAAAATGGCGCTGTACTGTAACCGCAACATGGTAATTGAATCCAATGACCGGGAACCGATTAGGCTACGAGTCATTTAAAAAGTGCTTTCTTAAAAACAGTAATTTTTAGAATTTAACATAAGTTATTTTTGAAGAGCGCCTATCGAAACGTTTTCATCACAAGTTGGGCAAATAATGGATCCTTAATATTTGCGGCCATCATTTCTTTTTTAAATAATTTTTCCTCGAACTGCAAAAGGCGGAGCCTACTTTGATTAAAAAGAATTAAAGTTCCCGACACCAACTCATAAAGAATTCCACCCCATAATAGACGCGTTGTGTAACCGCACGGTGGATCACCTAAATGATCCGACCTTTTGCAAAACATTTAATACTCCGTACCCTGGAGATAGAATACAGGGTCCCGTGAGGATTACAGTATGCATGCGAAAAAGAATACTCCTAAATCCACAGGGAGTGGAGATGTTGCACATAATGTGTGCGGGTGTGAAACCCGATGACCAGGGTAATAATCAATAGATGTCGCACCTTGAGAAAAGTTTTTCATATAATAGAATTCATACATTTACTGTCATTTTTATGAAAGAAATATTTATGTCAAGTGAAATTCAGATTCTAAAGAGTGACATGTATGATACTCGAGATTATCTATTTGTATTCAATGATTTTATTATATTGTATATAAATATTAAAAGATCAACTTTATAAAAGAATATTGCTTTGTAGATAGTACCGACATTACATGTGCTACCTGTGTATGTATTTTATACAAAATAAAAGGTATTCAGAGTGATGTGAAGTTTTGATAAATCTTATTGCGACGCAATCATTTGAAAAGAGACTAACGATTAAGGGTGAAATGAGTCATCAAGATACAATAAAAAAGAAAATTATTAATAGGAGGAAAGCGCCTGTGAGAGAGAAAAAAAGATACATGTATAGAAAGAGCATATACAAAGAGAAAGATAGAGAAAGGGAAGGAAGCAAGTTGGGGTGGGGGGGGGGGGGAGAAAGTTTGTGTGTGTGTGAGAGAGAGAGAGAGGGGGGGGGGGGAGTCAGAAAAGGTAAAAGATGTTCAAAACAAGAGATGGGTTGGAATGGTAGAAGAGAAGAAATGGAGAGAGGTGACAAATTATTTTCACACACACACCCCACAAGCACTTCTCCTATTGTATTTTGTACCCCACAAGCATGACGGAATAAAGGCCATCATTGTGCTCTTTTGTTCTCTGTACCCCACAAGTGTATCTATGTAAGGGCACACACACACACACGCACACACAAACTCACATTATCTCTCTCTCTCTCTCGTGCTCTCTCAACTGTTTCAACCCTTCTTTGTTTTAGAACACACACTTTCTTCCTTTCTTTCTCTATGCCCTTGAGCAAGGCATTTTAACTACATTGCTCCTCTCCACCCAGGTGTTAAATGGGTACCTGGTAAGATGTGAACGTCACTGTGCTTGGATTATGGGATTAGCACAGTGAACGTCACTGTGCTTGGATTATGGGATTAGCACTTGCTGGGGAATGTGCACTGTGTAATGTGCAGAATCGCAACTGAATCCAGTGACCGGGGTATGCTGTAATTAGCCCTATGGTCGGTTACACTGTAACTGGTAAGACGCTATATAAGAAACAGCTATTATTATTATTATTATTATGTCTATCTATCCTTCAACGGTTTTATCCCATCTGTTTCTGCTTTGACTTTGATGTATATTCTGTATCTCTATCCTAGCATTTCCACCTTCTTCATCTCCACATTAGGATAAATAGATCTTTTTTTATCAAAATCTTTCTTACATCTGTCCATCTTTACTCTCTTTCTCTCAACTGTTTCAACCCTTCTCCGTTTTAGAAAACACAAAATTTCTTTACTTCCTCTATGTCTGTCTATCCATCAACCGTTTTATCCCTTCTGTTTCTGCTTTGACTTTAATATACATGTATTTCTGTTCAATTTACCCCAAAATCTGCTGTCCAAGCTCCAGAAGCTTCAAATGCTGCAGCTATCATTGTTACTCTGTCCACCAAGCGTACCCATCTCCCATTTTGCAGTCGCTGCACTGGCTCTCTGTCAAACATTGCATTATTTTCAAAATTTTGTTGCTCACTTTTCACTGCGTTCACGGTTCTGCTCTCCAATACAATACCTCTTCAATTCAAAATTACACCCCTGCGAGATCTTTATGCTCATCCACTTCCAGTTCTCTTGTGATCCCTAAAGTCGCAAAATCTTGGGGGGAAAGATCATTTGCCCACGCGTGTCCTAAATTATGGAATAGCCTTCCTGAAGACATCAAAAAGTGCATAACATCTGATTCTTTTAAAAATCATGTAAAAACATTTCTGTTTAATTCTTAATTTCTATATGCGCCTTGAGCATTCCCCAGAGTGGATTTGGCGCTATATAAGTTACATTTATTATCATTATTATTTTCTTGCTAAACATTTCTCTATCATAGCATTTCTATCTTCTTCATCTCCACATTAGGATAAATAGATCTTATTTTATCAAAATCTTTCCTACATTTGTCCAACTTTACCTCATGGTTCAACAGCTATTCATTTGTTTCAAGCTTCGTATATTTTGCATTTGTGTATGCTTGGAAAATAAATTTCTCATCATCAATAAACTGACTTCAAGAAAGTGTCATATCAATTTGAATAAAACTCGGGTAGCTTAGCAAAATGTAATGGCACGTGAAGACGCAGGAAAGATGCAAAGAGCAAAATTGCTAGTTTTGCCTGTGCATCTAAAATTACAATCAAACTTGTCTGAATAAAAGTTTTATATTACTTTGCTTAAAATTGTTAATAGAGTACAATGTTAATTCTAAATTCTAATATCTTGGTTCTGCCTCTGTCAAATGAAATTATGATTTTTAATAATTTTGTCATTTGCATCTTTCCTGTGTTTTTACGTGCCATCACATTTTGCTAAGCTACCTAACTTCCAACATGTACATGTACTTTTAAAAACATACATGTACAAGATTACAATAAATGTTGTAGGGTAATTAATTAATTTATTCATGATATTCAAACTATAACAACTCTTTAAAGATATTGATATAAAAATGTTAATAATTTGATGTCTATATTTCATGCTAAAGAATGAACTATTAAATGATTCTTAGTCTAAAATCATGCTTTCTACAATGATATCTGTACCTATGGCAAGTTTGGTACATAAGGCATGCAGGTCACAATGAAAGCAATAATTAGTTATAGAAGAGTACCAGTGTATTAAATTCATTTATTGTCTCAAATTCACATAAAAGCACCATATTACTGTTTAGAAAAGAGGGATCTTATCAATCTGATGATAAAACTGGACTAAGTTTCATTTTCACAGCTTTACACTCTAAATTCCTCCAGGTATAAATACAAGGCTTTCCAATTGGGACCAACAATTTTTCCTTGTTATAACCAACTATTGTTATAACCGATCATAAAGAAAAACATAAAAAGAAACATATGCTCATGCCATTTTTACGTTTTACATTGTTTTAATTTACATAGAAACTTTCCCAAACAATAGAAATCACTCTAATCTCCACTACGAAACGTCTGAAAAAAGTTGTGAACATTTAGTGAATACATGGTTCTTCAAACTGTGTCATGTGTTTGTGTCTGTGCAGAACAATAATAATGATGGAAAACCAAACGTTTTGGTGCAATGAATTGTGGGAGAAAAGCCCTTTTTAGTTTAAATGTCATAATAAAAAGCCCATTATAGCGAAAATCTTGTTATAAGTAACCATGCTGGTTGTTAGCAGGTTGAAGTGCCATAGGTATGTATATGGAAACTTTAGGACCAAGGGGATTTCTTCGTTATTATAAAACTTGATTTACCTGTGCTTACTGTATCAAGAGTGCCCTATATACAGCCACTGAAAAATTCATTAGACTATGAAAGGTTTCTGATAATGTTATTTCTGTTGTAGGAAAGAAATATAATATACCATAATGGCAAGTTACAATTGCTATATTATGTTATTTATTCAGGAAAGTACAAAGGAAATAATTTGTTGTTAGTGTGTATGCATAATATAATACTCCCATAATAGGAGCTTGGTCTGATAACTTGCATGCATGGAATCAATAACATCTATTCAGAAAAATTATCATCTCTTTCCCCCATTCACTCCACTGTCAGATTTTCAACTTATTGCCAGTTTTGAGCTATATGTGCATGGAGAGATATTAAAGGAGGACAGCTGGGAGCATGTATTCTCCCAAGATCTCTGCATGAATCGTTGTAGCTTTCAAGAGCAAGGAGGGAGAAGTCAAGAAAGACAATGTTGACTGTGGGTCTTCTCTCCATCCCTTTGCATCGGTACCTCTTTTGTTTCCTTTCGTCAAAGTTCATCAGGGTCATCATGAGCCTCTTGTCATCCTTCAGCGGTCTTCTCATATGAAGTGGCTACTTCTGTGAGGAACAAAGATAAAAATTGAGATTGAGAGAAACAGTGAGGATCAGGGCCAATTAAAATCAGCGTCCCTAATAGATTTAACATAACGATGAAAGGATGTATTTTCAAAGGTATCGAGTATGCAGCTGTAACTGTCATTTATTGATTGTTAAAAGTAATGTTTAGTTTTGATACTCCCTCAAAAACTTTTCTTTAGATTTCTTGGATTTTTGTTGTTAAATAGCAAGATACTAGCAATACTAAGATGCTGTGAAGATTTCACCTCCTGAAGTGAATATTTTCCAAATAAGAAGTAAAAAATAATTTATAAACCGGATCGGGGATATAAACTCCCAACAATGGCAGCGTCCACTATAGACTATAATGCGGGCAAAAATCTATGAGGATTATGTGTATTCCACACAGACTCAGAGTGACACACATGCTATCTCCAAGCAAAGCCCACAGACTGTTGTGTGGGGAACCATTGGGGTGGAAAGGTACTAGCATAGAGCAGTATGTCACCGTGATCTAGGGTTCCTTACAGATATTTACCCTAAAATTCTCCGGAAATCATTGATGGAATACCACATGATCTCGTAAAAACCTCTTTTGATACAAGGAGAACAACATGAGGCTACACTGAACACGTTTCTTTCCAATTTCCTTTTTGCTACCAAAAGTGTCCATAAGATTTAAGCTTGTGAGCAATATAAATCATAAAGAAGTATAATATGCTTTTTAAAAAAGTGATAAACATAACCACCGATAACTCAAATGTGTTCGTTTTTCCTGAATAAATAAATAACGGAGGAAACTCTTGGATAATGAATCTCAATTAGACTGAATTTTAAGCATCTCGGAAAATTTTTGAATGGAAATTTAAAAGATCTCGGACAAAAGTAACTAAAGATATTTGGTAAAGAAGGACTGGACTCAAGACATTTTGCTTCAATAACATTCAAGTTATCACACTGTACTGAGTGACTACTGGACCTACAATAGTCCTCCTTCACCCAGTCCGGTCTCTTCACCTTTTCTCCATCTCCCTTCAAGTATGAGCCTGCCATTTAGCTTGGAAGTCCCTGGCCGTTGTGACGTCCACACCCACACTGAGCAGCTTGTCGATGGTAGCCGTCACCATGGGATCATCCAAGGGCTCTTGATGGGTGAGAATGGTGACCATCCCACCAGGAGTAGGGTTAGTAGGGCCACGCAATGAGGGGTCTCCAGAACGAAGGGCAAAGAAGTGAGCACACTCTGCTATACTGCAAAAAGTTCTGGATTCAAAGCAGGAAGTTAAAACAAATAAACTACAGTATGAGATTATATTGTATTGATCCATATACATCACAAATTGAAAATGATTCTGGAATGATTTTTTAAATTTTTACACCATTATATGCAAATCAATGTCTTTTTTGGTGTTTTTTCACTGCTTTTGCAAAATGCTGATACCTGCATATTCTATATCGGGTAGATACATATATTACACATTATACAAAATGACCCCCCCCCCCCCCCCCATTCACAGGATCCAATTGGCTTTTAAATGGGAGGGAGGGGGCATTTGGTGGGGGCAGGGACACTTGTTTCTTACCTGATATTTATGTCATCTATCTTTGATTTGGACTTCTCATCAAAGTGTAGACTTTCTTTATCTTTCTGAGCCCTCAGATACCTTAGAACCAAAATCAAAGGTATATGTAGGTTAATTACAAGAAAATATGTATTTATCCTTCTCATAAAGTAGTTTATTAATATGTAGTGGCACATAAAGATGTGTCCTGGATACGTTGAATTAAAAAGTGTTATTTAGCATATCTGAATGACAGTTCCAGTAATATTAGTGTACGAATCACCAAAGAAAATAATTTGTGTACAACTAGAATGTATAAAATCAACCTCAAATCTTTTACCTGGCCTTCTATGGGTTAACGGTTAAGGAATAAAGAAAATGATGGAAAACATAATATCTGCTCACACAGAACCCAACTCTGGGTTGGGTTCTGCGCGGGCCATTATTCTAAGCGAGCGCATACGGGTGCATTTAGTCTCCTCACAAGTCCTTTTGTTTATTGGGAGTGTATTTTAACTTGCAATATCTCTTTATAGAATCAACATTTGAAGCTCATATTTCAAATATAGTATAGCGACATGGAACCCCTCATATACAGAGCAAAATATTTTTTTTGTGATTTGTACACTTTAAGCCTAACCAAGGTAGTAGAGGCATTCACAGGCCCGATGTCCTACTGATATGGTTCTACCTCTGTAAAATAAAGATACGATTTCCAACAATAACAGATTTTGTGGTCCGACATGTGTCTTTACACACCACTAACTTACACTGAGCTACCTGAACTACTATAGTGCATATACACCAGGTTTGGCAGCATAAAGATTACCATCACTGACTGAAAATAATATATCTACCTGTTGCCAATTTGGAATTCCTTCTCCATGAACTTGATTGCTTCTCTAGCCTTGGCTTGGTGTTTCTTGTTAATGTCCAACTGAGACGTTACTGTAAGAAAACATATACATGTAGGCTGAAAATATATTGAAAGAGTCACCCAAACCATATTTCCTTAAGGAGCCTTGAAAAATTTGGTAAAAATACAGGAATTAGTTATAGAATTTTGCATTTACATGTATTTACATGAATCTCCTTTTCAAATAGTATTTACTGTGATTATGTTCAATAATTAAATTAGAAACAATACCTTATCAAATGTACGTGTATCTATGTAAGATTAAAATATATCTTAACTTGTATTTTAGAATAGACGAATCAGTTGCATAACTGTAGTACTAAAAATAAAACAAAACATTATTGCTAGTTTTGTTACTTTTTGTGTCCAATATGATGTTGAAAAGATCCTAAATTACAGTGCCTTGCCAATTTGATGACAATATAGGTACTAATCACAATTTTGCTTTCTATCCCATGTGAAACACAAAGTGAAATTAATCAAATGACACATCTTCTTTTTATTTGAGTACAGTCACTGATGTTTTTCCTTTAAAAAAAAACAAAACGTATATTCATTTTAAAGTAGATGACAGAGCCCCCTTTGCTACTAACCTGCTTTGGGTATAATGAAGATGAAACGTGATGTAGCTACCAATGCTCTCACTACCGACAGCTGGTTGGATAGCACTGCTGTATCAGGGATCAGGTATGGAGACAAGGTGTCCATGCCAAGAGGTTCAATACTGCCTTCAAGCTGACTGACTTCAGACTGCAATGAAGATATTAACTTATTTACGTGGGTTTTCAAAAAAGGTTTTCGGAACTATAATCAAAATCTATGTTTGCATGGAAACAAAATCAATACAAGAGGGGGAGGGATGGGGCAGCAAGATATCTGACAAAACAATGTCATAGGATTGTTAACTATTTAAAGGAAACTTTGGCAAAAAGTATAGCTGATCACAACATTTCTTTTTTTTCCAGTACAAGAAAGCTAATCATACTAATGTTTCTTGCTAGAGGCTTAAAAGCCATGTCCAAACTTTGTCTTTCCTCATATATTACAAATTGATATTCTGTTGCAGAAAAACAAAAGCTCAACCTGATGTTGGCAAATACATAAGGAACTCCACTCTCAAACATCACTGTGATAGTTGAACATACTCTCCATCTTTTAACAGTACAAAGGATAATGTAAGACACATGTAAAAATCTAGCTGATCATACCTGTAATCTTAGCTGAGCCATGCCTCTCATGACCTGCTGTCTGCGTGCCTCAATGTCTTCTTCTTTCTCTTCAGGTGTTGGACTTGGTAGCACTTCCTCATCCTACAAAAGTTTTATAATTCATAGATTTTTTATGATGGATTGAAATGAATTGAATTTATTCATACAAGATAAAATTACATTCAGCCAAGAAACTGTAGGTCATCTCTGCATGCAACACAATACTACCCACAATAGCGTAATGAAGTATTCACATAATGCGCTATATAAATGTAATATATTATTTATTACTATGTACATGTAGAGTAGATATATATATACTTACTATACTTTGAATTTATTCCTTTGTATACTGCACATGTAGCTCGTATTACAGAAAAGATTCTTATAAATGAAAAAAGGGGCCTTTCTGAAACTTTAATTTCTCTATAACTTGTCAGAAATGATTTAATTGTCATTCAACACACATTTCAGGAGGTTTCAGTATGAGTTCAGAGGCTTAGTACTGAAAAGGTTAATGGAAAGATTCTCCTGCATTTAGAAAAAAAACACTCTGACAAATTAGATTTGGGCCTTAAAGGAACTATGAACCTTTTCAAATCAGCACTTACTTCCTCTGGTTGTTGCTGAAGTTCTTCCTCATCTTGTTCATCTGAGTGATCTAAGGTTTCACTGATAAAGTGATCATCCACACAGGACAGACTGATGCCTTGTATACTACTTAGATAGTAGCCAAACTGACGAAGGCAGAGGACCCGTACTACAGTCTGTCAGGGACAATATCGACAATTTCAATGATAAGCATTTGCATGGGTGTTTGCTAATAATCTTCCCGCTTAATGATTTGCTGCACGCAGTTGAACTGTTAAATTTCAGTGTTGTACCTAACATATTCAGACAGAAAAACTTACCTTTCTCCTTTAAATAAAAAAAAAAAAAGGTTCACAAATTGAAAAGCTATACCCAGTTGACCAATGTTTATATTTTGCAGAAAAAACAAACTCTGAAAACTATGAAACTATTACAAACTTGTCAAACAAATGAAAAGTGTGGTACTTGGTGGCACTATAGGGTTAAGGATTCAAGGATTTTTTCCTATAGAGTATAAATATACTGCACCTGGGTTGAGAGAGACAACTGCATAAAATGCCTTGTCGAAGGACAAACACAGTGAACAAAGATTTCTTTTTTCAAATTATAAACACTGTGTTCTCAGTATAATCATCAAATTAGCTACATTCTATTTAAATTGTTTAAAAATTCACAGAATCTTTCGCTATGAAAATGTACAGCTTTGCAATATTCATTATTATGCTATAATTGAATGAACTGAACTAAAGTATAAACAAAGTTATCAAAAAACAAAATTATCTCTCTTTTCCCCTTACAATGTCATTAAACATCTATGGTTTTTAGCATTTAACTTAATTTTCTGCAGTGACCTACATGTACCTCTTCTTGAGCCATAAGATCTAGCTCATGATGGATGCCAT
Organism: Heliocidaris tuberculata; assembly: GCA_025618425.1. Taxonomy (NCBI): domain Eukaryota; kingdom Metazoa; phylum Echinodermata; class Echinoidea; order Camarodonta; family Echinometridae; genus Heliocidaris; species Heliocidaris tuberculata. The sequence goes on along the minus strand of CM046839.1, from coordinate 38,379,206 downwards.
ACTTCATCTTCTTCTGGAGGTACTGCAGGGGTGGCATGGTCCAAATAGCAATGTCTTCAGTCAGGGGAATCGGCTGGTACCAGCTCTTACCTTTACCGCTTTCAAGACTTCTCTCTAGGAGCTGTCTCAGGGCAACACTTCCACACCAACCTGCTCAGAAGGGCATAAAGAAATAGGAAGTGTCAACACTATGTTACAATCCATAGAGATGCTTTAATCATTTTTAATTGTTGAATTTCAAAATAAGGATGAATCCAATGCTAGATATTGAAGTTGAAAGCCTGTTTGATCAGCTTGACAGATAAATTGGATTAATGTATTTTTATAGGGCAGTGTTACAGGTATTTAAAATAAAATCTGGGCTATAAATCTCAAGTACTCTTGTGGTCTTGCTTTTTTATTCATACACATATCTGATACATCAAAATTTCACAAAGTTCATGACATAAACCCGACATGTGTTTTACTTGCATGTAGAGTTGACTTGGGATACCAATTCATGTAATATAGGAGAATAAAATTCAAATTAATTAGTTTCCTCCATTAAAAAAAAACATGTATAATACTGATTTCTAGTCATACTTCAAAGCATTTAAAAATATATTGAAACATCAGCTACAAAACAAAGTAAAACTACAGGAATATGTTGGCACAGTTACCTTGGTTCACAATTGACTTTTCATGAGGACACATGTTGAGGAGACTGGCTAGCCTGGCCCACAGAGGTTGAGAACTCTGATAAAAGGACAAATGAAGAAACAAATAAAATCAAAAGAAGAGAACAAACACTTTAAATTATCAAAGATCAAAAGGATCAAATACTTTTAATCCCAGTGACACTACCAAACTGACTCCAAAGCAATAACTTGGAAATTCAGATTAAAGTTTCTTCATTCCTTTTGCAGACTTACACAAAAATCTGCAAATTTAACAATATCCTGTAGATACTGTCTATGAAATTTCAAGGTCACAAGTTCTATTACTCTCCTTTGTAAGAAATGAAAATATTGCTTTTGTCGCAGAGGTAGCTATTCAGAAATCAACGCAAGGACATGTATTAGTAACGGTCAAAAAAAAAAAAAATAATAATTACACAATTTTTTTTTTAGTTGAAGAAAATAAAGTGTTACCAAATTGTTGTTATTACTTACTTAAAAGCAAATTATAATCATTTTCACATCTGTACAAAATTTACCAATTATAATTTTTTGTTATTTATCGCATACTCACACAACTTCAAAATTTAGGGCTGCAAAAGGGATTAAATACATGTACCTTTAATGTAATTTTTTGTTCAGTCTATTGACGATCTGGGCCCTGTTTCATAAAAGTTGTTATCAATAACAACTGCCCCATTTCTATGACAAATTTGCTCTCAGCCAATCAGATTCAAGGATTTCAGTAGTTTATAACAATTATTGCAACTTGTTACTGATAACAAGTTTTATGGAACAGGGCCCCGGTCTTGGTCTCGTTGGGGTGACTGGTGTAAACACGATAAAAACTACTTTCGAAAAATCAACTGAAGGCAATTTCTTCAATAGCCCTGTCTATCACCTTTAGAAATGTGCGAACAATACAATGGCGTATTGCGTAATCCGAACCTGATTTCTATGGGCAGTACAAAAGGCGTTTGAAATTACCCTAGAGTTTATTTTTCGAAAGTAGTTTTTATCGCGCTTGTATTACACCAAGTACAAACCTGTAAAACTATTCATTTTGTGAATGCATAAGAAAAATTCAGATCAACTAAAAAGACTCCACAGAATAATAACATACCTGAGCTGTCTTGATGATAAAGTCTTCATTTGTCCGTAGCCAATCAGTAAGAATCTTAATGACTGGTAGGAGGCCCTCATTTGTTAAGATTTCCATGATGAGTGGTAGAGGGATTTGATTGGTTTGTAGTTCTGAAGGGCTGGATGATGCACTGGCTACATTGGCTTCACTAGTATCTTTGTTTTCTGCAGTGCACAAAACAAGGACAGGAAGTTAGAGAAAACGTTAATTATCATGAAACCTGAGCACTGTAGCACAGGATGAGGATCGCTTACTGTTGTCCAATTTGTAGCTTCTGTTTTTAACTTGGTTATCTTGCTTAGGATAGATCATATGCAATATAGTGTTCTCTATATCAAAGTGTTTAATCATTTCTTTGAACATACCTTTACCTGTAGGAGTCTGTGTAGAATCTGCTGGGGATTCCCCCTTTCTCTCCCTCGGATCCTTGCCCTCCTCCTTGGCCTGTAGAGAGACCGTCTCCTTGGTATAAGCATCAAAGCTGGGTGCCAGGCGGATGTTGCGCCTACCAGGAGGAGTGTGGGTGGGTCCCGCAGGAGGGGTGATTAGCTGTGAGGACATGTCTTCTACCAGGATATCACTCATGATGGAGAGGCCAGTCTCTTCACCTGCACCAGGGGGTGGGGTTCTAGAATCCTACAGAATATTGGAAGAAAGAGATCATATACACACATCGCAATAAACGGCTATTATTCAATTCAAATGTATGAGTTGTAGAGTTATTAGAGTGCTGTTAAAGATATATTGTGGAGTTGTACATGTAGATCTTTTGTAGCATTATTTTAGAATTACTGTACAGCTATCGTGGTGTTGAAATATGTTGAAGAGTGTTTGCAGAGTGCCGAAAAGTTGTTTTACAACTGTTGGAAGAGGTGTTGCACAGTTAGTCATGGAGTTGATATAGAGTCTTTTCAGAGTTGTTGCTTTGTTAGGGAGTAGTTTCAGAAATGGTGTAGAGCAGTGGAGTTGTTGTGAAATGTAGACTTGTATGAGCTGTTGATAAGTCCTTGTAGAGCTATTTCAGAGACATCAAATTTTAGTTGAGTTGCTGGTGAGAAGTAGCTACATGTTAGTCACAGGCAATAGCTTTTTCGGGACAAGTTATATGAAGAAAGCAGCAGATATATTAACCCATCGAATACGGGAACTGGGTGGCTCCTGTAATAAGCCTATTGGAGTTAAAGAATTCAGTAGTCAACAGGTTAAAAGAAATGGGTATTTACGTCATGCAAACTCTGCCTCTCTGAAGACTCCTCCTCATCTAGTTCCAACTCTTGACTGTCCATGAAGTAGTCACTATCGGACTCAGCAGCCAGTACCCTCTCTTCCCCTGACTCCCCTGAGCTCCCATTGGAGTGGTCATCCTCGCCCAGCTCTCCCTCACTCAGATCGGATTCTTCACTGGTGTGGGCTCCCAGCCCGGCCCTCTTGCGCCGACGTCTCATGGCCTTCAGGACAGTCTTGGGTTTCTTCTTCTGCTGCTTCTTCTTGGCTGGTTTGACGGTGCCTTCACTGTCCACATCTTGGCTCAGGATGGGTGTGATTGTGTTGGCTGGACTGGCTCGACCATCGGTCGATGCATCAGAGTCTTGGGCTGGGGAGGAAAACAGATTATCAAGGGTATATACAATATAGTTGGGAAGGAATGTATATATATTTTTGTCTTCTTAGAGTATGAATTCAACCACCACTCTCTCTTGGCCCAAGTTTAGTAAACGAGTACCACAAACAAAGTGCTTCTTTGAATGCTTTCAGGGCAGTATATTGACAGCAAAATCAGGGCAATAATTTCTGCTGTACAAAAGTAAAGTAGTACATGCTAAAACTTTGAAAGAAAAGAGCTTCTATCATGTTTTCAAACTAATGCATATGACTTGAATCATATTTACACAGGAATCTTGATTAACTGAAGCTACATATTGCTCAGAATATTTTTTGGTATTTTTATGTTCTAAAACTAATAACGTTTCAACTGAATCAGACTGGAAAAAACAGTACATACCTTTTGTGAAAGCAGCAGTGGTTTGGTCAGGATAAATTTTCCTATAGACAGCATTGTTCAGTTTTTCACAGAGGTGGTTGAGTGTGTAAGAAAAAAGAGCCAGAGTAAACACAACGGCTGTTGAGGTCTGTTTCGAACCTGAAAGGAAAGTGTCATTTGGTAAAAAGTATGAGCATAGAAATGATTGTTGACTGCAATGTTTCATGTACAGGGCAATGGTTGGCAATGTTTCCCTGTCAATCAATTTTGTAAGCATAACAATGTAAGGACACAATGAATGCGTCCTACATAAACACTTTGATTGGTTTAATATTCCTACATGTATAACACATGCACTTTAACAGGCATATCATATAAAAATTGCCCACAATATATAGAGAACAAAATATTGATTGATTAGTTTTACGGGTCAGTATCAAATCAATAGCCGATAGGCCTCTCAATTTTGAGATCAAATTTGGACAAGAATTTAAAATATTGCCCCTCAGAGTATTCCATACTTCTATACTGTACACAGTCAAGAAAAGATATCAGAGATCACACTGCACACTGTATTAACATGACAAATTTGCTATATATTGTAAAATCAGAAATTTTCGTGTGCATTAAACTTTCGTGGATTTCGCAAGAGGTCGAGATTTGCGAAAGTTTCTTGCCGCGAAATAATCAAATCACAGTTGAAACAACATAAAATTAATGCAATTCGCGAAAGTCGCAATTTGCAATTTGCAGCAAAATCGGCTGTCATCGATTAGGCAACTAGATATTGGCGCTTTATAAATACCGATTGGATTGGATTGGCTTTCATTAACAATTTGCGAAAGTTTTATTTCGTGAAAGTTTCTGGTATTACAGTTAACTGTAGGAACTAAAAGTTAAAATTGTTTGAATGTGTATACACAGTTTCCATGCATGTTTGCTACAGTGGGTGCAATATCAGACATCGCAACAAAGCTTTCCATACTTGCTGCCGTGACAACATGACACAGACGAGTATATTCTCACCTGCTTTCTGCAGCCTGTAGGTACTCATCAGAGTCAGCACAACCAGCTTGAAGATGATGTCATTGGACAAGTAGCTCTCCCTGCCTTCCTCATCTCCATGCCTTGCATGAGGTACAGCTCCATGCAGCATGCATTGGTGGAAGCCCTGCAGCACCTCCTGGCATAGCGATGGCAGGGCGTCCATGGATGTCTTGTTACTAGGCTGGAACATCTCTTGCAGGTAGAGAAAGCGAATGAGGAACTGTTTGATATCACGTGGCCTGTCTCACAAAGAAAAAGGAGGGGGTGGTAAGAGGGAAAAAAATTAAACTAAGGCTTCGCAAATTTACAAGTAGATGGATTCCTTTAAGATACATGTAAGTGTTACTATAACTGTTCTGCTATTTTCTTTCATAAACATCTCAGTTTCTCAGTTGTTGCACAATATATAATCCGGATATCACATCTTCTGGGAGGAAAGGTGGCAATTCAAATGACTTAATATGAAGGACAAGAACTGTTATTTAATAGTTTAATTACCTTTGTAATTCAAGTGGAAGATCTAGGATGGGACTTGAAGGCAACTCATGAAACCTCTTTTAAGTTCTCTCAAAAACCCTCCAATTATCAAGTAGGATTTAGTATTTGATAGTTTAATTACCTTTGTAATTCAGGTGGAAGATCTAGCCTGGGACTCAAAGGCAACTCATGAAACCTCTTCTAAGTTCTCTCAAATACCTTCTCCAAATTATCAAGTAGGACTTAGTATTTGATAGTTTAATTACCTTTGTAATTCAGGTGGAAGATCTGGGCTCAGACTTGAAGGCAACTCATGAAACCTCTTCTGATTTCTCTCAAATACCTTCTCCAAATTGGCAATAGCACCATCAAATCTCAAGTCCGATAACCAGCTATGTAAAAAAAAAATGTTCACACAAAAACTATTATTAGCATATCAATACCAAAATATTTCCTGTCTGCCTGTCTTTCTTTCTTTCTTTTCTTTACTAAATTGAATGGAAATAATATGAAACTCTTTAATATACTGGTAGCGATATATATTAACAACCGTTGAAATAAATTTCTTACAGAAGAAATTATCCAACTGTCATTTTCCTCTCCAACTGTACATCTATTTTCCTCTGTCTCCCTCTTCTCGCCCCTCTCCGTCCTCTCTATCTTCCTTTACTTCCCTCATCTCTGTCCACCTATCTGTTGGTCTCTATCTCCCCTTCCCTACTCTTTTCAGAAACAAAAGCAATCTTAAACTCATACACTCACCATCTCAAGTGGTGGTAGGCTACATGTTCCAGCCAGTGTTTCAAGCTGATTGTGAGGCATGCCCATTACAGGTTTTAACACCTGGGGGGTGATTCACTAACAGCTAAAATTAATCCCAAATAAGAAAAAATCAATTTTAGGAACAATATCCATCCTAAGAGTGATATCGCTTTTAGTGACTGATTCACTAAGGTATTTGGGATTGATTCCAGCCTCTGAATTGATTTTAAGGTTGGGAGTGATCCGGATCGCTCCTAACAATCACAAACGGTCACTCCGATCCACTGCATGCCCGCCCGCGCTGTGCCTGCGCTGCCTGCACGCCCATTGCCCTAGCCATAGGCCCTAGCCCTGTGTATGTCCAGTCGATGCGTGCGCGCAATTAATGCAGTAGCTAGGTAACGCGCACTAGCTACGCGCTAAGTAGAGAATTAGGTCGGGTGACTGAGGGGCGGTGACTGAAATTTGAGTACGTTGATTGGTTGGAATGAGTGCGCTCATATATATTCATGATAAAATTGATTCCATCCTAAAAGCGATTTAGTGAATCAGTAAGGTGGAATTAATTTTAAGCTGGGAATGAAATCAATCCCGAAAATTGATTTTAGGAATGATATCGATCCCAGTTAGTGAATCACCCCCCAGGGCTCTATCTCTCTCTCTCTCTCTCTCTCTCATTATAATTCTCGTTACATAATCATAAACCTCTCTAGTCATAGACTCACCATCTCAAGTGGTGGTAGGCTGCATCAAGTCCATGGTATCGTGTTTCAGCCAGTGTACCAAGCTGATTGTGAGGCATGCCCATTACAGGTTTTAACACCAGGGCTCTATCTCTCTCTCATTATAATTCTCGTTACATAATCATAAACCTCTCTAGTCATAGACTCACCATCTCAAGTGGTGGTAGGCTGCATCAAGTCCATGGTATCGTGTTTCAGCCAGTGTTTCAAGCTGATTGTGAGGCATGCCCATTACAGGTTTTAACACCAGGGCTCTATCTCTCTCTCTCTCTATCTCTCTCATTATAATTCTCGTTACATAATCATAAACCTCTCTAGTCATAGACTCACCATCTCAAGTGGTGGTAGGCTGCATCAAGTCCATGGTATCGTGTTTCAGCCAATGTACCAAGCTGATTATGAGGCATAACCATAGCAGAATTCAACACCTCCTCCTATTTAATCTTTCTCTCTCTTTCTCTCTCTCTCTCTCTCTCTCTCTCTCAATCTGTATCTCCTATTGTTATAAAAAAACAGCTCCAATCATTGACTCACCATCTCAAGTAATGGTAGGCTGCATCAAGACCCTGGTAGCGTGTTCCAGCCAACGTACCAAGCTGATTATGTGGCATGCCCATGGCAGGATTCAAAACCAGGGCTTGGTGGTAGAAGCGTTGAGCTAGGAGACAACTGCTGGGGCCTTCAAAATCCTGCCTGTACCTTGCTGTCAGTTGTATTGATAATGTAGAAATAAATGTCCTTTAAGAGTCAGTGTCCTGCCAACTTTCACCAGGTCAGGTCAGTATTCTGAACATTTCAAAGTCTGTGTTTTCAAACATTGTTCAGTAGACCTGTACAAATTCCCTCTACAAAGTCTTTTTGTGTTTGTATGGTGTTTTCTCATCGTGGATGCTAAAAAAGGTAGGTTGTATATCATAAACAGGGACCTACTGCTTACATGAATGTAATACTGTCAGTTATTTCATCCAAAACATAGTACTCTCCATACCCGCATGTATACTTGATATTTTTTCACCCACAGGGCCATTCATACATACTTGCGAATAAAAGTCAGGAAAAGTGGTTCAAAGTACTCATGCTACAGAGGTAGAAAGTGATGGAATTTCAAGATTTACCTAAATCTCCCAGGTAGATAAGACATCGATGACAAGCTTTTTGTGCCCAGTCCTTGGCCTCTGGCTTGTTAGCATCCATGCATGTCTCTGTAAACAGAACAAATGACACAGATAGTTCATTAGCATATGCACACACTTCACTCAAAGAACAATCAGTATCATAATTATCATTATATAATTATGATAAAGAGACTCACAAGATGGCAACATACATGCATCAAGTAACTTGCGTACCATCTAAATTTCTCCTAAAATCCAATAAATTTGACATGCATGCATTATATTGCATAGGTTGAAATGAGGCAGATGTTTTATGGGTACACATTTTTGACCTCATAAAGATTTGGTATACGAAAGGTTATCAATCAAACTTCAAAAGCCTAGAAGTGTTCTCTGCAAAACACAAAAGAGAAAAATAACCTAAGAGAAAAATGATAAATATCATGAATTAATGAATAATTCATATCAAACCCTCATACTTGCATTGTTTAATATTGGCTTTTTTGGTTATTTTTTTATTATAGAGTTTTCAGAATATAAGTTTCCTGTTGACAATGTCTTGAGTGCATCTAGGCATTTTTGTCCGAGGTTCAGTAGTCACAGATATGTTTTTGGAACTGAAGGAGTTTTCAAAAACACTGATTAATAGCCAGCAGACTTTCTACTAACAAAATACTGACAAATGGCAATGAAACTCAATTCACTAGCAATGTTTACATTTAGTGACATAGCCTACAGACAGCTGGCACTTGGGCGCTAAATGTTTATAAAGTATTGACACATAGCCCATAGTAATAACCTTTTCCCACTAAGTGTTTGCAGAATTGTGACCTTAATCTGAATTCCTACAAACACAGCTAATGATCACTCTACTCTTCACTGGAACACAGGGAGCTTTAACCTATTGCCCAAGGGAAAGAATGGCCCCTGTGTTAAGTGTATGGGAATGAGAAAATCCAGTAGTCTAGGGGTTACCCTCTAATATATTCTGTCCATGGCAATGCCTGTAACATCATCCTTTGATAGCCCTTCACATGCCATGTGTTTGGGGCGATTTGATGTCAAGATGTTGAATTAATGGAAGTTGGCTTGGGGCAGAGGAAGATGCGATGCATCATGTTTTTGCAATGGATCAATATCATAGCTTAGACGTTCACGTACACGAAGGAATTGATTTTGAAGGAAACAGAATTGTATATACTGTAAACTCTCTCATAAGTGAGAGTGAGGAGAGCATGTACAGTCAAACTTGTCTTTACAGGCCACAAAAGTGAAACAGACGAAGTGGCTCCTTTTAGACAGGGGGCCTTTCTACGCAAATTTTACCCTCAAAAATTCCTCACAGATGGAGACAGGATAGGTGCTTATAATATAAACAGGAAATACAAGTGAAGTTAATAGCATCTTTTTTCTAAACACCTAATTCTTTTCCCCTCACACAAATACAAGAAACTTCCTTAAAAAAAGTACATAAGCTCCAGAACACAGAAAATGTTGATTTTGATGGTGATATTGCAATTTGGTCTACAACAACTTGTCTAATACCCTTATATTGTCTAAATATATTTTGGTCCAGTGGTCAACTGAGATAATAATTACATCTCCTACCTATCTGGTCTAACATTAGAAGCTGCTGGAAATCTGTCCTATGGCCCTCTGTTCATAAACTTTCTTTTTAACAAAATAGATATTAGACTAAATGGATGATAAAACAGGGGGAACTGAAGAAGACAAAGAGACAATCATATAACATGTCTTATTAGACCAAATGAATTGTAGATTAACTAGGTGCAGTATGAAACATCTAAGGTGACAATCGGATGAATTGAAATTAGACAACATGAATATGAGACTAAATGGGTATACACACTTAAACAGGATCATTATCTTCTGGGGTCATAAGACTATTGTTTCCCAGTGTCTAGCAAATGTGAGAACCACATCGTTGGCCTCTGCCGGGTAAATATTCTTCAACGTTGAAAGACAGATCTATGAACACTGGTTCTGAAAAGGACCTCTTGTCTTGCTCTTTTTCATGTTGTTCTTGAGGTAACATATCTTCTGACTGGGAGTGAAAGCAACAGTTATCAGTGAGAACAGTTGATGATGTGGTGACAGGATTTTCAGGGTCTTGGAAGAACGTGACACTGAATATTTCATGGATTATAATTTTAGTAGGCAACCATGGCAACCATATTTTATCTAATTTCAACTCCTTCAGTTATGCCCTTCACAATGAAACATAAATTAGCTCACTTCAATTAAATACATATTTTCTACAGGCATTCAAGCTATCAAAATTTGTCAAATGTCTGTCCGTGATTAACTACTCAGGCTCAACGTTAATACTCCTACTATAACCCCCACAATAGGATTGAATAAGGTCTACATGTATATCAGACAAATTTGTTTTAGACCAAATGGCACTGTACCCCCATATCAGATAGCATGAGCCCTCATCCCTGACTGACTGACCTTTGACCTGGTCCTGATCTGGGAAGCTGATGAAATCCATGACATGGTTCTCCTGCAAGCCATACTCCCACTGTAGCCTCATGAGGAGATGATGGTAAAACCCTGTAGCTGCTAGAAGGTGTGTCCGGTAGGCACACTCCAGAGACGAACCACTACGGATATACTGCAAGTCGAAACAACTTACAATCAACAAGGCACTGGCTAAGAATAATTCCGAATTATGATGCTGTCATGAAAGCTTCTTTCTATACATTAGTACATGTATATTCAAGTTATTTTCCTGATACACCCAATTCAGTATAATTTTATTTCGTGAGTCTCATTGAAGCGACTACATGAGATCATGTAAACATGCCTAAATATACCTTCCTGATGACCATTTTTGAAAAAGAATTAATGGATACATTAGGATACTTTCGCATACATTGTATTATGTACCAGTAATAATCTATCATTATTTTCACAACATATATGTACCTACCTTTTTACTCTTCTTTGCCAAAGTGATGACATTATAGTAAACTTTCCACCAAAGGATCTCCTCTGCTTTCCTTCCAAAGTCAATGGGATGAAGCATCATCAAACGTTCACATAGATCACGTAATCTGAAAAAAATTGAACATTACGGGATTCTTTTGACTACAGTTACACGAACTTAAATAAATTTAGCCTCTTTAAGTTCACGTTTTTCTTTCAGCCTCTCCAGTGATTTATTCTGAAAAAGGGAGATCTTTAAACAAATGTAATACAAAACATGAACAATTTCTTCAAAGAAAACTCACAATGCTGTAATAAACAAATTTTGAATCCGTGCCATTGTGAAACTATTCTTTAAAATGTATATCAGACCTGAATTATAATTTTTTTTCGGCATAATCATAACTCTAGTTTGCATACACAGTGGCCTACGGGTATACAGCAAGAAGCTCTGAGAAAAACAAACCAATGACTATTTCAGGGGAGCGTTTCATGAAAGGAAGTTGTCGGATATTTTATCCGACAACTGTTATAAGCTACTGAAATCCTTGTATCTGATTGGCTGAGAGCAAATTTGTCGGATATCTTATCCGACAAGTTCTTTCATGAAACGCCCCCCTGGAATATTCAACATTTTCTAGGACTCAAAGATGGGTGTAATGTACCAGATATTTCATGTGTATCTCCAAGTCTGGGACACACAAAAAGAAACTGACGGGACACCTTCTTGTTCAGGATCGTTTGGAGCAAATGCATACTAGGGATTGGACAGAATTCAGTTTGATTCAGGAGAACATTTGATTTGAGGAATTTCTCTCCAAAACGAATCTTTTGAAGTGGTTGTGCTGCTACATGTACGTACAAATGATAAGACCCGTCAGTTATAAACCTCAACTGCGGAAATGATTTATTACACATGCTTCAAGGGAAAAATCAGAAGATAGGTGTGCTTTCCCTCCCGCAAGACCATCTTCAAGTTTTCCGAGTATACGCTAGGAGATAAGAAATGTATGCCTTACATGTAGCCTTAAAGATCTGCCAGTAGCCTCACCTCATGCGCATTTCAATCGCATCCTTCTCAAAGACGACTCTGTAGGCTTGCTTGTGCCTGAAAATAGACTCCAGTTTGTGTGTCAAATCTTGGGCAGACCTGCAAAGATAGAAAGTAAAATTATGGAATGGAGAACTTCTGATAGGAAAGTACATCGAATTCTACAAACTGATCTAAGTCACACATAGCTTTTAAAATCATTCACTGTGAATTTCCTCTTCTTCATCAGTGGTCAAAAAGAAGGCAAATGAAGTTCAACACTGATAAATCCTTCCTCCTCTAGTTCAGATTTAAAGGGAAGGTTGAGTTCTGGGAAAGGTGAAAAATAATTTGTGATCTTTCCCATTCTTTTTATGTTAGTTTGGAAGATTATCATTGTAGAAATGTCCCCTGAAAAGGATTGCTCTTCAAATGCCCTCATGTTCAAAATATAAGAAACGGCCAAAATTTGGGGCTGAACATTTGTACGTAGTCCCATAGACACATTTCTATGCATGTGACTCTCAGCAGGATTGAGTCAATTTCTTCTCATTTTGGTGATTCCAAAACCTTACAGCATACACCAATTATTATGTGATACATAATCAACCTTTCCCAATGGCTTTTAGACAGTTTCTTTCACAATTCAATCTCATGACCAGAACTTAACCTTATTTTTAAGAGTAAAACAACCTGGAAGGAAGCTACCATTTCTAAAGCTGAGGAATATAAATACCTACATGTAGGTATCACATTCACAAACAACCTTTCCTGGCAACATCACATTCAAAGGATAACATAAAATCATACAATGAACTCTCACACGATCCTCCCAAAAGATACGCCAAAAAGCTTACACCTCACTTGTTCGGCCCCATGTTGAGTACCGGTACTGTCTAAAGTTTGGAACCCATCCATAAAGAAAAAGAAAAAAAGTAAAGAAGCCATAATTGTACTAATATCTCGCACCGTCGCACACATAGACAGCAGTATATACGTGTGCGATATATTAGTTCAATCTATTTTGGATTCCGAGTCGGAACTGCTCTGCTGTAGATGTACTCTGTTCATCTACAGCGCACATTCCGTGCCAATCTTGCCGTCTTTGTAATGTTAATCGCACAGCGAAAGCTAAACGTGAACAGTAAGTAAATCCACATCAATTCGCCATATATTTTCATTTTTTCATGTTTCTCATGATCCGATCGTTGAAGTGGTCGGATGGGCTGGAAGAGGAAGAGTTTAGCAAACTCCGAAGGTGGTCTGCAGGGTTCACCATATGTGGAAATGGATGAATCATGCCCACTGATTTTTTTGTTTACTTGTCTCTCTGTATGGGAGACTGCTGCCCCATGTGGCTTGATGTTCAGTGTCAAATTTTTATAAAACATCAAGCCTGTGTGGCTAATTGGAAACCACCATGTCCATGACAATTATAACATGACAATGCCCCTTTGGCCTCACTCCACGTCCAGCCCACTCACACTTATGCCAGGTTATTGGAGATAACCTCGTACTCTGTACCATCAATACATGAGCAATTGCCTCCCATAGGCAAGTGTGTGATATCTTGCCCATATGTGTGCAGGAGAGGAGCAAGATCACTGACCAAAAACAGCCTGAAAATTTCACTTGATCAAGATGATAAAGATCCTATCAAAGGATCTGGCATGAAATTAGATACTCTATCATTCTAAAATGTAGATTTAAGTATTTTCTCAAAATTTTGCCGATTATATTGGTGTTTTTACCTCTTCAACTTAGAGGTCATGACACTTGACAGGCCAAAACTGACACAGCCCCATATAGTGATGGTCCCATGAGTGTGTCCAGCCTAGTTGTACGAACTCTGTGGCATATCAATCTGGTACTACTGGCCACAGAGTTGTACAGCCCATGCCATTCATGATAACAGAGTGATGGGTAAACACAAGGTTCACTCCTGCACAACGAATGGTGCTTCATAAGTTCATATCATCAAGTACGCTGGCATCTCCACCCATTCCCCCCCCCCCCCCAACAGAGATAAGTGTGTGTGGACATAAATGCAGGGTATCTTATTTCAAGATACAGCCAAATATTTCAGGCATTTTTTAGATGATACAGATCACAGTCCCACATGTACAAAAAAATGTTTGATGGAAAATCAGTCATGTCAGTGAACCTCTGGAAATAAATCGTAATTTCGAATTGCTGCTATATTCAAATGCTCTATGAATAAAATATTAGAATTCATAAAGCTGTAAAATAGAAAAATATACACAAATTTATCAATAAATGATAGCTTTGAAAGATTGAATGTCTGAAGTTCCCGCAGAACTGACGAACATGAGCGGCGATATGGTTCACGCAATACGGGGAAGCTCCCCGTGGAAGTCGTCTTATGTGCCCGTCCAGAGCTTAAGCTCGTAACTCACAAAGTTCATCACATGTTAATCACAGAAATATTGAAGATTGCACATCAATGAATATATGAAATCATCCATTTTTACCTGTAAACACGCCGTGTCTGCTGAAGACGTTCAACATCGGACTTAAACGAAATGCGACTTTCATTTCCATCTTCGGACGAGTCTCCAATTTTCACCATCTTGCTGCCACTATGGTGGTACGGTACGGTACCGTATACTGGTAGTGGTACCGAACATTAACACAGTACTTACAGCTAGCTAGCTAGCGCGCGCTATACATGCGCTGGCCAGAATATGTTTCAAGTTCACGTCTTCACGACACTCGCTGCTGAGCTTCTCTCATGGCATGTAGCTTATTAGGTCCGTATCGTATATCAAAAGTCCAAGAATAAAGGGCGGGATAAAGGGTTGGGGATGAAATGACGGGCTTGCCACGAATGGTGCTATGTCAGAAAGAGGCACGTGGGGAATTGTCATCATCAAAGTCAAAGGCCTATTTAAAGACAAAGGAACCCATTACGACGTCAATTTTCATATATTTTAATTTAGAGGAATTCACTTTAAAATGTGAAATTAATCCATCAGTTGCGCCTGATCATTCGGCGATCAATTTGTTCCTTTTTAATAATTAACTTGAATACTTTGAAATGAAATAAATGACAAAAGTGTAATTCGGAAGTTATATTTAACGGGTGGTGATAAAAGCTTTAATGAAAATGAAATTATAAAAGAAATTAAATATAGTCACCTAAATAGAAGAAAAAGGCTTCCTATTGGAAATTTAATGACAGTCTATGTAACGATATTTTGTATATCAATCAAATGAAAGAAAATATAATGAGATAAAAAAAGGGTTGCAGTCAGAAATTATATTCTAAGCAGATTGAAAGGAAGAAAACCCCGAAGCCCTGGAAAAGAATTAAGTCAAAGAATTAGAAAGGAAATTAATTAGTATCGCGAATGACGATTTAGTTGAAAGATTATAGTTTAAACGTAAAGAATTGCAAGGCTGTTATGATTATGTTAATGAGGTCCAGAGGTCCTGAGCTAGTTGGTATGAAAATGGGGAGCGAAATCTTAATTTTTTCATGGTCAGTTATTGAAATCAAATAAAAACAAAAGTATAATTCGGAAGTTATATTTAACGGGTGGTGATATAAGCCGTAATAAAAATGAAATTATAAAAGATAGTCAACTTTATGGAAGTGTAGAAACGAAGATGGCTAGTAGTATATAGTTTTTTACCCCAAACCCTGCCGAAGTTAAGTGCTGATTCTAAGGAAATGTGTGAAGAAATTATTTTGGAGAGGGAATTTCTGACTGTTTTCTAAATCAAATGAAATTGAATAAATCACAGGGAAATGATTGGTTAACTGTTGAATTTTACAATACTTTCTGGCCGCTTATATGAGATCTGGTAGTTTCGATTTATGAAGCGTTGCAAGTTGGCTAACTACTAGCGGCTTCTCAAAGCAAGCTATAATTACTCTCATTACAAAAGAGAGAAAGGATCCACTAATGATAAAGAATCATTGGCCAATATCCCTTTTAAATGTTGACTACAAAATTCTTGCTAAAATACTCTCAACACGAGTGAAAGAAGTTTTGGAAATAATTTTTAAAGGTTATATGGAAAATAGAAATATAGGTGAAGCAATAAGGTTAATAGATGATGATATTTCATACCTGGAATATCAATTAACCTGGGTTTTTTTTAGATGCCATTGATTTTGAAAAAGCCTCTGATTCGGTTTCTCATGTATTTTTACAAAACGTATTATATTCCTTTGGTTTTGGCCCGTCCTTTCGTAAATGGATTGATATCAGCGGTGTTTTAAATGGATGATATTCTACTGGGTATTTCAAGGTCGATAGGGGTACGACAACAAGGAGATCCATAATATTGCTACTTGTTTATACTTTGCATTGAAACCCTATAGCTCACGCGATTCGAAATGATGATTTGGTCTTATATAGGATTGCAATTTGGAGGCACAGTGGGTCCGCTCGCTATTCATAAGGACTGCTATTCATATAGAAAACCGCTATTCATTTAACACGCGTTATGAATAGCGGTCCTTATGAATAATCATGAATAGTGGTCCTTATGATCGGAAGTCCTTATGAATAGCGAGGTAATTTATCTATGGTTTGCTCGCTATGTAGAAGGACCGCTATTCATACAAAACCACTATTCATTTAGTCACGCGTTATGGATAGCGGTCCTTATGAATAAGTGGTCCTTATGAATAGCGGTCCTTATATGACTAGCGAGGTTACCCCCTTTATGCGGATGATATCACTCTTTTTGCTAAAAATCTTGAGTCAATGAAGCGATTGGAAGTATATTTGAAAATCATGCAAGAGTATATATCTGGACTGAAAACTAAACAAAGAAAAGACATAGCGTTATGTTATTAGGTTCTAGTCAGGAAAGCACAGATATATTCCGTTTTTGAAAAGTAGTACCATTCATAAAAATACTAGTGGTATTTTTCAGTTTAGATATACAGGTAAAAGAGAATATATACAATAAAGGAATTCTATATATAGGTAAAATTACACAATCTCCTTCTTGGTGGAAACAGGGAGACTTAACCTTAATGGGTTAAATTCAATTGTTAAAAATGTTGAAATACTTTTTTGCGTTAATTTTTATTGCGTCACTTATACAAGTGACAACTTATCCCTCATTCGGTATTCATGAACTTGAAAAAATAACTTTTGCATTGTTATATGGAGAGGAAAAGACAAGATAAAACGGACGACGATGTTTCTAGATTACAAGAATGAGGTGCTTTAAAAGATGAATTTTGAATTGAGGATTAAATGTCAAAAAATTATATGGATAAAGAGACACTTAAGTGGGGACCAGCAAATGAAATGGAAACAATATTTTGATTATTGTACTATCATATAAGATGAAAATTCATTTTCTTCTGTAATTATCAGTACTGGTAATTATGAAATCAGACAGCTCATACTATCTTTAGCGCCATTTTATGAGGAATTATTATAGAGACATGGTTAGAAGTCGGATATTTAAGACAAATCTATATGGCAACTATAAAGCTAATGAAGTTATTTTTGACAAAAACATATGTTTTCGAGGTTTTCCATTCTATCATTTAGATTTAATATCAAAAGCATAGTCAGATTTTAACATATTGTGGATAAAGATGGTGAATTGAAAACAGATGCATATTTTACTAGTATAGAGGTCTTAGTTCATGTAATGTATTCCAGGTAAAATACATTTTGAGAAAATTCCCTGTAGTTGGAAAATCCCGAAATTGTATTTTTGCTCGCAGACAAAACTGTGCCTTTTAATAGGTGAAATTGTCTCGAAGAGATACAACTATTATCAACAGTAAATTAGAAGTCCCCCTGTAGTAAATAGCTTAAAAGAATGATTGGATTTGCCTATTAGAGACAATGAAAACATTTTCCTTAGACCAAGGAAATGTACTTTAAATAGTAAACTTAGGGAATTCTAATTAAAAATGTGACATGGGATTATTTACACGAATCATGATTTATATCGGTTTGGACTGGCTCCAAGTAGTTAATGCTCCTTTTGCAAAAGAGAAGAAGAAACAACTCGTCACGTATTTCATGAATGTGAATAGATTAGGTTGCTATGGGAAATCATGGGTAATGTGTGCTGAACTTGCCGAATTTGTCTTTTTCTTTCTCCCTCTCTCTCTCTCTCTCTCGATCTCATTCGTCCCCCTTCTCTCTCTCTCTCTCCCTCTCTCTCCCTTTTTCCCTCTCTTTCTCATCACTCTCCCTCTCCCTCTCATACACCTCTCCTCTCTTTCTTTATAAAATTTGAATTTTATCAATGAATTTTTTTATGAAATGTCTATGCTTGATTTGTTATATATGTTATGTATTGTGTTATTTGAACTTTGATTATAATTGTATAGTATAGTATCTTGTGAAAAGGATCGCAATTCGGCCGTTGGCGGCGATGATCTTTTAATAAACCATTTCTATTCTATTCTATTCTAATTTAAAGGAATTAAACTGAGAGGGTTTTTTTTGTGTGAGTGTGTGTGTGTGTGTGTGTGTGTGTGTGACTCTGGGCGATGTGGGGAAAACGTATTTATTGAACCATGTAATACTTGTATCATGGGCCGCGGAACCGGGGGGGGGGGGAGCTAGGGTGCTGCAGGACCCCCCCCCCACTTTTTTAGTAGACACGTAAAAAAAAAATATCTGAAAAAAGGCTCGAAAATTGTCATTAATGAGTGAAATCAGATCAGCTCCCCCCCCCCCCCAACTTTCAAAAACGCTCCGTGGCCCCTGTGTATTGTTAATAAAATATTTGATATTTCGATGCAGGAAGAGAAATATAAAGCAAAGAAGTGAGAGAAATATTGGTAGGAAATCAAGTTAAAGAAAATAAGATAGCACTATAGATCGTAACACCCTGTCATTACATTTAAAGAAATGGGAAGCTTTTGATTTCGGATGAAAGGAGGAATCTTTTGGATACGAAGTGCTATGGACAAAAATATGTTAATTAATTAATGGATTGTACTTCCTTCCCAGGGGACATTGCCTTGGTTATTTCATTGATTGTCTGCAGATTCTCACGCTTCTTGCAAGTCAAGGAATGCGGAGAGGCCTGGGATGCTCAGGGATTCGAGTGTGGAAGGGGGGGGGGGGGGGGGGGGGGGGGGGGGGTTGGCTGCAAGGGGTGTGGTATTGTGTTGGGATGTGCGGGGTGTCTATCTTTTTTTTCTTTCTTATCTTTCCTTTTTCCTTTCTTTTTTTTCTCCTTTTTATCTTTAATAAATTTTTCTTTAAGTAAAAAAAAACAACAACAGAAAAGGAACAGTTATATTATAGCTATATTTTCAGTTGTATGTCTGTATAGTAACCTGAGATATTAAATGAATTACAAGTATATTGTATGTATAACTTCTTTGTTTTTCCTTGCATGTATTCATTCAGATACGTATAGATTTACTTGTAAATTGTAACAGTTTCTGTTTATATTTTATTCATGATTGTAATTTTTCTATTTTTGTACAGACTGTTGATTTCACTGAAAAGAAATGAATAAAAGAATACTTCACACAAAAAATTATTAGGGCAACCGTCACCTCTTATTCTTACAGCGGTATGATATATTGTGACATTTGCTTCAAAAGACTTGTAACTTTTCCGAATTCATCTATCAGTCATTAATAATGTGTATTGTTCTCATATTTAATTAAGTTTGGGGCGTTTGACCAGCCATCTTTTGCTCCAATCAAATCATGTCTGTTTTTTTTTTTGGGGGGGGGGGCGGGTCGGGAGGATGAACTGTACAATAATACACAAACACCAAATAAAATCAAGATTCCAATTTTTTATCTAAAAAAGGAAAAACAGAAATCATGGTATATGCATGTATGTCAGTTAAATATCAGCATGTACATGCGGAAAAAAGGGTGAATTATTTTTAAAAAATTGCCTGTGTTATTTCAATGTACCGTATGATAAGTAGTTGGTGAAACCGTTCAAGTTAGTTGTGTCTTCTTCTTTTTTTTTTGCCTAAGAATGAAATACAAATAGATGAAATACAAATTATGATAATTATGACTATGTATAAGTTAGTTGTGTCTTCTTTTTTTTGCGCCTAAGAATGAAATACAAATAGATAAAATACAAATTATGATAATTATGACTATGTATAAGTTAGTTGTGTCTTCTTCTTTTTGCGCCTAAGAATGAAATACAAATAGATGAAATAAAAATTATGATAATTATGACTATGTATAAGTTCTTCAAATCTTTGTTTTTGCAGCTTTGTTCTTTTTTGTTTTGTTTTGTTTTGTTTTGCCCCCCCCCCTCCCCTTCGACTGAATTGTCTGACCCTACTTCCTTATCTATAGCAAGCAACCAGTCGAAGGTAATGTATCAAAAAAAGGATGAAAGGAAAAAGAGAAATATATTATGTTTATATCAAAGACAGAGCTTGTGTATAGGCTCATCTGGTCTCCTTTATTTTTGTTGTACTTAGTATTAGTGACCTAAGCATTGTATACACTAACCTAAGTATTTAAAAAAAAAATCAATTTAAAGACATTTATTTCCAACTTTTCAAAATAAGTGTACAAAGTAGTAAATGAACAAAATAATGTACATGTATTTTAAACAAAAATATGACAAAATATACATTCATGTGGTTCATACATAGTTGGAGAACACACCTCTAAAAGCAAAAGCTTGAGGCGAGGGTGCCCTTAGTACATAATTCATAATAGTACATAATAAATATATAAAAAGAAAATGACTACATACAAAAAAAGAAAAAGATAACATTCCTAGACCTCTGAGCTTGATTGGAGGGGAAAAGAAAATAGGAAATAAAGGGGGGAAAAGAGAGAGAGAGAAAAAAGAGGGGGAAAGAGGAAAGGGGGGGGGGGAAGGAGAATGGAGGTGCAACATAAAAGGAGTACGGAAAAGAGAAATATTCACGAAGAAACAGAGAGAAGAAAGGGAGAGAATAGACCCAATGGAGGGTGGGGAAGTGTCTTAAACCATATTATTTGTAAGATGAAGTGAAATGTTTTTTTCATCCTCTTTGAGAAGCTGGCAAGAGATGCGGAATATTTTATTGTGTCTGGGATAACGTTACACAGCTTAGGTCCCGAGTGCCGGATGTTATGTTGGAATAATAAGGTTCGGTGCTTGGGTAGATGGGTGTGATTGCGTGTCTGGTTTCGTATTTATGAATAGTAGAATTTAATTGAAAGAGGTAACAAAATTCGTCAGAAAATAAATTGTACATCTGTACATAAATATACTTTGTTGATGTTAATTTATATCGGTAAATTTTAGTACGTTAAATTATTTGAACAAATGGTCGACGTGACAACGGGGAGCAGTATCTGTAGTTATACGAATTGTTATCTTTTGTAGAATGTTTAGTTTGTGTAATTTGGAGGTTGTAGAGTCTCCCCAGGCTAGGTTGCAGTATAGATATGGTAGGATAAGAGAATTGTAAAGCATACGGAGGATGTTGTTTGGTAAAATGTGCCGCAGTCTAGAAATGATGCCAATGTTTTTAGAGACTTTGCTTTTTGTTTCAAGAATATGTTTTTTTTCAAGACATAGAACTATCAATGTGCACACCTAGAAATTTTGTATTTTCAACTCTAGATAGAAGTACGTTGTCGAGATGTATGGAAATGCTGTCTAAATCAATGTTTTTATTGTTGTGAAAGATCATATAGTTGCATTTTTTTTAAATTGACGGACAATCTGTTATCCTTAAACCACTCGCATACAAGGACTAGCTGTTGATTAACATTACTGCACAGATTAGATCAGCTACATAAAATATTCGTGTCGTCGGCATAAAGAACAAAAGTTAATGTAGCTGTTGATTTGAAGATGTCGTTTATGTAAAGAATAAAAAATAAGGGACCAAGCAACGATCCTTGAGGTACACCACAAGTGATATTACTCATGTTTGAGACGACCGAGTCAAATTTAGTGCACTGCAGGCGATTACTAAGATAACTGGCAAACCAGTCGTGTGCTGTGCCACGGATTACATACATATAAAGTTTTCTTAATAGAATTGAGTGATTAATGGTATCAAAGGCTTCCGATAAGTCTATAAAAATTCCAATTGAATATTGATTTTTTTTCAAAGGAGTCAATTACATCGTTTGTTAGTTTAGATAATGCCATAGCTGTAGAATTTTTTTTTGGGTGGAATCCAAACTGGTTTTTTAAAATAATGTCGTGTTTAACAAGAAATTCGTAAGTCCTAGTGTATACAATGCGTTCGAGAATTTTAGAAAAAAACCGACAGAACAGATATTGGTCTATAGTTGGTAAGCTGTCTTTTGTCCCCAGTCTCATATATAGGTGTGACTCTAGCGATTTTCAGTTGGTCTGGAAAATCCCTTTATTAAGTGATAAATTGAAAATATGACACAGCGGTTTATATATACCGAATCGCGCTTTTAATTACCCTGGGACTGAATTCGTCTAAACCTGCAGATTTATTATTTTCAAACGAGTTGATTTTCATCTGTAGGATATGGTACACTATCAATATACTTGAAAATAACTAACCAACCGTTGCACTTTTCATTACTATAGCCTCATTTTTTGCCTTATTATTTTAATGTTAATTGACTTTACCAAATTAATACAAAATTACCAGTCATATCACCCCTATAGCGATTCGATCACTGTCACCCCCACCCTATGCCTGAGTGACCTAGGCCAAATTTCCTTTGGCCGAAAATCCAAGAAACGTAATTCGAGGATTGGTAGGCATCTTCGAAAAGGTGGGAAAAGTGCCGAAGTGTCCGTTTGGCGGAATAGTATCTTTTATGATTTTGGCATGAGTTATATGATTTCCTCTTAATTTACGTAGGTATATTTGAAAAAGAAAACAAATATACGATGTACCTTTTCAAAGGAAAAACAATGTTAGGATTTTGAAATAATAATTATGGCAAAAATAGTCAGTTTTCACGAAATGTCAAATAAAAACAAATAATAACAACAACAACACATTCGATATTATATATTACTATCACAGAGATAGTATCTCTTTGGATATTATCATAGAGATCCTTATAGGATTTCTATGGATATTATGCATACTGCCCTCTCCAGTCCATGTATCTCCTTCATCTCCCTTTTCTCTTCGCTTTCATTTTCTTCTGTTCTTTTTATTCCCCTTTCTCAACAAAATTCGTCATGAAATAAATTGTTTGCACATCTGTACATAAATATACTTTGTTGATTTTTATTTATATCGGTAAATTTTAGTATGTTAAATTGTTTGAACAAATGGTCCTTCATCTCCCTTTTCTCTTCGCTTTCATTTTCTTCTGTTCTTTTTAATCCCCTTTCTCAACAAAATTTGTCAGGAAATAAATTGTTTGTACATCTGTACATAAATATACTTTGTTGTTGTTTATTTATATTTTCTGTTCTTTTTATTCCCCTTTCTCACCTCCCTCTCCCTTTACCCCCCTCTCTCTCCCCCCCTCTCTCTCTCTCTCTCTCTCTCACACACACACACACACACACACCTCCACACTTTCACTATATATCTCCTACTCTATAGTTATCTCCCTTGATCTCGATCTCTCCATCTCCCTTTGTCACTATCTCGCTTAAATTTGTGTCAGGGGCGGATCTAGGGTGGCCCCTTCCCTGGGAAAAGAGAGACACCCCAAAATGCTGATGACTTTTTTTTCTTATTATTTTCTTGTCAGAAATTTTTGTGAATAATGGGCCCCCTCCCTCACAAAATCCTGGATTCGCCTCTGTGTTGTATTGCTCTGTCTCTTTCAGTAAGTGTGTGGGGTGTGGGGGTATGTGCGAGGTTGTGTGTGTAACTTTCCTCAAATTGCTCTCTCTCTCTCTCTTGCTTCCCCAATATATATATATATATATATATATATATATATATATATATATATATATATATATATATATATATATATAAAACCCCTCTTGCCTGGATTACATGACGATATGGACCAATAGCTGAAGAGAGAATGAAATTATCTTACACTTTATCATCGTGACAGCCACTATCATGTATCCATTTATTATATATATCAATTTAAATTCGTCAGTGGAGACAGCTATAATAATTATTATTATAATATAAAGATATAATATGGCTAAATCTTACTGCCCGAATAGATCTATGAGGTGAAGGTAATCCGAACATAAGATTCTCGGGGGGGGGGGGGACGGAATCTGTATAGGGCTCTAGCCCCTTCTACGTCACATGTACGCCTATGGAGATGTCATTTTGAATAAGGATTAGATAATCAAGAAAAATTGCCAAGGATGACTTCATCATAACGGACTGACAGAAGAGGTACATTTTCTTCATTAAAAACGACGCGAGATGTTTTCATTGAATGAAAGTCGTAGGATTGCTAAATACACTAAGCACAAAAAGAAAGTAAAGATTTTTTTCAAGTTCAGATTTTTCTTAGAAGACTTCAATAAAAATCAATAAATTGAATATCAAATTAATCCAATAATAAATTATAAATCAAAGTAAAAGTTGCAAAAATACAAACAATTAAAAAAAAAGTCAAACAACTCGAAATTCACAGTCATATTGCACCTATTGCACCGAAAAGTAAAACAAAGCATGATAAAAGTTTACATGGTTCATTGCACTTGAAAAGAAAATCAATCCTCAAATCTAAAAATGGGCCAAGGAGTAGCCAAAGTGGCGTAGTATGGGAGATTTATATAAGGACAATGCACTTTTGGGGTACGCTATTGAACCCAACATTAGTGTTCCATGGAAATGCAGTGTCCTTAAAGGGTACCTGAGGCCTGAAAAAATAATTTGTGTATAGTTAGCTTACACAAAATCAACCCCAGAAAACTTAACACGACATTCAACGGTGACAGCATACAGGAGATATTGATTTTTGAAAATAAAATACCCCCCAAAATTAATATAAATAAGACTTGAGCAAAGACTAATCGACCGATCACGATAGCTCACCTAACGATATATCGATTCAGGAACGTCTTCACTTTCAATTTTAGATTCGATAAATGTATTTTGCGACTTAGTTCTAATTTATTTGTTGTTTCATTCGGTCTGTAGATTCTTTGTAATTTATGCGCCAAACCAATTTTCTATTCGATTTAAACGTTTTGTGTTGAATACTTGATTCATCTGTTGTTTTCTTTTGGGTTGTAGATTCTCCATAAATTACGCGCCAACTGAATTTTCAGTTCGATAAAAACAGTTTGCGTTGTATACTTCATCCATTTAATGTTTTGTTTGGGTTGTATATTATGATTATCCATTAGTTAAGCGCCAAATCGATTTCCAATTCGATTTAAAACCCCCCCCCCAAAAAAAAAAAAAAAAAAAAAAAAATTTGCGTTGTATACTAATTTTCATTTCATATTTTATTTAGGTTGTATATTATCCTGGTTTGATCATGTTACCAACATAGATGTCCTGGAAAGAGCCAGATTATCCCGTACTCTACTTAAAACCATTGTAACCCGACAATTACGCTTCTTGGGCCATATCCTGCGCAAGAATTCTCTAGAGTCTCTTGCCCTTACTGGTGCTGTTGAAGGAAGAAGGGCACATGGGAGACAGCGTTGGACTTACCTCACTTGGCTCAGTGATGCCACTGGCATAAGGCCTCTTGACATTATACGCCGATGCCAGCAAAGAGACCACTCTTTTTTGATAAGCAACGTCAGATTCTGACAAGCTACTTTAATGGATGGATGGATTATCCCTAAGTCAAGCGCCAAATCAATTTTTGATTCGTTAAATGTATTTTGCGTCTTAGTTCTAATTTGTTTGTTGTTTCATTTGGTCTGTAGATTCTTTGTAATTTATGCGCCAAACCAATGTTATATTCGACATAAAAGGCGTGATTCGGGGGGGGGGGGGGGGGTGCGATCAATAATCGCCAGGACATGAACTCCATGCTCTTAAGCACACCTTATAGGAAAGCTGCAACTGCAAAAGTTTGGAGATACCTTGCAGGAAGAAAGGAAAATGTCAAACAAAAGATTTGTTTGTTGTAGCGTGGCTTTAAATACTTCCTGGTTTTAATACTGCATCATTAGAAAGCAAAGAGAAAAAGAAAGACGACAAAGCGATAATGCGATCGCGATAATTCCATTATCGCGTCTTGGCGTTCGCCGAACGTGTACGCATTAAAAAAACGCACACGCACAGAAAACTGCTCGCGCGGAACTCAACTCCAGTTGAGTTCCGCGCGTCGATCGTTTACGCTGTCCTTTATTTTCTTCAAACTCCTTAACCGCTAACCTGTAGAATGCCGGGTAAAGTTATTTGGGGTTAATTTTATACATTCTAACTGTATACAAATTTTTTTTCTTTGGCCTCAGAGACCCTCCCACACACTACGTCACTGAGTAACCATATACTGTCATTACATTCTACTCAGCCTTCGATTTCATAATTAAAAAAAAAATTGGACATATTTTAATCACCGTTGTGGGTGATGAAAACTCCAGATCCCATTTAAATTTGGACTTAACAGAAGCTTCTTCTCTTTTTTGTGGGAAAGAGAAAGAGAGAGAGAGAGAGAGAAAGAGAGAGAAAGCTCGATCAAAAAGTTTCAACCAAGTCTCTCATTAAAAGATAAAGCCATCGTGTAAGTTTGATCTTTTGTTTCCATTGTTATGTGGAAGGGCATTTACACATTGTGAATTGTCATTTTTTGACATTTTTGTACCTTGGAAGAGAAAAACGATTGTGTTCACTCATGCCTAAAATTTATCTTTATGTTACCCTAACAGAGTAAAATATATTTACTTTCCATTTAATTTGATATATAATTGGATTTTATTGCAGTCTTGCATGAAAAATCTGAACTTAAATAAGTGTTTACTTTCTTCTTTTCTTTTGCTGAGTGTAATCTGTTTTATGATTGTAATCTTCCTGAATGGTTCAATTTAAGGAAATCAACATATTTTTTAAAAGGGGTAACAAAATGAGAGTAACATTGATTTTTAATGAGAATGGTGTAAGAACATCTCCAAAACAACACAAGGATGATTTCACAGAAATTTCATGAAATCGTCTCTATTTATACCCGGTAAATGTTTCTTCCTTTCACCTTTCAATCTTCTATCAACAACAAAAAAAAAAAATAAATGAATAAAAAGAAGAGAAAAGGAATGGCTAAAAGTTCTTTTGAAGTCAGACATCCCTTAGATTTTATTTTTTTAATAACATGAGGTACTTGCCTTTTTGGTTTATATGGCTTCAAGAACGACAAATGTTATAGATAAGTTTATGTAGTTTGCTTTTAAAAGAAGAATGACAGAAATCGCGATCATGTGTATTAGACAAAAACTTTATTCAATATAATGCAATGAACGTTTCAACATGACAGATAATGTGACATTTAATGTGACAGTTAACGGAAATTATATTGATACCAAACACTGAAGATTGAGAATAGAACAAAATAAGTATAAAATCGTATTCTCTATATTTTTTACAATCATGAATAAATATTACACGATATCTTTTAGTTTTTTTTATATACAGCGTTATCAATACGAATACTTTTCTCCAGGCCACAACATTATTGTGAGAATTTCTCACGAACCAATTAACCAACCAAACTTTTGAGAGAAATAGATCGCCATTAAGTACTAGTATCCTGCTGACAGCTAGAAGGGCGTTAATTCATAAACTTTAACACAGAGTTACGTTCTATTGGCTCTCAGCAGATGACATGATCTGAAAACTACACCTAGGAAAAGTAGCTTACTGTCTGAAAGTACAAAATACTACGTGGAATGCGCGACTTGCATTTGGGAGTATATTTTGTACCTGAACTTTGTAATAAAAATGAATATCCCCGATGCTTTTCAAAGGATTGGAATAACATTGGTTTTTATAGAGTCAACGAAACAGAATCGATTATACGTTGCGTAAGAAAAGGTTCATAATCGAGTCATATCTGAATCTTTTAAGAACATAGTTACATAATCTTTGGGACTTTTCAAAAGATTACACAAATGTTTGTGGAATGATAAAATCTGTATGGATAAATACTTTAAAAAATAGACATCATTGTGAATGTTTCATTTGAAAACGAAATTTATGCAGTGTCTTTTGAGGTTTCCAACATTCATAAAGAGTTCGTTTGTAACGTCTGAAACGTTTTCCTAATAAGGATAGGTCTGATATTGACCCGTCGATTGTCAGCGTTATTAGGCTCGACAGAGTTTAGAGATTGCTGAGGTGAGTAAAGCCGAGTGCCTCGGGTAAAAGCACTCGAGCACTTTCGACGGGTCTTTCTCGACTGGAAGGAGTACAACAACATCTCGCGATAACTTCTCCCGCTGAACGCATAGAGGAAAGGGTTGAGGGCCGAGTTGGAGTACGCCAGACATAACGAGAAGAAGGTAAAGTGCATGAGGTGGACGCTCTGCATGGCCTCGCCGTCGATCTTGAACGACGTCGCGAGGTTGATGGCGTGGATGGGTCCCCAGCAGACTCCAAAAAGGATGACCACCAGGAGCGTCATACGCGTAACCTTCCATCGCTTCTTGCGTTGTGCTTCTGATGCCATACTGGCCAGGTAGAAACTACTCCAGACGGTACGCAGGATACGAAGATAGCAGTAGGACATCACGATGAAGGGTAGGATATAAAGGATGACCTTGGCGTAGACTTGGTAGGCACGGAACGCGTAGAGCCACTTCTGTTGATCACCTTGGCCGCCTGTGCTGAAGCCACGCGCACCGCAGAACTCGTCACCTTGGACAGGCCCACTTTGGACTTCCATCAGTAGCGTGGCAGGGATATGGAGAATAAAGGAAGCTAGAATGGGGAAAAAACAAATGGTAGCATATTATAAGCACAGTGGTGTATCCAGGGCGTAGGGTGCACATAGCGTACGTCCTTTTTGAAGCCCCTCCCCCTCCCCCCACCACACACACACACACAAAGTTTTTAAAATGCAGGCTATATACAGCCAAAGATACAGACAACGTCGGTCTTGCGGGAATTTTGAAAACTTTTCTTAGGATTCACGAGACGGTCCCGTGGGCTGTCGATCTACGGTACGCGGGGCTGAAGAAGCAAGGTTTTATTTGCCGGATAATCTACAGTTTAATATTAAATTTAGGCATAGTAATTTGACATGTTGACTTGATTTTTTTTCTAAATAATATGGATCAGCATTTGCTTCATTCACATCTTTCTAATTTGTATGTGACTTGTATTTTAGATTATACAATCACTTTCTATTAGGGAACTCGAGGTGAGACGCCCTGAGCGTATCTAAAGAGGCAGGGACAAATTGGGTGTTAATAATAATAATAATAATAATAATAATAACTGTTTTTATATAGCGCCTTTCCAATTAAGTAACTGATCAAAGCGCTTTACACTGTATTATTACCCTGGTCAATGGATTCATTTGCGATTCTGCACTCAAAGTGCACATTCAGAGATATTTAATCACATTTATCATTCTATTTAGCCGTAAGCTATACTCCGTCTTCAACTACACGTCTATTATTCATGTTCAATTTGGCGAAGCATTCACTTGGACCCCCAACCATGTAAAAAACTCCCATGGCAACCGTAATAAGAACTTACTTTGTGTCACTTATGCACCGTTGCTACGCATATCATTTACAGAATTATACAATTATGTTTCCTTACCTGCTGTTAACTGAAATGTATCATTCCTTTCTTTGGTACATTTTATTTGATAATTAGATAATCCCATCGGCGGCCTTCGCAATTTCATTCACTCAGTAAATTATGCATTAAGTGATCTTGGCTCTTTAGCCGTTACTTTCAACTCTCGTTCAGTGCCTTTCAAACACAGTCCTCGCTAAGATGGTGGAGGTTTGTGGGGGATGTGACACCCCAAAATTTTCTGTAGGCAATTTTTTATAGGCATCAGCAAATAGCAACAAATTAAGACCTTTTAGGTTTTTCTTTTACTTTCTCTTTGTAATTGTTGGATTTCTTTTCTGAACATAAACTTGAAAATCTGCCGACCATTAAAAAAAAAAAAATCCTTGGCGGCAAATCTCCCCCCCCCCCCCCCACAATTCAAATTGTTTTAGCGACGCCCCTGAATTTTCACGCGTATGCAACTGCTAATTGGATAATGTGGCAGTCCGTTTGTGTTACGTATATTTTCTCACTCCAAGATTGTGTCACCCTGACGGTTTCGATTTCCTAAGCTTCACACACCTATCCATATAACGAAGTTGATGACATTGGCTCGGGTTACAGTACGAGAATGCAGTGAGTGGATTGGATGGAGGATGACGCGGTAGCGGTCCGCTGTCATGGCAACAAGAGTAGCACTTGATGCCTGCACAGTCACCTGGAAAGGAAGAACAAAAAACATAACAAAAATTGTGTTAATAGAAAAAGTCAAATATTGTTTAAAAAGGATGTGCCGTTTCCCTCCTTGGCCACATAATAAAAACATTCCTGAAATGAGAAAAATAAACGGCGAGTGAGCAAAAACATCAATTCGAAGTTAAAGATTCCAGCTTAAACGCTATGTTCAAACGACCAATTCCTCGGGTTATTTCCTAAAATATAGATTTTCTATTGACATGAATTTTGTTCACTTTCTGTACGAAGATGGGTTAAATGTTTCATCCGCAAGGAACACATGTCTCAAGGAACCCCCTCGGCCCCATTCTGTAACCACCAACTGTCTCCGAAGGGATTTGAAATGATTCTTGATGGCACAGGAAGTGATTCTAATGAAGAGAGGAAGAGAGGTTCCGACGTACGTGCTTAGAAAACCTAGAACAATGTCCACCCCCATACAGATAGGATAATAATGCATCGTGCATTCCGACTTTCCTTGAATCTTGGAGATATGTTGGGATGCTGCAAGGTCATCTTATATATGTCCGATATTTCAGATCATTTGGATGTTTGAAATTTTATTGAATTTATAAACCAACTATCACTCTTGAATGGTTAAGAAGGCAAATATTCCCATCAAGTCTATAAAAAAAAAAGAAATTCAAATTTAAGACTTAATCGAAATAGTGGTTTGTCGTTTAAAGTTAGTTAATGTTAAAGTTGAGTTCTGGTCATGCGATAACATTGTGAAAGAAACTGTCAAAGCAACTGGGAAAGATTGATCATGTCTACTTAAAAAAATAATGTATACTGCGAGGTTTTGGAATCCTCACAATGGTAAGAAATTGGCCCAATCTCACTGAAAAGCACATGCACTGCATTCGTAAATGAGTATACGAGACTGAACACATATGTGGTATGAATGTTCGGCCCGAACAATTCAGTTATTTCTCGTCATATTTGGAATATGAGGCCATTTGAAGAGTAATCCTTTGCAGGAAACATTTCTGGTATGGTATTCTTCTGAACTGACATAAAAGGAATAATTAAGCTCAAAATTTTTATGCACCTTTCCCGGAACTCAACCTTACAGATACAAAAGCCTATTAGGCCCTAGTAGCCAACTTCATGAATATATTTTATAACGTCAAAGAAATTATGTTTGTATTTTTGTCGTTAGGTTATAACGTTCTTGAAAACCGTTTCGTCTTGCGGGCAGACGCGGGATCGCATATATATAATTTATATACTTTTTTTTTTTTAATACTTCAGCCAACTCTGTAAGTTTAAAGGATTGGAATTGGGAGGGTGGGGGGGGGGGGTATATGGATGATGAAATTTGTTGTTGATATCTCGACATCCTCCCATTTCCCCCACTTTTTGTTTTCTTTTAAGGGGCGTTTTTCCACTCCAAAATCGTTTTATAATCAAGCAAGCAAAAAACAATCATAAGAAACAGGAGGAAAAAAAAATAGACAAACAAAATGAATACAAAACACTTATAAAAACACAACAACAACAACAACAACAACAACAACAAACCATCCGGCTCCCGGATCAATGCCCCTTGCCCTCTTGGTTACGCCTCGGTAATATCGGGGACGGTTATCTTCAACTAGGCAACAAAAAAACAACACCCCCCCAAAAAAAAAAAAAAAAAACAACAACACAAAAAACTAACAAAATAAACGAATAGCAAAAAGAAAAGAAAAACCCACCCGGATCCCATCTCCATGCCCGTTGCTCCCTTGGCTACGCCAGCAGTACATCAGTGACTGTTATATTCAAACTATAATTGGCATTGGCCTTCAAGTTTTCCCCCATGGGAAGGTCACCTTATCTTAACCATCGACAAAATCTTCAGACTACTCAGTACGTGTGACCCTGCGAGCTTCCTTCATCCCAACTCTTTTCCGCCCTTAAAGAGAAGATTGAGTTCTAGTAAAAGTGAAAAACAATTTCTGGGCTTTCTTATTGTTTTTTTTTTTAATGTCAATTTGGAAGAATATCATAGCAAACATTAGGACCGATCTTCAAATGTCGTATTATTTGAAATATGATCAGAAATAGCTGTAATGTCAGGACTAAACATTCATGCCATTTCTATGTACAGTGTATGCACATGTGCTTTTCAACGAGATTGTGTTAATATCTTATCATTTTGATGATTCCAGAACCTCACAGTATACACCAACTCTTAAATAAGTAAACATTTTCTCAGTTGCCTTTAGACAAGTTTCTTTCGCAATGTCTTCGCATGACTTGAGCTCAACTTTATCTTTAACATGTCAATTAGATAGGATTCTGCCGCCTTTTTCTCCTAAGAAGGTGGCAATCAGTGAAAGTCGATTGAAGCTTTACTGCTCGAGGTAACATCAATTCGTGTAATATATTACATTTCTCATAGGAGAATTACGTCTCCCACCTCTCTGATTTAACCCATGGATGAAAATGATTTTGTGGGGGCATGAATGAATCAGTATTTCATCTTCAAATTGGCATCACCAAAATGTTTTTCACTATTCGTTTTCGAAATAAAACATGTATGACTGACAAAGAGGAGTCAATTCAGTTTTTAAAGTAAAAACAAAAGTTTCATTGTTTTTGACTTAGTGCAGACATTTAAAAATTTGTGACGAATATATAATCATATAATGTGGATGATGATAAAAGGTTTGTATAGAAGATTTTAGATATTTTCATGCTTGTGGTTCTAGGCAATGCCTTAACAAACCATACTTTAAAAGCGGCGTTATACATAACAAACCAATCAACCAACCAACCGCATCAATCATGGACTGAAATGATGCAGTGATATTTCATTCTCAGTCGGTTCACACAATGTACAATTTGTATATTATCATTTCATATTTTGTTAACAAAATATTAATATTTGAATATTTTGTTAAGCAAATAAATATTGATATTTTCATGCCTGCATTCATTTGCCCTCCTTCCTTACATACTGTATACACACGGTGAAATTCTCCCTAAGAATTAAAGAATAAATGAATAAAGATCCCTCAAGTCTTTTGGGCATTGCTAGAGTAGTATGGGATATAACACGCTATTCAATAGTTCTGTCTGTAATTTTTAATGCATTATTATATGACCTCTTTTTCTTGTTCAAATAATTTTGGCTAATTTTCTTAAAATTCGATGTAAACCCCCCCCCCCCCACCCCATTCAAATAGATCTGGTAACGACCCAGGGTCCTAAATGTGCAACTTGACAATCTCCTGGAAGTTACTCCCATCCACCCATATACAGACAGCAACACATTAGCTGTGATGTCCAATGATGATAAGTGGTATCAAATATTTTTATCAATTTTTTTTTCGCATCAGAAGTGCCAGTGATTATAACGGAATATGACAGTTTAAAGAAAAATTGAAATGGCATCTCCGACTCATGTTCGACATTCTGTTATTTGCTTTACTTCCTTGTCCTTCTTCTCCCCTTCCTCTTCCTCCCTATTCTTTTTCTTCTTCTTCTTCTCCTCCTCCTTTTTCGTTTTATTCTTCGTCTTTCTTCCCTTAGTTTTTTCTCCTTCTTCTCATCCTTCCTACTATCAATTGTTCAATATCATCATGATTCCTCTATCATAATCATGATAATGATATGTAGAATTGATAATGAAAAGTGAAAGATAATAGTTCAATTCTATTCTGTTCTTTAGTGGGGTTTTTTCTCCCTTAGTATTTCATTCTTCTCCTTCTCTTCTCTCCTTCTTTTGCTCTTTAATTATCCCCTGTCTGTTTTCTTGCTTTACTTTCTTTTTTATGATCCCATTTTCCCCTGCTCTTCAAGATACACATTATTTTGGGAATACCGCTTAAAAGCATGACGTTTTGACATTATGCTTAATCAGTTCGTCATTGAAGATCTCAGGAGAAATGTTCAATCGTGCAATAACAAGACCTCTGTTTTAGATGACAGTGTAAGACGGATATAGTCTGGGCCTCTGGGGCACAGAAGAAGCGTGTGATAGCTGTTATAATACTCTCTTCTTGAAGTACAAAAATGTGAGAAATTTGATATTCCTCCATACAAATTTTCAAAAGAGTGTAATGTCCGTAGTCTCAAGAACATAGAGAGTTAAATGTGAATCATAGTACGTGTAACTTAACATGGATTATTCTTCTTTTTCCTTTTTTTTCACCAATGAGGGAAGAACAAGAACACAAACCCACTCCCCTTAAAAATGGATCTTATTTTGAAAAATCTATTAAGTTTTACGTAGGCTGTGGATATTTTCCTCCCTCCCCTTAAAATGTTAACCTATTGTCTTGACCTACCCCAGTTGAATCGGATGCATAAGATACCCCATGAAGAGGAAGAGTTTATTAACCTCTCACATCCTTGGTTTTCTGGTGGAAAAGTGTGAATTGCTTCATCTTTAAAGAGATGAATGAGTTCTTCGAAAGGTGAAAATAATTTGTGAGCTTTCTCATTTCTTTTATGTCAGTTTTAGAAGAACATCATAGTAGAAATGTTCCCTGAAAAAGGATTAATTTCCAAATGCCCTTGTATTTGAAATAACTGAAATGTTGGGGCCGAACATTCATGACAAGTGTGTGCAGTCCCACAAACCCATTTCTCTGTACAGTGCATGTGCTGTTCAGCGAGATTGGGTCAATTTTCTTATCATTTTGATGGTTCCAAAACCTCATAGTTTACACCAATTCTTATGTAGACATGATCAACCTTTCCTAATGGCTTTATGACTGTTTCCTTGACAATAAGACTGCATGACCAGAACTCAACTTTATCTTTAAATCAGGACACGAATTTTTGTGTTCTTTAAATATAACGATTAGTCGTTTTTTATATGTTATTATTTATTCTCAATTTCTTCCTTATTTCGTCAGCAGCAAACAGTGTTCTTCTGTTTTTAATCTTCTGAAGTCATACAAAATCTACGTAAAACAGTTTTAGATTAAAAATGTAAATTTGTCAATTTTGCACACACTTTTAACACATTACTGAAATGATGTTCGTTGTAAACATATTTTCTTCCTCCTGTAAGTATAGCATGGAGGCGCTATAGCCATTATTGCACGCTAACTTGAAAACACATTTTGCAAATTGATCTTATTACGTTATCGTCATAGGCGCTAGATTCAATTTGCGAAATCTCACTAAAGATGTCTATGATTAGGAATTTCCATCAGATACAGCAATATCTGCAGTCTATTTTTTAAAAGTTTAACCACAGCAAATGTAACATTGCATCTTAGTGAAATCCAAATACTTGAATGGAACCACTCTGCGTTTGTAAAGCTACATTTAGTCCTAAAAATTCAAATTAAGAAAGACACATGATTATAACGTGACCGGAAAATTATGTCTTTTGATTAAAAGCTTTCACAAAGTGGGTGTCCAAATTTTCATGTATATTCTTTAGAATCAAGCTCAATGTGACTTATCTCTCATTTTGAGTTAATGAGTCGGAGAGAACAAACAATTAACCAAAGGAAATAAAACATTCACTGTTGAAACAATTATGTTAACACAACGTCCATGGTCAAGTTGGAGAAATGTGATGAAGATGTTTTTATTTTGCCTACGAAGCAATCATGTATATTAAGCACTCATTAGACCTACGTTCCAAGTCCTATCCGAGGGACCTGACAATTGAGGATTATTGCATTAAGAAAAAAAACAACTACACAAAAAAGAGAATTGAGTGAAATCGGAAGGGAGTTGATTATCAAGTTAACAGTACAGCCTATCCCCATTAATGTGGTCTAAAAATGAAATCATGAAGCTTGTTGCCCCCCCCCCCCCCGTTTGAACAAAACGCGTCGTTTTTAATCTACAGCATTTTAGAGGATAATGTTGATGTTTGGGTGTATCCCTATTCTTATGGTCATTCGTCTGTGAATGAACAAAGAATTTGTTGGTGGTTGGAAATGGGGGAAAACCATTTCTACAGGCATGCTATCGTAGACATCTCTAATCTTTATTGACACCACACGTCCCTTTCTTTACGTCATAAGCATAAATTAAATTCCTTTTCTCTTATATCATGTGATGGAGTCTCTTCAAATCATACGGATGATATAACAACAAATGCAACCACCTCTTATGTTGCAAAGTTACTATTGCAGGCCAATATCATATAAAAAGTGTGAGAATCGATATCATCAGAGCAGGTTTATTTATTTTGCACTCGGTAGGAATCTTCTATCTGGATTAGTAACGAACAATAAAGCCAAGAACGCTATTGAAACTTTTTTTCAAAGGTATCAGCACAAACACTTATACGCAGGGAGATAGCACTCTTATGGGTCATCCGATATTATCAGCATCTACGCTGAGCGTTTATATCTTGTTTGTTCTTTTTTTTTAAATCATCTTATTCATCTACAGCTCTATCATACCAGTCTCCATTTATTCAAGAATGGGATTCTGATATGACGTGATCCACACACACTGCCATTTTTCTTTCTCACTTCTACACTTCACAGCTTTTAGATGGGACATGTGAACCCTCTACTCATAAGTTTAAACTGTAACCCCACCCTCTCCTCCAAATAAAGAATGAGAATCGATGAAACACGTCACCAAACTCTTACGCGCGTTAAAAAAAAAATTTAAAAATCCAATCGCAAAAGAGGCAAATTTGATGGAAATTCACTGACATTTGCAAACAGTCAAGTGCCGTACATCAAATGTAATTTTATCAATAAAACGAAGAGAAAAAGAGACTGAATAGACAAGATATAAAATATTTCAGTTTGCGGTGTTTCCATAAAAGATATGGTAGTTGACAACTGAACGATAAATGGAATTAAACAAGACAACAGAGACAGAGAGAGAGGTGAAATGGAAGGGGGGGGGAGAATTGCAGAGAGCGAGAGAAAACAAAGAGAGAGAGAGAGAGAGAGAGAGAGAGAGAGGAAGAGAGGGGAAGAGAGAGGGAGATGCAAGTAAACAAGGAAATTTTAATGACTAATTAAATTGGTGATAAATAACTTAAAAGCTAATGCAGTTCTTGAAGAAAATCATTGATGACAAATATGTAATACCATTCCGTGTGATATACAAAAGTGCAAGGTCGATTTGACGAAAACATGCATTGCTTTTAAACTTGAAGGCTAAATGAGTAATTCCGACCGATTTAAAATGACATTTAAGAGCAGCTTGCAAAATGATTTCAAAGCTAAAACTGCACGGTGGATCTGGATTATTTTGATTTATTTAAAGGGAAATTCCCTGAAAACAAGTATGTTTTTTAATCAAAAGCAGAAAAATGAGAAAAACAGATCAGTGAAAGTTTGAAGAAAATCAGATTATTAATTAGTAATCTGTTGTAATCTATCAAAGGCAAATAGGCAACTCTATAACATACTTTTTTAACGTCTCTCCCTTTTATTCTGTGCTAAAAATTGCATAAAGAACTTTCTTTTTCTAAGAAATATTTTAATATACCTGTACAATACTCACATATACACATATATATTACTAAATATATATATATATATATATATATATATATACACACACACACCCACACACACGCACACATACTTTTTTTTTCTTTTTTTTTTTAAATAACACACACGCACACCCTGGTATCAATATGCCTTTAGCACTTCATTTATTTGTTGTATGATAAAAGGGCAATGTAGATAAAATGCCTTGCTCAAGGGCATAAGTGCCGTGTCGGGGATCGAACGCCCGATTCTCGCATCTCCAATCAAGCTCCTTAAACCACTGGACACACACACACACACACACACACGCACCCACACACACACACACACACACACACACACACACACACACACACACACACACACACACACACACACATATATATATATATATTTATATATATATATATATATTTATATATATATATATATATTTATATATATATATATAACTCCAAAATCAAAATAAACTTTTCTCCAAAATATTACAATTAGGGAATTTTATAATGATAAAGAATCCTGACGACGACCATTTCGAAAGATAGTAGACATGCCCAAATATCAAAATTTGCTTCCAATTAAATGAACCTTAATCTAGCTGCAATCGCTTCAAATTTTAATATCTTCATCAAACATTTAAAAATAAAAGGGGGTGGGTGGACAAACCATATGTTTCGAAGCCCTCAAAAATGCCTAGCTTTTCATGCAACAACTCTCTCATGAAGATGCTGTACTAGTATGTGAAACTAATCGGGCAAAATGAAAAAAGAAACTGAAATCATATCGTGCAGAAATTTATATTTCTATCTGACTGACAAGCGAATTTTATTTCTTGAACCCGAGTATGTAAACGTCTGCTGTTAATCCTGCATAACCTTCTCAAATGCTGCCACGTAGTCATGGTGGTAACTTAAGTTGAGCATTCTTTTGCAAAATGAAGTGAAATCAAGTGATTGATGGACGGAACGTTGTAATTGCTCATAATAATTTACTGCTGTACTAAAACTCGTAAAAATGTATTACGATCAATGATAAAATCAAGCATACACAATAGAATATGATTTAGATCAATCCAAAGGATTGCAGTGATCATCATACGGTCATTCTCCTGTATAACTTCTGCCACTCTGTTGTAAGATTCCTTGATGAGCGGATATTGAGCTTTCAGAAGGGACATGGAGTTGAACGACACCATTTTCGAAATCACGACTCCATGCGGTGATGTCGAACATGACTTTGAACTCCACAATGTCCTGAAGAAACCTACTCAGTCATGTGTCTGGGATCACAGCAGTCATTTCTCTTCTTTTAATGATCACCACGCTACTAATAATCTCCTGTCATCCTCGACTTCGAAAGAATCAGAACATCTTTCCGTTCAACTGAATGCGTGTTAAATGCTCTTTTGTGCAAATTATGCTGAACGGATAAGTGAAATATTCGGTAGGTGACAAGTTTACAGGACTTAAAATTTGAACCCACTTCACCATGTTCACATTGATATTAGCATTTTCTTGATATAGGCCTACGTTAAGGTTAAAGGGAATAGCGAAAGGGAATAAAAGGTGAAAAGGGATGAATTTTACGAGGAAAAAAAAAATCGAAAATATCTCTATACAATGCTGATAAGTTATCGTCCAAAATGAATAAAAGAATCACAATATGTCAGTTATTTTTTTCTTAATCAGTCATGAATGAAGGTCTGTTTCACCAGTTGACACTAAGAGTATTGAAAATATTTGACACTTGGTTGAATACTGACTACTTGTGGAAGTTTATAAAAAGTGGCTTGCACAGA
Source organism: Heliocidaris tuberculata (assembly GCA_025618425.1). Lineage (NCBI taxonomy): Eukaryota > Metazoa > Echinodermata > Echinoidea > Camarodonta > Echinometridae > Heliocidaris > Heliocidaris tuberculata. The sequence goes on along the minus strand of CM046839.1, from coordinate 38,339,774 downwards.
AAATGCTTCGTTCTAAATTGGATCAAAGTGCATATCAGGCAGCGATTGCATGCGCTCTGTTAGATATTCATATTTGACCTGAACAATCAATTGATCCCGAACATTTTACTTTGCATTGTTCATCAAACATGGGCGTATCCTCCCAAGCCAGGGGTGAAACGCATCTAATATGCAGTTCCCCATGAACACACACAGCAAGTTGTACGGATTTTGTCCCCATTTTTGTCTGGAGCGTGTGTGAAAGATGCGATACATTATAACAGGAGATCCATAAGATTCAAATATTCTTTTTTTTTCAATTCTCTTCTACACGGTGTCTCCATTTAACGTCCTATTCGAGGGATGGAGTGTTTTCCACTGTAACATACGCTGCGTCTATGAAACAAGGGAGGGGCACGTTAACACACAATGCAGTCTACAGTCATCCGCCCGGGGTAGATTCGAGCACACTATCTTTGGTTCGACAGGCAGACGCTTTACCGACTGAGCCAACTCCTTAGATATTTTCGGATAAAAGTAATGCTTTATAATTTCTTCAATTAAACATGCAAAATATATCAACACGCATTATACCGCATCCTTTCCATATGCTCCAGACGGCGACCTATATTGTAATTAGATGGAAGGGGCTGTTCTCTCTTTCAAAGGGATTTCTTCTGTCCTCTATGGAGACTGAACATTTTAGGTGCATCTTCCAGTACTTAGTTTCACCCTTTCGACATGCAAGTTTGTGTGGATGGGTGTGTGGTCTTTCGCGCTTGTGCGAATGTGGGTGTGTGGGAGTGTGTATGTGTTTATGTGCATGAACAAAAAAAAATGGACGGTTGTGAATTGGAATGAGCGAGGTAGGTTGGTGTGTAAAGCAAGAGGGTTGGGCACCAGTAAATTGTGAAAATAAAATAGAAAGGAAAAAAAAATGACAGTGGAACATCGTCAGCAAAACAATGTATGTCGATTTTACCTCTCTTTCTCTCTCTCTCTCTCTCTCTCTCTTTATGTATCGCTCTTTCTCTATCTTTCAGTTTTTGTGATTTAAAAGTTCAAATGTTTTTCAATCTCCATTAAAATTGAACTATATTACAAAACTTGATCCTTGGTGGATAAATCAAAAGATTTACAGGAACAAAAGGCAAGATGATATTTTGAGTATTGTGATTTATTATCCTGTCATAATTATGGTAATTGATAGCAACACTATACCCCCAGCACATTTACTGCTGCTGGGTAATGTAGTAATCGTAATGAAATGCATCCTTTAGTTTAACAGGAATGCAACAATCAATTTTTTAAAAAGAGATTTAGGTGTCATTTATCAACAATCACTCTCAGAGAAAAAATGGCTGATTGTTCTTTTAGTTTCTTTATAAACCTTCCAGTATATGAGTGTTACAAGGGGAAAAATGCAAAGTTGCAGTTCTCAATCCCATTGTCATTTCGTAAGGATATTTCATGCTTTGATTCTCGAAAAAGGATTCCACCTTCCTGATCTGGATAGGGTCGGGCGAATAATTCAAATTTATACACACAATTCCATGCTTTGGCACGTTTTACATATTCGATGAATTAGTTGACTTGGCAGTTTATGAGCCTTGAAAAGTACTTTCTGTTGAAGTTTCTTAATTTTTTTTAAATTTGTGATCCCATGTGGTCTCCAAACAATTTCAGGTTTGTTGCCGAAAAATTGACTTTGAGCAATTTGCATAATTTGCATAAATATAAATGGCTCCTAGACAATATTTAGTAGCAAAAGACAGCTTACGCAGAACGTGTCAACTGATCTACATACTATTCTATATGCGCTTTGATACGTGATTGCAATTGTGTTGTTCATCTTGTACATGTAACCTGTGAGACATCGAAAGGAGGTTACGCCGTAATGTTGGAAAGTAATGTTTGATACCTCTATTAAAGTTGTTTTGTGGGGCGTAGAATCCATTTCAGTGTTATTGTTTTCAATTAAATATAATTTAAATTCCATGTAAATACCAACTTAATTATACTAAAACAACTGAAAGTGTTTTTCTTCATTCAGAACATGGACCTACAATTCCCTGGTTATATGAATGTACGCCTACTTCTAACACCTAATGACTTTGTATGAAGTAGTGTAAATGAAACATGTAAAAGGGTGCACTGTACTTTTTATGTAATCTTTTCAATATTATTATGTAAATTTGTAAACATTGTATGTATCAGTCTCCGGACTGTTTTTACAAGGTATTGTTTTTTTTATCAATAAACCGAAATGAATGAATGAATGAAAATATGACGGTGAATTAAACGAGAATCAACCCTTTCATATTGAATGGGCTTGAATCGCTTAATTACGGCTGGTTGGTTGGTTTGATTGTTTATTTAACCTGATTGTTAATAAGTTTGGATGAAAGCAGAAAAATCATAGAAACATATTTATTAAGGGTAAGTTTGAGATAAATCAGACAAAGAAAAAGGAAGTTATGAATTTTTGGAAGTTGAGATCACTAGTGATATGGCGACCTTTGCATTGATAATGCGGTCATGATATGTGTGATGTCATATGGAGAACTTTCCTATTTGTTTTACATTACTCAAAGTATCCCTTTTCATAACTCTTATCCTGAAAAAAAAAACCTTTTCCATGAGAGGGCGTGTAAAAATGGGCAAAGGGGTATTTTGGGATATTTTTTGTACATAAAAGGGTTTCCAAGCTCCATAATATGACATCACATATAATTATCGCATTGCCAAAATGAGATTCCCATTATCATTAGTGATCTCAGCCTTTAAAAATCCTTAACTTTCTTTATTCATGATATTCCTGTTTTTTTTAAAGAGTTTTCTCAAATTTTCACTATTCTCCCCTGATTTTCTGCTTCTTCTCAATACATATTTCCATAATTATGTTCATCCCCTTTAAAGCGATTTGGCAACTTTGTAGAGGCTTGATAAAATCTGAGGTGCCTGGCCTTACATGCTATCAGTGTATGTAATATGGTGTAAAAATAAAGCCCAGGAAAGAAAAAAAGGACTCAAAATCATCATGTGTTTCACAAAAGTAAACATATGCAAGTGACCGGAAATGCCAGACTCATTTCCCCCCATAGACTCAGTGTTAGACTAAAGCGTATGGCCATACGCTTTCGTAAATGGGAGTATTCAGTCATAGATATCTTAATAATAGCATTATGCATTTGAAAACCTTTCTATGCCTGGCTATTCATTTATCCTTCTGAACATCATTATACAAGACAGATATCAGAATTCAACAATTTATTAAATCAAGCCTCCACAAAGTTACCGAATCCCTTTTACCTCTGTGGCTGAAACTGACAGGAATAATAATAATAATAATAATAATAATAATAATGATAATGATAATAATGATAACAATAATAATAATAATAATAATAATAATAATGATGATAATAATGATAATAATGATAATAATAATAATAATAATAATAATAATAATAATAATGATGATGATGATGATGATAATAATAATAATAATAATAATTAAACATTTTTGTATAGCGCATAACACATAGGCAAATTTGCATGTCTCTATGCACTTTAAGAATAGAAAACAAGTTTATACAAGAAAAGAAAAAGAAAGAAAAAAATTCAAAAAGAATTTTTTAAAAAGGAAAAAGAAAAGATCGAAACATGAAGATAGTCACTCTAAACCCCTTTACTTATTAATAGGCTTACTTATGATTGTCAATGTTAAAAAACAAACAAACAACACTTTCAGTTGTTTAAGAATAATTAAGCTGGTATAGAGCATATTTACATGGACTTTACGTGACATGTAATTGCCCCCCAAAGTAACATTAAAACTGGATTCTACACCGTACAAAACCCCTATATAGAGGTATCATACATTATTATCGGACATTACTGTGTAACCTCCTTTCGATGTCTCACAGGTTGCATGTGCAATGACGAACAACACAATTGCAGTCACGAATCATCGCGCATATAGAATAGTACGTAGATCAGTTGACACACACACACACACACACACACACACCTCACACGCCTTACTTTCAGCTAAAGAAGGGATATGCAAAGGGAAATAAAACATACTTGAATGTATCAAGTGCAGACATTTAGAAAAGAAAAAGAAAAATGAGAAGAAATTTCATTTACAAAATGATTGACATAAATTGATGCTCGTACAGGATAGACAAAGAAATCTAAAAGCGATTCAATTTTTGCTCTTTCTATAAACGATACAATAGTTGACAACTGAATAAGAAACGGAATTCAACAAGTCAAGGGAGAGAGAGAGAGAAAGAAAGAGAGGGAGGGAGAGAGAGAAAAGGGTAGATAGAGATAGAGAGAGAGAGAGAGGGAGAGAGGGAGAGAGAGAAACGAAGAGAGTTAATGTAAGTTAACAAGGAAAATATTATTGTTAATTGGCTATAAATTACTTAAAAGCTAATGCAGGTCTTGAAGAAAATCATTTATGACAACTGTATAATACCAGACCGCTTGGTCATGTAAGTTAAAGGTGCAAGGTCGGTTTGGAGAAAATATGCCTTGCTTTTGAGCTTAAGGGCTAAACGAATGATTCCGATTGATCTAAAAAGAAATTTGAGAGCAGCTTAAACTTAATTTCAATGCACAGATTGAAAGGCACATCTGAATTCTTTTGGACAAAATCAAATGTGAATGCAAATATAATATTAGTGTGAAATCGTGGATGTCATATGGGGTAGATTAAGGAGATGTTCATTTTAGATTATATATCAATATGTTTATTTGTTATTTCACAAATTTATAAAAGAGAACAGTTTATCGAAATATTGTCATGTTGTCATGTTATTTCGAAAAAGCGCGAATTCTGTACATATCATGTATTTTGCTTGTTGCCCCATCGCATAAGCAAATACAAAGTATTCACATAGGCTACAATGAAATACAATCTGGAAAAACTGCAGAACATGTCAAAATAAAGTAATGAAATAATATAACTATCTGTCCATTGGATATTCAAGTTTAAACTTAATAAGATAAGAAAATGAAAGGAAAGAAAAAGAAGAGAAACACCTGACATATATAATGTAGGTGTTTGCGTACACGTGTTATTTTGAAGAGCATTGCACAAGAATCTGTGAAGGAATGGAAAAGAAAGTTACTTTCATTTGACTAGACTAATCATTGCGCATTTAAAGACAATGCAGAGCAGTGCCATAGGGTATAGCCTATAATAAATAATATGATCTAAGACATCCGGCGAAATGGTCACGACATTCAAAGCAAATGGTCATGACATTTAAATGGAATGGTTATAATGTCTAAAGGGAAATGTTATTGTAGTCTTGGAGACAGTCAGCAGCAGTATTACATAAAACAAACTGCCAAAAGCTCTCACAACTTTTGACAAATTTTCTGAAAGTTCACTAGAGCGACAGCCCACGAGACTGACAGCCTCATAGGCCTACAAGCCATTTTTCGGTCTCGATCATTAGACTGATGGCTCAAGAGAGTGACGTGACTGACATGTTTCTATCTTCCCTTACGTATTTCTTTGTTTTGTCGGTCTCGTGGACATTTTGAAATTCTTTCAGTTTTTATGCTTATGTATTTCTTTGTTTTGTCGGTCTCATGGGCTATCGGCCTCGTGGACCTTTGAAATGTCGGCCTCGTCGTCTTTCTGTCCCGTAGCCTGTTAGTCTATGTGGATGACCCCGGTACCTTAACCTCTATTCGAGCAAAAATTTCGTCAAGACACATTTCAATATCAAGCCGAAATATACATGTATATCAATTAACACCGAAATAAAATTCATTCCAAAATATTACAATATGGGGCTATTTTGCGCGGATGAAGAACCCTGACGGCAACCATTTTGAAAGGTAGTAGCCGAGGCCGGATGACGATAAGAAGCTGACATGCTCAAATATCCAAGTTTGCTTCCAATAATAAGCCTTTGTCTACAATCGATACTAAATATGATATCTTCATGAAAACATTTAACTTAGAAAAAAAAACATGTTTAGCTTTTCATGCAACATCACTCGAATTGAAATATTTTTCGATATGTGAAACTAGTCGGGGGAAATACAAATGTAATCATACGCTATCGTGAAGACATTTCAGTTTCTATCTGTTTGGCTGGCACATCTTATTTTCTTTTGTTGATTCCGGGTATGCAAACGAAATCCTGCAAAACCCGCTCAAATGCGCAGGACTGTAGATGCCGCATGCTTAATTTGAGCATTCTTTTTTAAAATGAAGTGAAAATACCCCAGTCACATTAACGAGACCTAGATCATACCGACAATAGACCGAACAAACAATTTCGTTACACAGCAAGGCCAAGAAACGGTCGGTTTGGAGTCGGTGTGGAATCTATGCGGCGGTGTGACTAGGCGTTACGTTACGCTATCGTAAGATTCGTTGACGGACGGAGAATAGCGTTGAGAATGGACATGGAGTTGAACGACACCATTTATGAAATAACGACTACGTGGGTCGATGTCGAATATGACTGTTCTGATGAGGCATACAATACACTCTTTTATGTATCGGGAATCACAGCAGGCATTGCTTTTGTTTTAACGATTACCACGTTACTCATTATCGCCTGTCATCGTCGACTTCGAGAGGATCACAACATTTTCCCATTCAACATTGTCCTCGCCGATTGCATGCTGAACGCCGTCTTTTGTGTGGATTTGGCTTTATGGACCAGTGATATGTTGGTAGGTGACATGCTTTACAGGACTTGGTATTTAGTCCATTTGACGCTCCTAAACAGTGCGTATGAAAAAAAGTATATCCCAGTTTGATACCTTACAATTAAAAAAAGTTATAACCGATGGCCCTGAAATTTATTTCATGGTAAAAAGTAACTTGTTTTCTGTCCAATGAAAGCTCATTCATGACTTTTCTGCCATGGATGACTGAGCACCATGGTTTTTAACCTTCTTGTACCAAGTTTGGGCTGATGCAGCGAATGTGGGTCAAGCCTTATGAATGTGTTACTCTAGTCTAAAATCATTTTAAAAGTTGAACTCTCTTTCGTACTTCAATGCTTCATTGTTTAAAGCGAAGCAGGGTATCTAAGCTTTCACATGACCTTGTTTCAATCCATTTGATAATCTTAATTAATTTCAACAGCATTCTAACTTCTTGTCTCATGATAACTAAACAAGTGATCCAGTGCATCTAAACTTTCACATGACCTTGTTTCAATCCATATGATAATCTTAATTAATTTTAACAGCATTTTAACTTCTTGTCTCATGATAACTGGAAATTCTCAGCTCATTTTGTCAATTGCCCCATTTCACCTGCATAAATAATTTAAATAACACTATTCACTCCTACCCTACTCGCAATTCCTCCAATTTTCATCTAGTCAACCCAAAGTTACTGATTGCCCATATATCAATAAGACACCATGGTCCAGACCTATGGAATTCTCTCCCAGAATTCATTAAATCCTGTTGTTCCCTTTACTCTTGTCGTAACCTTGGAGTATTGTTTGATTGCAACATGACAATGTCTCATCAAATTTCCAGTATTTGTAGATCAGTGAGATACAACAATGGGTTCATAAGAAAATATCTTACAAGATCGGCCACAGAGAAATTAGTTCATGCTCTGATTTCCTCTCGGCTTGATTTTGGCAATGCACTAATGTTTAAATTACCACATACAGCACGCATAGTTACTCTTTGTAGGAAGCATACTCATATCACCCCTGTTCTGAACTCACTTCATTGGCTGCAAGTCAGAGATCGCATTGTTTTTAAAATTTTACTTCTTGTTTACCACTGTGTCAAAGGTTCTGCTCCCCAGTATAATGTTAACTTGGTTCACAATTACATTCCTGTCAGATCTTTACGCTCTTCCAACTCCGGTTCTCTTGTCGTTCCAAAATCTGCAAAACTATGGGGGGAACGGGGTTTTGCCCATGCTGGTCCTACTCTGTGGAACAACATACCATTAGTAATTAGAAATAGCGATTCCCCAGATTCATTTAAGAGCAATCTAAAAACTTACCTGTTTAATGATTCCCTTTGTTAATATTGTTTTTCCATTCCTTTCTTCATTTCTTGTATTTGTAATAATTATCTTCCTTTCTTCATCCTATAATATCTGCGCCTAGAGCACTCCACAGAGTGGATTGGGCGCAATATAAATCATATGAATTATTATTATTATTATTATTATTATTACTCATTTAAAGACAAAGGTAAAACGATGTTACTATCTGAATATACAAGGTAAAATTTCTGTGTCAACTCTTCTTCTTCATCATCATCATCATCATCATCATCATCATCATCACCATCATCATTTCGTCATCAACATCATCATCAATATGCTTTTAACTTAGGATTTCAATTATTTATCCATTCTGCTTATTTGAACATGTTTTAGCTATTTCATATTTGTCTGGGGCTACCATATTCTCAAGCAAACTGCTTATAATGGTAGTCCTTCTTCCGCAAATGACTTTATATTTGATGAATTACAATAATTTGACAATTTATCATTTCGTGTTTGTTTTTGAAAAATGATTGTTACATATACTTGTTATTTATGATTCATTGTCAAAAAGTACTTTTGTATTTTATTTTATATATGTTACCGAAAAATGTTGTACTTATGAGCATGCAGAAGAAAATAAATCAAATCAAATCAAAATAGCATAAGGTGTTTATCCTCGAATAGCACATAAACTAAAAAGATTTACTGACCTCAAAAAAAAAAAGAAAAAGAAAGAAAAATAAATACAAGGAAGGGTACATGTGTGGAGAATTACGAAAGTACTTGCTAGTATACTTTCATGAAAAAAGATTAATAAACTTTGTCCATTTTGACTCAATAAAAGGGCTAACCTTAAACAAGTAATGCGGATAAAAATAAGTTGTGCCATCGAGGCAAAGAAAATATCATAAATTTTGTTTGTAATAAGCCTTTTCTTGAGTTCGAGTATGGTGAAATTAACATCTTTTCTGTTCAAATGCACAAAATCAATTGAAATAACTCAGCAATTGTTTTCAAACTGAAACAACAAATGCATAATTTGTTTTGACCCACATTCGTTGCTTCAGCCCAAACTAGGTACAAGAGGATTTTGACAATACTTTTTAAAAAGGATGCTGCTCAGTCATCCTTTACAGCACGGTTATGAATAAGGTGTCATTAGACAGAATGTAAGTTTCTCTTTTTACTATAAAATAAATTTCAAGCTCATAGAGATTATAACTTTTCAATTAGAAGCTACCAAATTTGGGTATACTTTTATTGATACGCACTGTACAACGAACAGCGAACTTTAAAAATGTTCTTTTCGTCCTTTTCCGTTGAAGTTTTTAAAATTTATTTATAATCGTAAGTGATCACAGAACAAGTTCAGCTTCGTTGCCCAAGGGGCAACCTTGAGCAATTTGCATTATTTCCAATATTACCTGCGATGCAACGAACGGAGGATACAGTAAACCAGCGAATTGTATTGTATCACAGGTTTCATCATGTTCATGGCACAAGCTTAGCAACAGTGTTAGCGTTTGGTGCAGCGCGCACATTGTGCGCAACTTGTCTTGGCTGTTTAACATTGCCTATACATGTGGCCCGCAGACAAATTAAAACTTTAGGGGCTTGATGTGGCCATTTGGATTTATGCAAATTATGCAAAATGCTCAAAGTTGTTTGAAGGCAACAAAGCTGAAATTGTTCGGAGACCACATGGGATCACAAATCAAGAAAAAAATTCAGCGGAAAAACCTTTTCTAGGTCAAGTCGACTTAATTTGAAAACACATCGCATTCATTTATAGGTATTTATAAATATTTCCCGTCTCGTTCAGGTAGTTGCTATACCCCTGTGTACTTTTGTGTTTTTTTTTTTAATTTTACTTTTCAAAAGGAAAACGAAAGGAAAGTGACCTCTATCTTTCTTCTTTTTGCAGACTCCCAGTTATGAAAACGCATCGGCAGTTCCTCTCCTAGCTTCGTATATGGTATCCACTACAAGTATTTTGCTCGTAGCTGTTGATCAATTCATTGTCTTCAAGCTCGATCCCTTTGGCGTTCGGAACATCCTCACTAAGTCCCGGCGAATCATCATTTGTATTCTAACATGGGTGATCATGATAGGGGTATCTGCATATGTCACCTTCTCTAAGTACCCGCAAGTGTGGATTTATATGTGTAATCTTTCACTTGTCCTTACCGGCTTTTGTTATTTCTTCGTATACAGACAGATCTCTAGAGCACCCCATGGTGGAAATCTTCAGCAGCGAGAACGAAGAAAAGAGAACAAGCGAGTGCTGCGGACCTACGCTCTCATTTTGGGAACAACTCTGGTACTCTTCACGCTTCCAGATTTAGTTTTTATCGTCATATTTTACAATGATAATGACATTCTGAATTCATGTTCTCTCATTGGTTGGCATATCATGCAAACAATTCACACGATGACAAACTCCCTCATTTACTGGTGGCGTCTCAGAGAATTTCGCGTCATTTTCGCAAGGAAAACTATCGATCAAGTGATAATGTAGATTTCAGTGGTCTTTATTCCTTCTTAATGATGATTACAAATCTTTATTTACTGTACCACTAAAGAGATATTGCACTGAACATGATTTCATTTCATCTGTAGTTTTAGGAGAGTTTTTTTTTTTTTTTTTAGAGAGAGTATAACCTTGCATATTTGTTGGTATTTTAATTGGAAATCGATGCATTGTGTGCTCAAGTTATCATAATGCATTATCTCCTAAAAGTTTTACAGGTATTTTACTTTAAGGGTGAATGCAAGGAGAACAGTGCAGTGCTAAAGGGAATGCATATCTGAAAAGAATATGCGATCTATAACCCTTGTGGTCAAATATTGGTCGCGCTATTGAGGCTAATATCCTGTCATACTGCATCATTAATTCATCAAATAATTATGTAAAACATACCGAAGCATGGAATTGCATATATTATAAATATGTACTATTCGTTAGATCCTAGCTATCCCGATCAGGAAGGTGAGATTTTTTTGACAATCGATGCATGAAACTTGATGTTACTCTTGTTTCATGTACATCTATTTCTTCGTTCCAAACTAAACCTAAAGAGATTATTGATACCTATATGCTTAACGTACCAAAGTCATTTTTACGATAGTTCATGATTGTCAATTATTCTACACTTCTCTCTTTCTCTTTTCTTTCGTTTGTGTGTGCGTGTGTGTGTGTGTGTGTGTGTGTATGCTGACTTTTTGTTTTCTTTTTTTCAATAGTGTATTTTTAATCTGAATGTACGTGTAACACGATAAAAACTACTTTCGAAAAAATAAACTCAAGGGCAATTTCAAAGGCCTTTTGTACTGCCGATAGAAATCCGGTTCGGATTACGGAATATGCCATTGTAATGTAGCGCCGACAACATTAGGAAGGGTTGCGGAAGCAAATTTTGTCATTTCGGCATTCGTTCCGGGTCAGACGCGGAAAAATTATGCAAATTATTGTTTCCTGAGACATTATTAAGAATGTCAACACACTGACTGCAGTCAGTCCTATGAGCGTCCTAGGAATCATTCAGGAATGTCCCGAAATGCCGCGGAAAATGCTGATCGTGGCAGGACAGTGCGGACACATCTAGGATCACACCAGGAGTGGTAAAATTACGGACAAGGACAATCCTGAAACATTCTGCGTGGCTTCCGCTTGCCTTCGCGAAGCTTCCGGCACCGCGGAAGCTTTCAGGAGCGTTTCCGGAGAATGCGGAAGTGTTAAAGAAAGGCAGGATGTCCTGACGATGTCCGGACGACAATGCGGACAAGTTGCCGAAGGTGTCAGGAAGTTCATTTCCGACGCGGAAATTTTGCTCTCTCCTGAAGGTGCGGAAACGCTGGGAAGTGTTCAGGAATGGTGAAGACAGTGAACGGAGCCTTTCAAGAATATGCGGAGAGCTTGCTGAATGAATGCTGAATGACTAATCTTGCATTCCGCGTCTTGTCCGCGCCCTAGTGGACGCCTAGTCTTAAGGGCTATTGAAATTGCCTTGAGTTGATTTTTCGAAAATAGTTTTTATCGTGTTGTGTAATGTCATATATTGGAGGCTTCTTATTTCAAGTGTTTACTTTTTGTTGTACTCCTTTTCTTGTTCAAATATTATTTACATTTAATGTAAATTTGATGTTTTATTTTGATGTTCAAGAATAAATTGATTTGAATTGAATTGAAATACCCTTACGAAGTGAGAACGTTGCTGAGAAATGTTACATTTTATTATTTCCTTGTGAGTAGGCACATAACAACAGACTTATATAGAAACTAAAACAGTTCTTAGGATATTTTTTCTCTAAAAGTGATTGTAAACCTAAATTAAAGGGTTTTTATTCATTAATAGTTGCTTATCTGTTAAAATTTAGGGTACATTGCAGTATGAATAGCACTTTACGCAGCAGCTGTAGATGTGCTGGGGTTATGGTTTTGAAAGGTAGTAGCCAAGGCCGGACGACGATAAGAAGCTGACATGCTCAAATATCCAAGTTTGCTTCCGATAATAAGCCTTAGTCTATACAATTGATACTAAATCTTATAACTTCATGAAAACATTTAACCTAGAAAAACCACAAATGTTTAGCTTTTTATGCAACGTCTCTGGAATTAAGATATTTTAGTATGTGATACTAATATTAGGAGAAATTTAAGGAAATGATATGATATCGTGAAGAGCTTTCTATTTCTATCTGCTTAGCTGGCACCTTCTATATTCATCTGTTGAACCCGGATATGAACGACGGATAAATCCTGCAAAATTTCCACAAATAGGCAGAAATATAGATGCCGCATACTCAAGCTGAGCACTGATCCCCCCCCCCCCCCCTCATCCAAATGAGGTGATTAATAGCCGAAACACTGTAATAATATTGTTCATGCTGCTGCACTGAAATTCGAACAATGCATTACGATCAAAGCTAAAACCAGGCAGACACAAAACTGATTAGAATGATTTAACCGGCTTGTAATGATCATAATACTGTCATTTGTCTGTAGCATTATACGCCACGCTGTTGTTCAATTGGTTGATGAACGGAGATTTAGCTTTTGGAATGGACATACACTTGAACGACACCTCGTATGAACTCACGACCCAGTTGGTTGATGTCGAATATGACCTCGAATTCACATATAAATGTCCTGATGAGACATACAATACACTCTGCCATGTGAGTGGGGTCATAGCAGTCATTGCTTTTGTTTTAACGCTCACCACGTTACTCACAATCGCCTGTCATCGTCGACTTCGAAAGAATCACAATATTTTCTCGTTCAACATCGTCCTCGCAGATGGCATGCTGAATGCCATCTTTTGCATGGATTATGTTTTTTGGATCAGTGACATGTCGGTAGATGAAATGTTTACAGGACTCTATATAACTATTTGAAAACACATCACATTCATAATCGGTATTTCTGTAGGCTTACACAAGGTGAAAGGAAATGGCAAAAGGGAATAAAGGTGAAAATGATTAAATCTTACCTAGAATGTTGGCAACATTGTCTGTCCCATCGTACAAATCTTCCAGGCCTACGCATTTTCTATCTGACATATCGGAACGGAATGTTAGCAGTCGTGTGTCTGTTGTGGTATTGATCTTTGATGTAGAACTTAGCATCTAACTGTTTTTTCTCCATATATAATAAGAAACTATGGTATAGTAGCATGGGGCAGTTGTGCTGACTATCAGTTAAATAGAGTTTTACTTTTACAGAAAAAAGCTCTGCGTGTTATATGTCATTCGGATTACCGAGCGCACACCGATGCACTCTTTCATAAACATAACATACTAAAGATAAGCGATTTATACAGTTATAATCTTGGAATATTTATGTATAATTTAGATAGAAACGAACTTCCCAATGTATTTTATTCAATATTTTCAAAGAATCTCAATATTCATCAGTACCTTACTAGGTCTGCCGGGCTTTTTCATCTACCAAGAACGAGAACATTGATTTCAAATAAAATGTTTATATTTACTGGGTCAAAACTCTGGAACTCTCTCCCAGATCCAATCAGAAATAAAGCCACACATTTTAGTTTCAGTAGAGGGTTTAAAAAACTTTTACTTCAAAAGTACAGTTCATCTCGGAGTTAAAGTCACTCTCTTCTTTTTTTCTAGTGCAGTTCTGCCTTTGTTCTGTCTTGTTTTTCTTGATTTTTGCCTGTCTTTTTTTCTTCTTTCCCCCTTTTCTTCCTTTCTTTCTTTTTCTTGTCTTGTCCTGTGTTGTCCTGTCCTGGTTTTGTCCTGTTCTGTCTTGTCAGTTTCTTGTTTTTCTTGACTTTTGTTTGTCTTTTTTCTTCTTTCTTTCCTTTCTTTCTTTCTTTGTCGTGTTTTGTCTTGTGTTGTCCTATCCTGGTTTTACCCTATCGTGTCTTGTCCTGTTCTGTCTTGTACTATCTTGTCAGTTTCTTGTCCTCTGAGTTCTGTCTTGTCATTTGTTCTTTAATGTACAGCATCTTGCTATGGAAATTTTCATCATTATTGATACAGGATTTATGACTATTTAATTAATTATGTTGTTATGAGAGATATGCCAATATATATATATAATATATTTCCAATATGTATTTTAATTTCAATCTTCCATGTTATAAAAGATAATTATGTTAATGTTATATTTATTCTTGGGAACCTACACAAACAAGCTATGCTTTCCAGTAGGTTCCTTTTTCATTTCATGATTTGTACTTTGTAAATCATATTGTTTTGTATTTGGAAAAAAAATGAAATGAAATAAATCTTGCATCAATCAATCAAATCAATCAAAGTATATATTTAAAAAAAACCACCAAGCTAGTATAGTTAGTGGCTCGACCATGCTCTACCCCGGAGTACTTTCGGTATAAATTTTACTTTTATTTTGGATGGAACAGAGAAATAATAGGGATCTCTAAGTTATTTTTTTCTTTTTCTTTTTAGATTCTCAGTTATTGGTACGCATCGGTAGTACTCTTCAGAGTTTCGAATATGGTATCAACTGTGAGCATCTTCCTTGTAGCCGTTGATCACTTCATTGTTTTCAAGCTTGATCCCTATGGTGTTCGGAACATCCTCACCAAGTCCCGTCGAATCATCATTTGTATTCTATCGTGGGTGATCATGACAGTGATATCCCTCCCTTATAACCCACCTAATGTGCGGTTTTACTTAAGCAATCTTTCACTTATCCTCACTTGCTTTTGTTATCTCTTGGTGTACCGGGCTATTGCAAGAACACCACCCATTCTTGAAAATCGTCAGCTGCAAAAACGAAGAAAAAAGACTAAGCGAGTACTGCGGACCTACGCTCTTATTTTGGGAACAACTTTGGTCCTCTTTGCGCTTCCAGATTTTACATTTTTCGTCATACTTCACATTTGGATTGATATTTTGATGTCATGTCCTGTCATTGGTTGGAGTATTATGCAAACCGTTAACACGATGACCAATTCCCTGATTTACTGGTGGCGTCTCAAAGATTTTCGCGCCATTTTCCCACGCTTAACTATTAATCACGTGATAATTTAGGTTTCAGTGGTCTGTCTATTCTTTCTAATTGATGAAAGATTACGAATCTTTATTTACATTAATCTCAAACTTACACTAAATAAATATGTTTCTATGATTTTTCTGCTTTCATCCAAACTTATTAACAGTCAGGTTAAATAAACAAACCAACCAACCAACGGTAATTAAAAGATTCATGCCCATTTTATATGAAAGAGTTGATTCTCGTTTAATTCACCGTCATATTTGAACACCCTTTTACATGTTTTATTTACACTATTTCATACAAAGTCATTAGGTGTTAGGAGTAGGCGTACATTCATATACCCCAGGGAATTGTAGGTCCATGTTCTGAACGAAGAAAAACACTTTAGTTGTTTTAGTATAATTAAGTTGGTATTTACATGGAATTTACATGATATTTAATTGAAAACAATAACACTGAAATGGATTCTACGCCCCACAAAACAACTTTAATAGAGGTATCAAACATTACTTTCCAACATTACGGCGTAACCTCCTTTCGATGTCTCACAGGCTACATGTACAAGATGAACAACACAATTGCAGTCACGTATCACAGCGCATATAGAATAGTTGATCAGTTGACACATTCTGCGTAAGCTGTCTTTCGCTACTAAATATTGTCTAGAAGGAGCCATTTATATTTATGCAAATTATGCAAATTGCTCAAAGTCGATTTTCGGCAACAAAGCTGAAATTGTTCGGAGGCCACATGGGGTCACAAATAAAAAAAAAGAAACTTCAACAGAAAGTACTTTTCAAGGCTCATAAACTGCCAATTCAACTAATTCATAAAATATGTAAAACGTGCCAAAGCATGGAATTGTGTATATAAATTTGAATTATTCGCCCGACCCTATCCCGATCATGAAGGTGAAATCCTTTCTCGAGAATCAAAGCATGAAATATCCTTACGAAATTACAATGGGATTGAGAACTGCAACATTGCATTTTCCCCTTGTAAACACGCATATAAAAATTATTGGAAGGTTTATATAGAAACTAAAAGAACAATCAGCCATTTTTTCTCTGAGAGTGATTGTTGATAAATGACACCTAAATCTCTTTTCAAAAATTGATTGTTGCTTTCCTGTTAAACTAAAGGATGCATTTCATTACGATTAGTACAATTACCCAGCAGCAGTAAATGTGCTGGGGGTATGGTGTTGCTATCAATTACCATAATCATGGCAGGATAGTAAATCACAATTACTCAAAATGTCATCTTGCCTTTTTTTCTGTAAATCTTTTGATTTATCCACCGAGGATCAAATTTTGTAGTATAGTTCAATTTTAATGGAGATTGAAAAACATTTGAACTTTTAAATCATAAAAACTGAAAGATAGAGAAAGAGCGATACATAAAGAGAGAGAGAGAGAGAGAGAGAGAAAGTGAAAGAGAGGTAAAATCGACATACATTGTTTTGCTGACGATGTTCCATTTTCATTATATTTTTTTCCCTATCTTTTTTATTTTCACATTTTACTGGTGCCCAACCCTCTTTCTTTACACACCAACCTACCTCGCTCATTCCAATTCACAACTGTTAATTTTTTTATCGTTCAGTTATTTTTTTGTCCATGCACATAAACACACGAACTCCCACACACCCACATGTGCACATACTCCCAACACACCTCACGCACCTTAATTTCAGTTAAAATGGGGAAATTTTAATGGGAATTAAACAAAAACTAAAAAAATAAATTCGTTTAAATCATAGAAAATGAAAAATAAAGAGAGAAATAGAGAGGGAGAGAGAAAGATATATGTATATAATTACATATATATAGAAACAGAGAGAGAGAGAGAGAGAGAGAGAGAGAGAGCGCGCGCAGAATCTTTTCCCCCATCACGTGTTGAAAATCGGCATCCATTGGTTTGCCGATGTTTTCAATATTTCATTAGATTCTGAAACATATTCTTTCCTGACCCCTTTTTTCTCTCTATTTACTGGTGCCCAACCTTCTTTCTTTACATATCAACCACATTCCAATACACCACCGTCATTTTCCCCAATGCACATAAACACACACACACAACACACACACTCACCCACACATCCCTTACGCACCTTAATCCCAGTTTAAAAAAAGGAAATTCTAATGGAAATTGAACAAAACGTTAAGTATATCAAGTGCAGCCTTTAAAAGAAATTGTTTTCGAAAAAGAAAGAGAAAAAAATTCGATGAAATTTCATGCATAAAATGAATGTGAGAAATTGATAAAGGATAGACAAAGTGAACTCAAAACGATTAAATTTCCATAAACCATACAATAGTTAATAACTGGATAATAAACGGAATTCAACAAGTCCGGGGGGGGGGGGGAGAAAGACAGAGGGGAGACGGAGAGAGGTTGAATGTAGGTCAACAGAGAAATTGTTATTGTTAATTGGCTATAAATAAGTCAAAAGCTAAAGCAGTTCTTGAAGAAAATAATGCAATTCAATTCAATTCAATTCCAGTAAAAATATACATGTATAGACAAGTCCAAGTTTACAGAAATATAAAATACAGATGTAAATAAGAATACCCATGTATAGATTATAACTATATATGGAATTAAGGGTACCACAAAAGACCGAGGCGGTATTGTCAAGACAGTTCCCTTACAGAAAAGTAAGAAAGGATGAAAGAATGAGAGACCAATATGAGGTTTAAACATTTAAGTACATGTATATGCAAAAGGTAGCATTAAAAAAGATATAAAAAACAGTGATATTCATTAATGACACATACTTTATACTATAATACCGGATCGTGTGACTGTTATTCAAAAGTGCAAGGTCGATTTGAAGAAAACATGATTCACTCTTGAACCTGAAGGCTAAACAAATAATTCCAACTGATCTAAAATGAAATGTTTGCAAGTCACATCTGAATAAGTTTACTTAAATGGACATTAATCGAACGTGAACGCTAAAATTGCGTATCCTAGAACTCATATGGATTAAGTTTAAGATATATTCATTTTCTGCTATATTCTAACAAACTTCTTTGTTTTTAGGAATTTGAAATCTGAAAGTTAATCTAAATACTGATATTTCATTGTCATATAATCTCGAAAAATCCAGGATTCGGTACATTATATATTTTGTCTGCTGCCCCATTGCAGAAGCAATATCACATAAGCTACAATCTATAAGAATATGTGGGAAAAGTGCAAAACTTTTCAAAGTACATGAAATAACAATGTTACTGTTCGTTCATATTGAATCTCACTGTTCTGTTAAAGTCCAAACTTTGCTTAAAAGGAAAAGAAAGAAACCTGAACATACAAAGTAATATCACACACATGTCATTTTGACATTAATTTCAATCAAGAATCTATATAGGAATGGAAACGAAATTTCCCTCCATTTGGACTTGACGAATCAATGCCTATGCCGCTGGTCAAAAATACATTTAATACAGACAACGCAGAACAGTGCCATAAGGTATCCTACGATAAATGATCACGACATTCAAAGAAAATGGTCATGACATTTCAAGAGTTAAGTTATGATATTTAAAGGGAATAGTGAGGGATAGTCTGTAAAGGTGAGTAATGGTTATGCGATTGCATCGTGAAAGAAACTGTTGAGAATTATTTTGAAAGGTTTGTTATGTCGTACATAAGGATAATTGTGTATTGTGAACTTTTGAAATCATTAAAATGATAACAACTGAAACACATTGTACGTGTAACTGAACATCAAATTTGGGGGGAGGAGCAAAAGATGATAACGTCATTATTTTTCCGCGGGCTGGATTTTTTGTTAAAAGTGTGAACAAGCCTCGTTGACATAAATAAGGACTGAATGTCAGCACATTATTAATTGGACTGCTCGTTACTAATAACGTGACTGGGAAGGATGTTTTTGTTACGATTTACAAGAGCAATCAGCCGATTCAGCCAACGGAAAGGTCAGAATTTTCATCGAGCCACCACTGGGGGAAGATACACAAACATTGTACTGCTCGTTGGTGAAAAGAGTAAAATTACTCTCTCTGACTTTATATTTCTTTTCTTTGAAGTATACATTGATATTTAGATGCTCCTGCAGGGCCTATATGTTGACTTTTTCAGTGCCGATGTCACGTATATACAGATAGACTTGTCATTTTCATTCACCAATTGTTGGACCACAGGAAAGGTATATGGTGGTCATTGTATATCAAAGTTTTGAGCATAAATCAAGCATTCTAAATATATGATTATAATTATATGCTACCATAAATTTTCAGAGAAAATTGCAGATTTTTAAAAAGATACTACCTTATTTCATCATTAAACAATAGTAAAGAAACTAAAAACCAAAAAATAATGGACATAAAGGAAACTCAAATGTCATTTTCAATAATTCTTATGCATAAGTTGGGTAAAGTAATAATGTTTGATATAAGAAATGGTAATAAATTTCTTACAAGTTATGTACACAACATATTGTGAAATGATAGATGGTTAATGAAGTGCAGACATTTGAAAAGTAAGCATTGATCACAGTTCGTAAAATTGTGAAGAGAGATAATCCCCTTGGCACAGTATGAGTTAAACCGTTTTGGGGGGATGCCAATCAAGAGTCAATAATGGCCTATTTTTATTTCATCTTGCTACCCCTCCCCCTTTTTTTTTTGTTCCATTTTTAATTCCCTGTTCTTTTCTTTTGTTGTTGTTTTCTTTTTGGCCGACAGCTAATTTTGCGGATTATTTTGCAGACAGAAATTGTGAACAGAACTTTAAAATTATCAACATTTAACAAAGCTTTCGAAAACATTAATGACATCAGAGTGCATAGCATTGAAAATTAACAAATGTAAAATTTGTCGGTTTCTGCTTTTCCTGAAAATAACATTGGTGATGGGTTAAGCATTATACCCTTTTTATTGATGAAGATCATAATAAACCAGAGAAGATGATAGAATATTAAAATATCGCTTGTTTACTTTGCATGGTTGTTCGCATTTTAAGTCCTAAATCAGCATATTCATTTTGACAAAATACAAGGACTCACTCGCTTGCGGCTAGCTTGAAATTTAAGTCCTTGACAACCAGACCCTTATTCTTTTCGATAATTGTCATCGCCTTCACAAGAAGAGCTCACTCGCTTTCCTCGTTTGCATCTGATACCCTAGTGTGATAACTCTTTATAATTATTCCCTTAGCGGCAAAAATAATTTACGGAATCGTAGAAGCAAAACGCAAAAAAAGCGTATAGGCCAATTACTTAGGTCAGCGATTGCCATGAGGCCCGTAATTATGCCAATAATTGCCATAATACCCAAAGATCAGTACATTCCTTTCATATCCCCTGTCACAGTAAGAAAAGAAAATGTCAATAAAGCAGTGGAATTATAAGTATAGCACTAGAAAATTCCTTATTTTTTTTCTTAACGAAAAAATCTCTGTTAAATTATGATTTCCTTTATTACAATCAGAGCTGCCATGGTCATGGAAAAACTTGGAGACTCATGAAAAAATAAATTCTTCTGGAAAGTCATGGACAATGAAGAAGAAAAAATATCTCCCAAAGCAGTGGCGTAAATCCGTATCGAGGAGTGGGGGGATGGTTGAAATAATTTGCCAACGTGATCTTGTTTGACAAACACAAGGCACGTTTTGTCATTCAAAAAACACCCATAGGCATATATTTTTTTCATTTCTTTCGTGAAAAGTGGGGGGGGGGGGGGGGGGGAGATATGATTGAACAGGCCATCCCCCTCCTCGAAAAGTGTGTGTGTGTGTGTGTGGGGGGGGGGGATATATCCCCCCATCCCCCGGGATTTACGCCAGTGTCCCAAAGTCATGAAAAGTCATGGAAATTGATCGTGGGTGTTGGCCGTGTATAGCTATGGCAGCCTTCTATCACAACCATGAAATAATATATATATCACTGTGTGGTATTCGTACGACTCTTGGGTGCCGCGACCCATACGAAAATGATACTTATCCGCACTCCAAAATGCATGGTGTTAATTCAACATCATCTCGGTATCAATATTGGGCTGCACCAGATAAGTGTTAAAATAGCACCAGTTTGAAATTCGGCAACACCAGATAAATGTTAAAATAACACCAGTTTGATATTGGGCTACACCAGATAAATGTTAGAAAATACCAGTTTGATCCGAAATTGGTGTTGTTTTAACACTTATCTGGTCTAGAACAATATTGATACTGAGATGGTGTTGAATTAACAACCTGGGTTTTGCAATGTGGTCATGGAAAAAGGCAAAAATGGGTCATGGAAAGTCATGGAAAGTCATGGAATTTGGTCCTCAAATTTCTGTGGGAACCCTGTTATAATATTCACATCATAATCATGTAGTATACCAATCATACGACAATACTAACAAGGGCAACGCAAAGCGTAGCATCCCCTCGCCGGGTACAAATGGCCTATATACGTCAGAACAAGTTACCTCCATTAGACTATACTATTATATTACTAGGCAAGGAATTTACTAATACCTGAGGATTGGATGTACAGAAAGTTTACTACTTTATGGAATGACCCATACCAAGAGAAGATTTGAAAATAAACTTTCTCATGTACATAATTAGCATTTTTTGCACATTTAATGAGCTGTGATCTTTGACTTACATACTCAACAACATTACTTACGTTATCGAATGGCAACCACATTTTTGCATATAATTAGCGATTTTCACATATTTAATGAGCTGTGAACTTTGACCTTTGACCTACATACTAGAAGATCGAAATTAGGCTATATCTTCATATCGTGTACCTTCTTACCAAATTTAATTAAAACCTGTCTAACATTACTAAAGTTATCGAACGGAAACCACTTTTTTTGATAAATACAGTAATTAGCTTTTTTTGCATATGTGATGAGCTATGACCTTTGACCTTTGACCTACATACTCCGAAATCAAACTTTTTCGCATATTTAATTAGCTATGCCCTTTGACCTACATACTCCGAAATCGAACTTAGGCTGTATTTTAATACCATGTACCTTCATATCAAATTTCATTAAAATGATGATAGATTTATGATTTACTACGTGCCTTTGACAATGTTTGGGTTCGATCAAATCTATGCCCTTGATTACAAAGCATGTGTAAAGTTATTCTTGCATTAACATTCTTGATAGTCTCTATTTTCTCGTTTGTTTCAATTTCCTGCTTTTTCTGACAATTTTGTTCTTTGTCTTTCCTCTCCTTATGTCAAACCCTAGCAATCGGCTTACATGCTTTTCAATCTTACAACAGGACGCAAGGGACCCAAACACAACGTGCTTGTTCTTCCATTAACTGAAAAATATGGCAATGTGTAGCTACCATGTAATTCCAGCCATAAATTGCCAAAATCTTGCCTCTAGGTATTTAAATGTAGTCATGCTTCATTCTACAGCACAAACACACACACACACACACACATTTTTTTTTCCAAAATATTTTATTAGAGATTTCATTCAAAATAGATCATTACATAAAATAAATGTAAATAATTTCAAACAAATACAAATCTTCATTTCGTTTTCATACCATAGTGTTAAATTTTTCACAAGACAAGCATGGAAGAATGTGGAATGAAATCACTAAGTAAATAATATATTGACAAACACTAACATACGCCCTATACCCCCTCCCTATGTCCCACAATGTATAATATTCAATGTAAATGATCTTTAATTCAAAATATGTTAATGTTCCTTTCTTTTTTTTGGTTATTTTCCTAGTTCATATAAAGATCTCCTTTAAATGAATAAAGGGGTAAACAAAAATGTATAATTACAGTATAATTAAATGAAATACAATTCATGTTATGAAAATGATCATTCATGAAAAGTAACATAATGCATATTTTTATATAAACCCTTCATCGGTATACCTTGTTACCCCTTTCACTACTTAACCCCCCCCCCCTTCTCAACATTTACATTCACACTCACTAACATCCAACAAACATACCAAGATTTACACACGCACAACACTAAACACATCATACCTGCTCACATTCACATCCTTATTCACTTTCAGTTCTTCCCATTTCTGTAAGTGTAAATGTAACTTCCCTGCCTTCGGTGCTAGATTTTTTTCTTCCTCTATACAATCAGCTATATATTTTTGTATTTTCGTAGATGAAGGAACCTGGCCTTGAGCCCTAGAATGGAAAATTGCATGTTTAATAAACATGACCAAAGAATTTACACATTTATTTCTATTTGAATTACAAGGTAATCCCATGTATATATCCCCCCTATTCATATCTTTTAATTCAGCCAAGCCAAAATATTCAATACAAAATTGCCATAACGGTTTCACTTTCGCACAGTTCAGAAATATATGAAAGTAAGACTCAATCTCCTTATAACAAAATGAGCAATAATTGTCCCTCACAAACCCAAACCTCATCAAATGTTCTTTTGTATATATAGCTCCATGTAAAAGTATAAATTGAAATTCCCTTTGTTTTCTAGTGAGAGTTGTGTGCACACATGCACGCACCCACACCCACACCCACACACACACCAACACACCCACACATACTGACAGACTGACGTTATAAGTTATCAGTGAGCATACGAATTGTTTGGTAGATTCTGATTTTACACTTTTACTTTATACCCCAAGAAAGGGTGCAAAAGCTTTCATTATACACCTGTCTTTATTTTGGATAACTTATCCGCTGATCCACTGCTCTACCATCATACATACTGGTACACATGCGGATGGAAAGCATTAGCCTTGTTTTTCGTCTTAATTCTGCTGTAAGTGTTGTGATAGTATAAGATCGTGCTTACGCATATCTCCTGGCGTCTGCTATGTCACTCACTCCTGGCGTAATGATATTGGATGAAGTTTTGAACGATGGAATCATCCAGGGATCGATCTCGCACAAACCCAGATAAATTTCGTCAGATTTCTCGGGGTTTCCCGCAAATCAAATTTTTAATCTCATCTGTAAAGATGGGATCGTTGGTGCAGTTTGGCAGAATCTGATTTGTGGTGAACCGCAGCAAAACATATTAATGAAAGCCAACCTTTTATTGTCTGGATAATGCACGCGTTCCAAAGACAAACTCCACCATTGTTTGAGGGGATGTGTTCTATTCTCTTGCGTATGCACAAAAACTTAAATAACGAAAGAAATTAATGTATCTAATCTCTTTTACTGTTGTCAACACTGTTTAAAGGTATAATTCTTTATTTTGTTCGAAAACTTGTCCGTAATATGTTTTGTATTTCAATAAAGCATTGGGTTTTTTTGTCCCCTAATCAAATTACATTCTTGATTAGTTGTTACTCTTGATTATAGTGGTGTTAATTAATTCAATACTGGTGACAATGAAATTGATTAAATAACAGGCTCTCTTCAACCAAAGGGGTTTATTCAACCAACGCAAGTATATTATAGTGTATATTGTTTATTACAGGAACCAAAATTACATTATGAATATAGAGTTTGTACGACTTTAACAAACAGATGATAACTTCATTATGAAAACCAACGGGGTAACCTCGCTAGTCATAAGGACCGCTATTCATAACGACCACTTACTCATAAGGACAGCTATATAACGCGTGACTAAATGAATAGCGGTCTTTCTAAATAGCGAGCAAACCATGGACAAATTACCTCGCTATTCATAAGGACTTCCATTCATAAGGACCACTATTCATAACTATTCATAAGGACCGCTATTCATAACGGGTGTTAAATGAATAGCGGTTTTCTATGAATAGCGGTTCTTATGAATAGCGAGCTGACGCGGAACCAACTGTTTGCTGAGATTCAACCGGTTGATTATTATCTTCTTTTTTATTGTGCAAGAAATCGTTTAATTCCAAGAACAGGTAGAGTACTCATGAGGTTTTGTATTTTCGTGTGTCATCAAAGTGGAAGTTCTCTTTGCTTAGAATAAGCATGATAGGGGAATTCATATTCGTCCATGGAATCTAGGAAAAGTGGCTTTGTATCAATTGGCAGGATGAACGTATTATGGGGAAAGGAAAATGGGGCTCAGATCTACCTTATCTACAAACTGTCCCGGGACGCACAATTTCCTTACTAACAAACAATGGTCCAATGAATTCTCTAATGCATATTTCATAGATTTAATGGATTTTGAGCAAAGATAGGGAATTTGTCATCGATTACTTAAAAGGTGCTTAGTCTCTGGCGGCTTATCATTATTACTCCAGTACTCAAACATGATTGAATAAACACCCCAAAACCGCCATCACTATTTAGGGGATTGTCCTTATTCTTTCTACTCTATACATTTTCGTAGGAATGTTGAACTTTACGACTAAATAGGAAATATGGCGTTTATTTTTGAGCCTGTAATGACAAGAAATAATATAATAACAAAACTGATCCTATTTCTACTAAAGATCATATGCGTAGTAGGCCAGGAGCCTGTCTCGAAATAGTCACCCTAATTTACCTATAAGATTTAACCCCTTAAAGTTAGTTAGGCCATCTAAGTCATTGACAAAAAGGTTGTCAGCCTGACCGTAGTCGTCGGGTTTAGCCCCCAGTGCCCCCTAAAGAGTCCCCAAAGTCGGGTCGATTTCACCCCATCTCCCCCATGCACAAAACTTTGTCAGTAGGAAGTAGTATGACTGGAAATTACAAAACACACACACAAAAAAAAAAAAAACTGACAAAAAAATTCCGTCGGGATGGGTTGTCAGACGGCCCCTAAAAATAGGGGTAAATTTTTCCCTTCGGAGTCCAGGGACCAAATTTTGTCAGTATAAAAAGCTTTGGGTGTACGTTAAAAGAAATATTAGAAAATGACAAAATTGTCCACCGGGAAGGTGTAGTCAGACCCCCTGATACAAAACCACCAAAGTGCCCTTTGATAACGCTTTGCCCCCAAAATGCTCTGTGTTTAAAGGAAAACTTTTCTTACCTTTTGACTTTGATAATTCAAATAACGTTTTATTCAATTCAATTCAAATTTTAATAATTTACCTAATTTTGAGTATAATAATCATCTTGAGGTGCAAGTTGGTGTTAATTGGTCATTTCATAAATAAGTTATTAAATTGTGAAAAATGTATTGCTTTCTCAAAAGTAGCCCAAAAATATTGTCATGATTATACCATAGGTGTCAAGAAAGCAGTAGGCACTTTTGATTGTCAATAACTCAAAAATTATACCGCGTATCAGACTGAGGTTTTTACATTGTAAAGTTGAAGCATGTAAAATGTATTGGAAGCAAGTTTTATTATATTTTATTTGATTACTTTTCCTTAAATATTGCTGTGAATATTTAATTAGATTTGTCCCTTTTCGAAACATCAAGGCTACAAAATCTGTGTATATCAGTAATCAATTCAGAACACAAATGACATTGTGTGTTGCAACTGTCATTTCTGCCAACCTTTTGCTGCCCAGTGTCATTAAGGATTCATGACTCTGGGTTAAAACAATGGTGACTGTTGTATTCTGAATTAATTACTGATACACACAGATTTTGTGGCCTTGATTTTTCAAAAAGTGAAAAATCTAATTATATATTCACAGCAATATTTTAAAAGTATTCAGAGAAATGTCACGAGACTTGCTCCCAATAAATTTTACATCCTTCACCTTTACAACATGGTGAAAAGCTCGGTCTGATACGATTTATTATTTTTCAGTTATTAACGATCAAAAGTGGTCACTGTTTTTTTTTTACCCATAGTATAAGCACACCCATTGATCATCTGGCAAGGCATAATAGAGAAGCTTGCTTGGTATCTGTGTAATTAACACTTATATAGTAAATTTCAGCCTGGCAGGCACATACGACAGATACCTGAAAAGCTTTTCTATTATGCCTTGTCAAACAAGTGAAGACTGACAATGGGTGTGTTTACACATCCTGAAAATATTTGGGGGCTCCTTTGAGAAAGTAATACATTTTTTCACAATTTAATAACTTATTAATCAAATGACCAATTAACACCAAATTTCACCTCCGGAAGATTAGTACACTCAAAATTATGTGACGTAAATTTAAATTGAATTAAATAAAATGCTTTGAGTTATCATAGTCAGAAGGAAAGAATATGTTTTTTAATTCAATTCCATTCAATTTCAATTTAAATACATTTATTTCCAACTTTCCTATATAAGCTTACAAAGTAATAAATGAGCAAAATAATGTACATGCATTTTTAGCAATAATATGACAAAATATGGTATGTGGTACAGTACCAGTCAGCATTCTTTGACTACCTTTTAACACGTACTTCCGGCCGAATCGGCCGCGTGTAATTCCTTTGTTAACATTCGAACAGTCGGCTTTCGGACCGACTCCGCACAGGCATCCGCGTATTCTGCCGTTTTTACATTCGGCAATTATGGCAACACAGGAAGCGGAATTTCACGTGTTAGGTATTTGCTACGCTACGATGTTCGCGCGCGCTAGTCACCTGGGGTCCCAGTCGCCCGGCCTGCGCGCGCTGCCCGAATGGCCGAGTGCGGGCCTGGTACGTACGGCTCCGCCGCTCCGGCCGGCCGTGACATGAGCTCAGCCAGCTCAGCTCAGTGCATGAGCGGATTCATCTCTGCGGCGCGACCGTAAACACATGTGCGATTTTTAAAAATGAGTAGTTTATATTAATGCTGCTAGCTTGCTACATGTATTATTATTAGATCTATGAATAGCAATTAAATAGAAGTCAGGGTCATTTAAGAAAAGTAATATGGCGTAATATAGTACTTATCTAGTAAGTTTCTTTTTGTCTTGAGTAGACCTTTATCGCCTTTTCAAGTACATTGTAGCAATGGCTCCTACATATACATGCACTGCGCTAGCGCTGTGCATATGCTGCTTCTGCACAAAATCAGAGTCGATCGTATCGCGATCGTCGATTATTTTCCTTTATAATCCAAATAAAATACACGTATATTCTGTTCCAAACGGGCCTGTCTGCATATTTTATTGGGCTTATGCGGGTAAACGACTTTTTGAAATGAAAATAAAGAGATACATGTATATTTATACCATTATAAAATGAATGAAAAATGCAATACGTTCGAAATAGCTGACCTGACTTCTTTAGATCGAGGAACATGGAGTTCAATGATCTTTACTCTAGTTCTTTTTTCTCCTTCATTTCCTTTAATTCCTCTCGATTTCATTTACAAAACATTATCTTTGAATTCCAATATTTTCCCATTATTAGCATTTCAATTCAAACCATAATGACATTATTTCTTCTTCTATTTCCAGGTCGCTGTGCAAGTGACGCACCGTTTACATACGCAAGACGTTGAAATTTTATACAGTGATTATTTCGTGCCAAAGATAATTACATGTATTCACTATTATGAAACTTCAAATGACCTTTTCTTTGCGTAAGAATATTCAAGCTTAAATGATGATAATATGCCTACATGTATATCAAGAATTGTATTTTAAAGTTTAAAGTATAACATCGAGGGGGGGGGGGGGCTCGATCCTGACGACTATTATGGACAAAATATTTAATGCTCCAAATCATGATGTTCAAAAACATTTTAACAATGATTTCACTGTTTCATTTCAAAGCCGGCTACTGTTGACTTCTCAAACCTACATGTATTCTCTCATTTTGTCTTCGTATATTACTTGGTATCGCATTATTCGTCCACGCTTCCCGATCGTTTTTTCTTCAACATTTTGTATTACACTGCCATGATCGTTAATTTCATGTTTCAACACAAATATTTACCCTACGAATATGAAAGGGCGAATGCAGGATTGTTAGAAGGATGCATGATTGGCGTATATGGAGTTAAAATGATGATGATGGTGATGATAAGTTCTACAATAATGATAATAATAATAATGATTATAATAATGATGATAATAATAGTAATTATAACAATTCATTAATCCTGTTAGTTATAATCCTCTCAAAATTAATACATGTACTTGTAATGCACCCCCGCCCCCGCCCCCGCCCCCCCCCCCCCCCGCGTCTCATACATGTATACATGTACATGTATGCATAAACCTACAATAGGGCCGTGAAAGTGAAACCACATTTTGGGATATTGCAATGAAAAGCATTTTCATTACAATTCTAAAATTATCACTAATCCTGCATGATCATGATCTAATCACACATCATCCTTGCTCCAAATCAGTGAAAAATAACTCATTGATCGTAATTTATGTGCCCAGGTAAGTGAAGAAAGCGGTCAGTGCACCTGGTCACAAGATGACTCAAGTACGTGTACCAGCAAGCATTTTTAAGGCACGGTCAGGCATGTCTGTTTCAGATGATAATATGCTTTATCGACCCTGTCTCGCCACGATTCTCTCATCTGTCTTTTGTGGTGCTTGAAGGATATGGTGCATCGACATCACGATGGCAGCCCCCACTTATGCCTCTTATAAAATTTGGAGCGGCTCCCGAAAAAAAGCTCACATCGTCAATAATCATAGTTTATTAAAAAATAAAAATAACAAAGCGATTTCTCCATACGAAGTTGTTCAGGACAATTTGTGGACCAAAACAGATGTAAAGCTCGAGTGTCCGGCTAACTGGCAAAAGAGCTCTAAGATCTCTATTCTATCTTTATTATCGCTGCCAGCGCTGGGATAACCTAGTTAAAAAGTTGGAGCGTATTGTCAGTGACAAAGATCACGTTTAATCTTGGCTTTCGTGGCCGACTCTGGTTGAAGCAAACGTCCATTCAGAAGGGGCTTTTGATTTCGAATTTACATGTAACTTCTTTCAGTCTATAGTTCAATAATACTCTTTAATCCCTAAAGCCATGCAGTTTGCAAAGACCGCTATATGGGCCAGCAAAGACCCACATCCTGGTCGTATCAATGCCACCACCTCCGAACAATGGTGCCGACCCCATGCCTCAGAATTCTGTGCTCCATCTTGAAGCATCATAGTCTAAATTAAGTATAGGCCTATTTCTTTTGATTTTACAATAAAAACACCAATAAAAAAAGGATAGGCCTATTTTATTTCGAACGGTGTACGAAGTTCAACCTAATTTGACAAGCCCGCGCATGCGCCTTGCCACTTCGCAAAATTAGTGTTAGGGGATGTGATATAGTAGGCACTCTCAAGGCTCTCCGAGGTGGGGGGGGGGGGGGGGGGGGGGAGGATCAGCGAAAAAAGAAAAGGGCTCACATTTGGCAATAGAATTAAATTGATAAAGTTTTAATTAATTGGAACCCCTCCCCCTCCATCCCAGCTACATGTACGTACGATAACGTATCACGCACTATCTCACTTTTATTGCTATTTAAAAGTATGACTATAAATAAAGACTTTTTAAGTGATTAATTATTGCCGTATAAAACTACGGTGGCAAATCTTAGGGCGGCACCTGAAGGGGCGCAAGAAAATAAAATAATGAATGAGAAAATAAAATAATGAATGAGAAAGAGAAGGACAGGGAGAAATACACAACTTAGTATTAAAGTCTCTTAAGGAAATGCGTCCCTATGCAGTCCATGCTATGGGCTTAAAATTATCATTAACTAGTGTAGTTTAGAATTATATTGCCCACTCGCACACATTTCTGCATGTTCTTGAACTTTAATGCCCCTGATATATTGTGGATAAATTAGATTTCAAAATTCGACAAAACTTCAACATCGCCGCTGCTTTACTTCGTTCGTAGCATAATTCATAAGTTCCATTTATTATCAAATTGGGCAAAACTGCCCTCCCATAAGAAAATGTGTATACGACAGCAATGTCAAAGTAACAAATCTCAAAAAGAAAAGAGACTTTTCGACTGCCTTGGTCCTAAAATACATTTATTCAGGGTTTTCTATTTTAGTTTTCCCAAAATATTATGGAGTGAAAATTAACAATTTGTCAAGGTACAAATTTAAAAGAAACCAACGCTTGGGTAAAATGCTCTCTTGCAAACGTTAGTACAGGGTAAAATGTTAAATTGCCTTTATGAGGGGTAACCCCTTAGGCCTTCATGTATATCGAACAACATTTTGTCCGAACCTAACCCGGTATATTATCTCAATATACATTTACATGAATAATTGTCTTGAAGCAACATGCATGCATGGTCTACTTGCACCCCACCCCCCCCCCTCCCCCTCCCCACCCGCTTTATTAATAAAGGCCTTTATTGCCGGCAAGTGCGTCTTACGTAAGTTGACAATGGACATGGATCCCCTACAGGATCCTCCTTTTTCAAGCTGGTACATTCCCTTTTGTTCCTGTTGGGTCGAACGAGGGCCTATTTGAAAGGTGCTTATATTATAGTAACCTATTTATAACATCGTTTCATAACACTCTGTTTCGCTGTTCAATTATAGTAGGCCTGCAATTAACATGGTAATGTGCATGACGGTTCTCAGCACAAATGGTTCTTATAAGAATTTGAAGGAAAGAGACTCTGGGATTTAATTTTTAAAACAAATTTTTGTTTTTTGTTTCACCGTCGCCGATCCCACCAAGGGCCAATAGTGTTTTCTAAGTAATAAAAAAGTAGATCATGAGAAAATAAGACGATACGACCTCTAAATAAAAGCACCTCGAAGGTCAGAAAATTATTTTTTTTACTTAATAGACAAAATAAAGGCCTTTATTACAGGCAAATGCATCTTACGTAAGTTGACAATGGACATGGATCCCCTAAAGGATCCTCCTTTTTCAAGCTGGTACATTCCCTTTTGTTCCTGTTGGGTCGAACGAGGGCCTATTTGAAAGGTGCTTATATTATAGTAACCTATTTATAACATCGTTTCATAACACTCTGTTTCGCTGTTCGATTATCGTAGGCCTGCAATTATCATGGTAATGTGCATGACGGTTCTCAGCACAAATGGTTCTTATAAGAATTTGAAGGAAAGAGACTTTGGGATTTAATTTTTTAAACAAATTTATGTTTTTTGTTTCACCGTCGCCGATCCCACCAAGGGCCAATAGTGTTGTCTAAGTAATAAAAAAGTAGATCATGAGAAAATAAGACGATACGACCTCTACATAAAAGCACCTCGAAGGTCAGAAAATTCTTTTTTTACAAAACTGAATGGTGAGAAATTTAAGACAACATGACCCCTCCCACAGATCATTCTTGCACATAGTATGAACAGAATCCCCTCCTACTGATGATCCCACCGTAAGTACAATATTTCATTGCCCAAAATAATTCAAAGAAACGAATTATTTGTTTTGGGAGCTTGGCGTTGTGGCTCATCCCTATCAAGATAATCGTCAGTCAAATTTGATGGTCTAGAAATGTCAGTCTCATGCAGCCGGTAATATCGAACCTTATAAGTGGGACATGAAGTACAGTCATAATATCACATTATGTTCGGTATATCCTTGATACTTACTTTCTTATAAATTCTACCTTCTACGTGTAGTTGCATTTTGGTTGACATCTAGAATTACGGGATGCTGACGATGTTTTCTTCCGTTGACTGCATTAGTGTAAACTTACTTTTCTTCTTGTTACATTGCATAATAACACGTTTATGAAAGTAATCGAAATATGAATTCTCATGCAGTTCAATGTGTCATTAATTCTTCATACAACCATTGTTTTATTTTTCGTCTCATACATCCATCACACATAAATCATTATGAATGAATTATGACGTCATGCAACGTTATTTTACACAACTGAACAACAGTAACAATTTTCAACAAGCCATGCATGCTGTTAATGCGTTGTAATTATGAAAGCGGGTTCGTTCCTTTCTTTTCATAGAAAAGGTTATGATGTTCAAAAATGTTAAGTTGAGCTGTTTTTAAAGCAAAACAAACAAACACACAAACAAAACTTTAGGATTATTTATCGGGGTCTTGGTTGTTCACTTGGAACAGGCTCAGTATTTCTGAAACTCGTACATTTGTCAAAAAGCTTTGTACAGTATTATATACTTTCAAACGAAAAACAAAACAAGCGTCAGTATAACTATAAATTGTCAAGATCTGGAAAAAAAAATATAAACAATACAAAATAATGCTGGGGACTCTCCTCTCATCCTCTCTCTTCCATGCCCGTTGTTTGACTTTTATAGACCCGATGGTAAATATAGGGGTATGCCAGTATTTTGGAACATTTCTGAGCTACAACGTTAATGAAATAAACTCTTTGAGCTGTTATATGATCATATATTGAGCCCAAACAATATTTTCCATAGAGTAGAGGCAATCTTTTTGTCGGGTGGGGGGGGGGGGGGGCTGTCGCCCCCTACAAAACGCCTATAAAGAAAAAAAGCGAGAACGAAAAAGCGGGAGGAGTGACAGGTAAAAAAGCCTTTAAAAGGTGCTACAAGCCGTTAGCATTTCTCAAAATTTGCTAAAATGTCAAATCTTTCAAGCTTCCCGCGGGGGGGGGGGGGGGGGGGGGGGGCGGGGGGCTTAATTTCAACCTGCCTACATTTATGAAGACTAGATGAATAGAGGAGGTGCATAGTGAATGGGTCTTTGTAGAGATCATGGGCCTCTAGACAAGTAGATTTTTTTAAAAGTGAAAAATGAAAATAGGTGTGAGCGACCATGACAAAGAATTACGAGAGAAAATTAATTAATAAGTTGCGAATGACTTGGGAGCAGACTAGTCTATACTTTTACAAGTAGAGTACAAGTACATATATGTACATTTATAGCAGCATGCATGCTCCAACTATAATCGGTAAGTACCGTCGGACGTTACAACTCACATTGTCGAGGGTAACCCGACTAAAGCTAAATAACTATGCCGTGTTTATTTCATGTACCGGTACTTCTTGATAGCAAATATATACCGTACCGGTATCTCCCAACTGCAAACGAAGACATGCAAATAGTAAAACAAAAATATGATTGAGTTTATCG
The DNA here is from genome assembly GCA_025618425.1 of Heliocidaris tuberculata. Taxonomy (NCBI): domain Eukaryota; kingdom Metazoa; phylum Echinodermata; class Echinoidea; order Camarodonta; family Echinometridae; genus Heliocidaris; species Heliocidaris tuberculata. The sequence continues at coordinate 38,305,494 of CM046839.1, read as the reverse complement.
CATTTCACTCGTATAGCGAAATCCTTAATCCTTCGATACGGCGTACTAAGCCACGCCGTCGCTGCTGCGCTGGTGTTTGGACGCATGTAGTATCGCCGATCGCGCAGCTAGCTGCATATAAAGCATGCTATCGCTAGCGATAGCGCTAGCGCATAGTGAACATAGTAGAGCTGTGATCGCGCGCCACGCAGATGGACGCACCAGATCTCTGTGGCGTACGTGTAACAAACAGTACACGTGGAAGAGACCGGAAGTAAATCGCCGCGTATTATTCAATTTTTACATTCGACGCAGTGTGACTGCTCGCTCCTAGGTTCCGAATGTAGCATTCATAGTAACACGCGGCAGAGACCGGAAATCCGTGCGCTGGGCCGTGTACGTGTTAACAGGTGATCAAAGAATGCTGACTGGTACTGTACATACACAGTTGCATGACACACCTCTAAAATACAGAGCACTGGGGGCGGCAAAGCGATGTCAAAGGGCACTTCGGTGTTTTTGTTTCAGTGGGTCTGACATCTCCTTCCCGATGGACAATTTTGTCAGTTTTGTATTTTTGGAATGTACACCCAAAGCTCTTTTTTCTGACAAAATTTGGTCCTTAGACTTCAAGGGGAAAAATTTACCCCTATTTTTAGGGGCTGTTTGACACCCCATCCGGACGGAATTTTGTGTCAGTTTTCTGTGTTTTGTAATGTTGAGTCATATTAATTCCTACTGAAAAAGTTTGGTGCATAGGGGAGATGGGGTTAAATTGACTCCACTTTGGGGTCTCTTTAACATTTCCTACATTCAACTACTTCCATAATGAAGATTTATTTAACAGCTTCATGAGATTCGAAATAAATTAATGTAAGTGGTATGCAGTCCAAGAATGAGGAAGTTAATACCCTACAGCTCAAGGGACCAAAATTCAGTTTCAGTTTCAGTTTCAGTTTCAGTTTCATTTTCATTTCCAACAGAACAGTGATTTTAACAAGAAATCAAATATACAATTCAATATTCAATAACAAAATACACTTTACATGGTTTAAAGTTATAAAATAGAAAGTATACATAGACATCCAGTATAATAGTATTTTTTTTGTTTTTGTTTTTTTAATTCCAAGAGACCGACAGCCCACTAGGCCTCCCGGGCCTTCTGACAGTTTTTTTTCCTTCGTTCACTACACATGTAGGCATATTTCTTTGTTTTATGGTTCCCGTTGGCTGTCGGTCTAGGGAACCTTTTGCAAATGTCGGTCTCATGGGCTGTCGGTCTACTGAGATGATCCCGATATATAAGGCTGGTTCTCATTTAGAAACATAACGCCAGGATGCAATGCAATGACAGAAGAAAATTGTTGCTTTTTAAGGTGACATGGGCTTCTTTGGTTACTACTACTACTACTACTACTACTACTACTACTACTACTACTAATAATAATAATAATAACAGACATAACAATAACAATAATGATAATAATAATAATCATTATGATAATAAACAACATAATTAATATTATTATAATTATATTGATTAGTACTTAACCATTGTAAGAAATTGAAATGTTTATTCCGATGTAAATGTCAGCCATCATTTTGTGTTTTTATACAGTCCTGATGAAGATCATTGATCGAAAGCTTGACAAATAAAGGAGGACAATAAAAGCTACGACCGTCTCATAGTGACATTTCTTTCATTAAACCTTCCACTAAAACAACTATGAGTGACCACCAGCGTTGTGTTCGAGGAACATTTCTTACAATGTATATATATATATATATATGTGTGTGTGTGTGTGTGTCTGTATAGTGCGCAAGAGATTGGTAGAAGCCAAAAAGAGGGAAAGGGTACGCTGTTTCAAAACAAAATACTGAGAGAAAAAATAGTAAAACTATGATGAAGAAAATTGTTGGTGTAAGTGTGGATCGTGTTATTAGCACTTTTCTAGTGATTTTTTTTCTTTTATAAATAACTTTTGATTTTGACTGTCACTCAATGTGCCAACATATGTTCAAAGTAAATAATAAAATGAATATTATATTACGTAATATCATATTATATTTTATCATAATTATCTTATATTATTAGGAATATTATGCCACAGATCGATTATTTTGTACTGATATACGATTTGATGTAAGTACACTGTCCGAAATAGTCATAGAGCAGAAGAAAAGGTTTCATAATTATCGCAGAGGGTGTATAAAATAATATATGAATAAAAGCCTATTTTTGATATATTCATTTCTGTTTTCAAGAAAGTCATCTACAGTATCATTTCTATACAAACAGTGGGAATTCCTATCCCTATTGCAATTAAGGGTATTTAAAAAAATGATTCGAAAATTATAAATTTGACCAATATCAGCATCCTAAAAATACCTGAAAAATAACATTAGATCCATTTTAAAATTTGGAAGCAAGGTTCATAGTTCATGAGGATCAGGAGTGATCCTCTTATCTACGAGGTACATACGACCACCTATCTGTTACAGTATGCTATTATATCCTATAATTGCCCATAACCGAACATAAAATTATTTCACAAATAGCCTACCATACACCGCCTCAGTCCCCCGGGTTGCCGTATGAAACCCGTCACCCGCCATGACACTTCCTCCGAAACCACACACCAAGAGAGCACCCGCAACCAGGACACGCAGACATGTCGCAACTGCGAGGCGAGGGGTAGGAGGGGGGGACACAGATAGGTGGTCGTATGTACCTCGTAGATAAGAGGATCACTCCTGATCCTCATTATCTACTATCAGTACATCCGACCACCTATCTGTTACAGTATGCTAGACCGACACGGACTCAGCGGGAGGCTTGGCTGCGTCTAGCGGTGAAGGAGCGGTGTATTAGCGGGACTGAGATGCCGACAGTAGCGCTGCTCGAGAAAACGAGGGTACTGCGGCGGGGATGTCCCGGAGATAAAAGGAGATGAAGGAATTCGGGGAGCGCCAATAAGCTGCCTTCTGAATCTCCTCTACAGACACGCCGTTGAACAGAGCCCAAGATGCGCTGATCCCCCTGGCATCGTGTGCACGGGGCGACACGCCAGGCGAGAGAGCATCGGGGCCGGCCGCACGAATGGCGGCAACGATCCACTTCGAGATAGTATCTCTCGAAGCCGGTGAAAAAGGCTCTTTCGTAATCACGAAAAGCTGATCACCAGAACGGCGTTCCTTAGTGCGCGCCCAATAATACTTGAGAGCGCGCACCGGACACCAGACTTTATCCTCCGTCACCGACGAGAGGGTGGACAGCGGTTGGATAAAAATCTCAACCGGTTGGGAGCTGGCAGTCTGGTTCTTCGCCACATAGGACGGGTTGGGAATGAGGCGCACCCCCGCGCGTTCCCAACGGACATGCCCCGGCGCCGCCGACAGTGCGTGCAAGGCACTGCGACGCTGGCCGGAGGCAATCGCCAAGAGGAAGACCGCTTTAATGGTTACATCTCTAAGCGAGGCCTCAGCGAGGGGCTCAAAAGGCGCCCTGGCAAGGGCCTCCAGCACCCGAGGGAGACTCCACGACGGGAGCAATCTCCTAGTCGGGGGGCGCTCCAGGAAAAAAGCGCGGACCAGGCCGGTCAGGGAGGGGGCAGTAGAGACACTGGCCCCATCCGCGAACCCAGCGTGGATAACGGCAATTGCCGAACGGTAGCCACGGATGGTCGAGACAGTCAGGCCCTTATCGAAAATCAGAAAGTCTGCGACATCCCTTAGAGGTGCAGAACGGGGATCCACCCCGTGTGATTCGCACCAGCTAAAGTATCCAGCCAAACGGGAATTATAAGATTCCCGGGTGGACTCCCGTCGGCTGCGAGCGACGAAGGTCGCAGCCCGCTCTGAAAGGCCCGCCTGAGCTCCAGATTCCCTGACAATGGCCAGGCAGTCAGGTGGAGCGTGGCCGGTCGGGGGTGCAGAGTGCACCCCCGACACTGGCTGGGAGATCAGGTCCGGACGAGCGGGAAGGAGCCTCGGATTCCCCACCAGTAGGCCCGTCAACTCGAGGAACCACGTCCTCTTGGGCCACCACGGGGCTATGAGGAGGAGAGTTGCTTGGTCCTGCCTCACCTTCCGCAGAACGCGGGGAATGAGGGCGAATGGCGGAAACGCATAACCCCGGAATCCCTTCCACGGGAAGGAGAAGGCGTCCATCCGCCAGGCTGCCGGGTCCTGCACCCTCGTGCAGTACATCGGCAGCCGTGCGTTCAACTCCGAGGCAAACAGATCCACATCTAGTGGCCCCGGGACAAGAAGTCTGCGATCAGATTGTCCCGGCCCGGAATGTACGACGCAACGGGGAAGATCCCCATGCGTCGGCACCACCTCCACAGCTCCGCCGCTAGGGCGTTCAGGCGCGTGGAATGGGTGCCCCCCTGTTTGTTGATATATGCTGCAACGGTGATGTTGTCCGTGCGTATCAACACAGCCCGGCCGCGGATCAGCGGCAGAAAGTGGAGGAGTGACAAGGCAACAGCCTGAAACTCCAGCACATTGATATGTGGGAGGGTGGCCGAGAGGCACCAGTCCCCATATGCATGCAGGCCCTGACAGTGTCCGCCCCATCCCATGTGGGAGGCATCGGTGGTCACTGTGATGGAGGGCTGCGGGGGCTGCAGGGGGTTGCCCCTGATCAGAAACTCCGGGCGGCCCCACCGCCAGAGGAGAAGGCGGGCGGCCGGAGGTAGCGGCACAGGCCTCGTCAGGGGGTCCCGTGACGGGCGGTAGTGCTTGAGAAGATGGATTTGTAGCGGGCGCATGTGCAGCCGGCAGTCCGGCAGCACATCGACCAAGCTCGCCAGGAACCCTAGGAACTGAAGCCAGGTCCTGGCTGGCACCCGCCGCCTTAGCCGAAGACGGCGGGCGGCGCCCGTAATCGTCGATACCCGCTCCGGGCTGGGACGTGCCAGTTGCCGGGGGATATCGATCACCGCACCCAGGAAGGTCGGGCACTGCGTGGGCACGAGCTCCGACTTCTCCCAGTTTACGAGGAACCCCAGGTCTTGCACTGTTCTCAACAAAAAAGCCAACTGGCGGGAGAGCAGGACCTGGGAGCTGGCTACCAGCAGCCAGTCGTCCAGGTAGCAAAAGACCCGCAGGCCTTGCTGCCGGAGGAAGGCCGCCACGCACGATACAAGCCTGGTGAATAGGCGTGGTGCGGGCTTCAGGCCGAAGGGTAGGGCGCGGAAGCGGTACACGTTTCCCCCGAACGCGAAGCCCAGCAGATCTCTGGAGGCTGGGGCGATGGGGACGTGATGATAGGCATCCTTCAGATCTATAGATACTGCCCAATCGCCTGGCTTGAGGCACGGGAGTATGGAAGCCAGGGTCTCCATACGGAAGTGCTCCGTATTGATGTGTCGGTTGATTCTCTTGAGATTTAGAATCAAGCGGAACTTCCCCGAGCGCTTGGGGACAAGGAATATGGGGGAAAGGCATAACCGCGGATGATCGCGGGTCCTTTCCACCGCCCCCTTCGCAAGCAAGGCGGCGATCTCGGCCGCCATGGCTCGACGCAGAAGCGGAGACATGCGAGGGGATGGAAGACGGACGACGCCTCCGGGCAGGGGGGTGGCTAACTCGACGGAGAAGCCACCGCCGACAACGGAGAGAACGAAGGCGTCGTCCGTTATGGCCGCCCAGGCCAGCTGGAAGGCCTGAAGGCGGCCGCCCACCCCGGAGGGGGGGCCCTGAAGCGCTCGGGGCAAGGAGTCAAAAGCCGCCGCGGCCCTTGTCGGCCGGGCGGGTAGACCCCCGCTGCTTGCCTCTACCCCTGCGGTTACGGCGCCCCCGGTTTGTGGCCCGGCGGGTCGTCTGTGGGGGAGGCATAGTCACCGTCACACGCTGGGGGGCCGACGCCTGTGGCCGGCGGGGCGATCCCCGGGGACGGTTAGGTCGAGCCTGAACTGATATCAGCTGACCTGCTAACTCTCGCGCCTGCTGGCAACGGGTTAGCGCCTCCTTGATGCGGGGCGCGAACTGGCCAGAGAAAAGGAACGGCCCTTCGAATGGCATCCCACTCGTGAGCTGCGTCCTTTACCTCACCGGGAACCCGAGGGCCTCGAGGGCCAGGTCCCGGCGTCGGCGAGTAGTGAAGAGTGCGGTACGCGTGGACTGCTTCCATAGATGCTCCGAGATGGACATGAGGAGCGAGTCCAAGAGCTGGCGGTCCTCGGGGGAGACCCGGAGGTCATCCGCCTGTACAGCCAGGTTCGTTAACGCCCCGGCATAAGCCGCTAGACGCATCGAGGACCTTGCTAGGACCGACAAGTGCGTCCACCGCATATCTTCTTCAAGAAAGGCGCGACGGCGGAGAGGATTGGCCCTGCCTACATAATCCCCGAGAGCTAGGAGCTCCGGGGAGAGGGTCTCGGGCTCGAGGTAGCGGGCCATGTCCGCGGGCTGAAAAGCAAAAGCCCGACGCAGGCCGGCGAGGCCCCTCTTAGGGGGCGGCTCCCGGGCGATACGCCCGTACTCCTCCTTGAAGTCTGCCGTGAGGGGGATACCGGGCTGAGCCCCGGCTCCCCCTCGGAACAGCCGGGACGCCGGGGGTTGTTGTTCCGCCGGGTCCGGGCGAACGGTATAGAATTCTTCGAGGTATCGAAGAAGTAAGGCCTCCGCCTCCTCACTGAGATGCCTCAACCCAGGCGGGGCTTCAGTCCCTGCAAGGGACGGCGCCGCTGAGGAGGCCGACATCGAATCCCACCCAGAAGTAGAGGGTTCGGACTCGGTCGCTGTAGGAGACTCATACCGCTCAGAGAGGAGAGGCATGGGCGGGGTAGGCGTCGGTAGCGGGAGGGGAACCTCCGCTGGCGGCACGCTATAACCCGCCGGAGCGCGGGTCACCAGGCCCGGGGAAGGGCGGGGGAGCCGAGGCTGGGATGCAGTACCCGCCTGGAGCAGGGGGAACTCATCCGTAAGGGCTGTGCCTGCAGACGAGGCTAGGCCACCGGCGGCCGTAGTCTGGTCAAACAAAGGCACCGGGCGACCATCCGCCCGCGCAGGGAGAGTCTCTTCCCCGGGCGGAGCACCCAGCGCCGCCGGGGCGCGGCTCACGCCCGCCCGCTGGCGGGGGAGCGGCCCTTCCGGCGCAGTAGCGGGTAAGGAGGGGGCAGTAGCGGCTGCAGGCATGTCAGCCGACTGGCCTGTAAACGCCCAGCCGCGGTTTTCAGCCAACCGGCTCATCATAGCGAAGAGCTCGGCCTCGCTAGGCTGAGATTTGCCCACCTTCTTCTTCTTCTTACCCGTCTTCTTAGTCCTCTTTGCCGAGGGAGAAGTCGATGGGGCAGAAGCGGACCGCTTCCTGGACTTCTTCTTCCTCTTAAGAGTCGCCCGGGGCGAGCCCTGGGGCTGTCCCGCCGGCGGAGTGCCGGTGGAGGAAGCCTCGTAGAGCTGCCAGTCCCAGGCGGGAGCCTCGACCGGCGCCGCCTGGCTAGGCGGGGCGGGGAGAGCTCCAAGGGTGGTAGCTACCGGCCTACGAGAGGTCCGGGTGCTCAAAACCCTGGAGACCTGGGAGGTAGTCGGCTGAGAAGTAGCAGCCGCTACTCCCCCGCTCTCATACCCCACGGGCAGCCCGGTCGGGCCGGGGGGGGAGCGGACAGGGCCATGGCTAGGAGCCGCTCTAGCAGCAGGAGTGACCAGGCGGTCAGTGCTGCGAGCGGCCGGGACGGGGGCGGCTCTCACGAGCGAGGACGCTCGGAGCGGCTCCCCGGCGCTCTCTAACCCCTGGGTCAGTTGGATAGGACCGGGGGGAGAGCGGGTGGTAGAGCTCCGGTCATGGCGCCATGGCCTGCACTCCTCCTCCTCCGACTCGCTGCCCCCGGAGGCGAGGAGCTCAAGGGGAGGGTCGGCTGGGCCGGACCCTCTACCCTCCGGCGCAAGCGCCGGTAAAGGCTCTCCCTCTACAGGGGGATCCCGGGCGGGAAGCCCTAAATCCGGCGGCCTGGCGGCCGCGGAAGGGACCAGGGCTTTAGGAGCCCTCTGGATCGGGGGGTGGGAAGTTAGCCAAACCTCTAGCTGAGCCCAAGTAGGCTCAGACCAAACGGAGCATACCGCACAGGGATCGGGACGGGTGCATCGCCTGTGCAGTGGACAACACGCGTGCACGTCCCAGTCCGGCAATCCCCGGCGGCAGACCTGACATCTAAGAGTCATACCTGTAAGGGGAAAGGACTCAGTTAGACACAGAACATATATATAAACAAAAAATATGTATTACCAAGTCAATTGTAAACAAAAAGAAATTTGTGTACAAGACAAGGGGCGGGAATTAAAGAGCGCTGTGCCAACAAGATAGATCTACATTGACGGCAGAGCGCTACAAACGCCTAGGAAAGAACATGAAATTAAAACATGTACCAAAACAGCCCAGAAACCCATGTCTACATAAATGATGTGCATTTTGGACAGGGCGGCTTGCCATAGGCGAAAAAAAAAAAAAAAAACAAATCTGGCGGCATTTGGCCTGCCATACAAAAAATTTTTCTCAATGTTTCCAATTTCAACCAAACGGTGGAAAACACTAAAAAACTAACTCCCGGGACTACTAAATGTCCAACGAGAGGAGAAAAATCTAAACAAAAGCGACCAGAAGGCCGTACAATGGTAGGCAAAGCAGAACAGGGGAGAATCGAGCCAGCACAAGCCACGCTCCGAAGCCGCGGTGCATACAACACACAGTGTGTGCGAAGCAACGCAACTCAAACGAAGTCGGCACAAAGCCGAAACAAAAGCCTGATTTTCCCCTTTTCCGCCGATACAAAGTATCTAAAACGAATTGCTAGCCTAAAACAACAATGAAAAGAATAGAAAATGGAAAGAACTGGCCTGATTGTTGGTAATCTGCGTCGGATGGCGACGGATATAGGGAGCAATCACAAAAAACGTCTTGTTCGTATAGGGTGCGAACAGGAAGGAGGAAGTGTCATGGCGGGTGACGGGTTTCATACGGCAACCCGGGGGACGGAGGCGGTGTATGGTAGGCTATTTGTGAAATAATTTTATGTTCGGTTATGGGCAATTATAGGATATAATAGCATACTGTAACAGATAGGTGGTCGGATGTACTGATAGTAGATTTAGTCATAACATTATCTTTCTAAAAAATGTATGTTTCCGAAAATCCTCCAAAATTTCCCATTTTTGACCATTTGATAACGGACTAAAACTGGGTCACTATTTCGGGACAGGCTCCCATACTATAGGAATTATTCATCGAAATGAATAATAAATCTCACAAACTCTGGGAAACCTTCTCGTGATTCTCTACGTAAAAAAAGAAAACAAAATGATGACTGTAGTCCCTAGTCTAATTCCTACACGTGATTTATGTTGCTTACTCGACTAAAAAAAATCAGTAGAGATATGGTGGTGGATCCAGTGTCCGAACACTTTTCAGAAAATCAACGATAGCAAATAAAATATCAAACGAATATCCGTCAATCTTACATAATGAATGCTCAAAGTCCTACAGAAAAAGAAGTTGATGGAATTTTAAAAAGATTTAATACGATATTCCCTTCCGAGTGAACCCCTTCCCAACGTCGCGGCGTTTTGGTCCCTTGAAAAAGGTACTGTATTTCCGAACGTGTGAAACCTATGGGAAAAAGACACAACCTTTGTTTCAATAGTGTGGTTTAATACGCGTATGAAAACCCATTTTAGGCGCTTAACTGTATACGTTCGGTAATACAATCTGTTCGGAATTACAATCCTTGAGTATACATGTATATCATAATGATTTAGAATTACATGTACTTAATTGAATTTGAACTAATACATATGTAGACAGGTTATATATAATCAATTACATCATTTTTCATTAATGATGAATACAATGCCGCCATCAGGGTCAAAGGTACGAAGCTATCAGTGGGAAAACCCACTTCCATAAATAGGACGCACCAACAATGCATGAATATTTGTGTTGAAAGAGGCCTTCACACTATAACGAATTGGCCCAGCGTATGCCAGCGTACGGTAACATTTTAGCATTTGTTGGCATACGCTGTGATTCGTAAGGACATTATTTGGAATTCGTTTTTATTCGTTTCAACAAGTTCCCATACGTTGTTGTTCGCTCAATGAGGCAAAAATTTGTGTGCATGCACAAAATTTTTACGACGTATGCTAACGAACAGATTGTACGCAACGTGTATAGCTCCGTAAGGGCTGGCGTCCACTAGAGCGCCGACAACATTAGGAAGGGTTGCGGAAGCAAATTTTGTCATTTCGGCATTCGTTCCGCGTCAGACGCGGAAAAATTATGCAAATTATTGTTTCCTGAGACATTATTAAGAATGTCAACACATTGACTGCAGTCAGTCAATTCTTGATGATGAAACCTCGTTCCCATTATTCCAGCAAGTCTTTGTTCCTTTTGTTTACTAACATTTACTAGGTTTTATAAATACGGCCTAATTGGGGCTACCGATTCACGACGAGGAATCAGTCATTTCTCGATCAGGACCCCGTTGCATAAAAATTACCATTGATGGTAACTTTGCCATCAATGGTAACTTCCATGGAAACCTTGAATTTGATTGGCTGTTGAGCAATGTTACCATGGCCAAAGCCCCATTGCATAAAACTTACCATTGATGGTAACTTTGCCATCTGTGGTAACTTCCATGGAAACCTTGAATTTGATTGGCTGTTGAGCAATGTTACCATGGCCAAAGCCCCATTGCATAAAACTTACCATTGATGGTAACTTTGCCATCTGTGGTAACTTCCATGGAAACCCTGAATTTGATTGGCTGTTAAGCAATGTTACCATGGTTACCATGGTAGTTACCATTGATGGCAAAGTTACCATTAATGGTAAGTTTTATGCAACGGGGCCCTGATGTTTATAATGGTAAAAATTGTAGAAGTTACACATGGATATCAAACCTACCACTGATCATGCTAATCGACTTGTATGGCAATGATTAAATTCTTATATGAAAACCAGTGATAACGTGGACACAAGGTCAAGGAAATAATTTCTGAAAAATTTTACTTTAAAATCAGGCATGCGCATATCAATTAAAATGTTTATATGATGTTAATTTGTCAAAGAATTAGTTTATGTTGCATTACTGGTGTATATTACTTTGTATCGTATGTTTTTATAATCAAAAATTTCAATATATATATATATATATATATATCTGTATGTTTACACAAATATTGTGCAGGTATTTAAGAGGATCCGCGGGAGAGAGGGGCTGGTGTGTATTACTTTGTATCGTACGTTTTTATTGTCAGAAAATTCAAAGTATATTATTTTCTTATATTTGTATGTTTACATAAATATTGTGCAGGTACTTATGAGGATTCTTGGGAGAGAGGGGCCGGAGGAGGGGGGGGGGGGGGGGTCTTAATCCTCACATTCCCCCTTTCTTTTCGACCGAACGCGTTAACTGTTACTGTGCCAAGGGGTTTAGCTCTCTTCAAAATTTTACTAAAACATGATCAATGCTTACTTTTCAAATGTCTGCACTTCATGAACCATCTATTATTTCACAAAATATTGTGTACAAAACTTCTAGGAAATTTATTACCATTTCTTTTGATACCAAGCATTATTACTTTACCCAAATTTATGCAAAAGAATTATTGAAAATTATATTTGAGTTTCTTTTTTGTCCATTATTTTTTGTTTTCTCATTCGTTTACTATTGTTTAGTATTGAAATAAGGTAATATCTTTTTTTAAAAATGGCAATTTTCTCTCAAGATTTCTATGGTAGCATATAATCATAAGCATATATTTAGAATGCTTGATTTGTGCTCTAGATTTTGATATACATTGACCCACATATACCTTTCCTGTGGTCGAGCAACTGGTGAATGAAATTGACAAGTCTCTCTGTCACATACATGACATCGGCACTGAAAGTATTGCAGTTTGTATTGCAAATGTTTATCTATTTTGTGAGTGTACGAGCCTTCACAAGATGGTTGTAATGTTTTGTCACAGAGTTTCGTAAAGTACAAAGTCATGTAGAGTACAAGTCTCCAAGGTCGTATATTGTCTCGTTTTTAAATAGGAAAAAAAGTTGTAGAAATATGCACACGGTGAAAGGAGAGTCATATTACATGGCTGTCCATGTTATTGTTATTATTTGTGGCCGATTTATGCTACGTCTTATATTTATATCTGTAAAATAAGTCTCCTGTGTTCCCGCAAGAATTATCAATCACAAGAGTAACATATTTTTCGGGATATACGAAAGACGTATGTGTCTTTATGCAGTGGTGGCACCAAGGGGGGGGGGGGGGGCATGGGGGGCATTTGCCCCCCCCCCCCAGTCAGAAGCTTTGCCCCCCCAGTTGCCCCCCCTAATAATTTTCGGAGTGAAAAAAAATAAAAGGGTGGAAAATGAAAAAGAAAAGAAAAGGAAAGAAAAAAGTGAAAAAGGAATGGAGAAAAGAAGGAAAAAGAAAGAAAACGGAAACTTGGAAAGCAGTGGCGGCATCAAGGTGGGGCGGGGGCATGGGGCAAATTTGTTCGCTCAGCTCGTGTAAATATCCTCATATTTGGGTAGTTTTATAGCCGAATAATTTCTGTACATTTCCACTATAATAGTGTCAAAATTTTTGCTCGCTCGCAATCCAGGCCTATAACTCCCACTCCCACATAATCAGGCCGCGAGATGATCAAATGTCCTCATATTGGGGTAGTTTTATAGCCAAATAATAATTTCTGTACATTTTCACCACAAAAAGTTTCAAAATTTTTGCCCGTTCGCAATGTATAACTACCACCTTATTATCGGGCAGCAAGATGCTCAAATGTCCTCATATCTGGGAAGTTTCATAGCCGAATATAATTTCTGTACATTTTAACGACAAAAAGTGTTCGCAATAAATAACTACCACCTCATAATCGGGCAGCAAGATGCTCAAATGTCCTCATGCATATTGGGGTCGTTTTATAGCCGAATATGTAATTTCTGTACATTTTTACTACGAAAAATGTCAAAATTTTTGCTCGCTCGCTTCGCTCGCTCGCAGTATATAACTAACACCTCTTTATAATCGGGCAGTTCAGCTAGATACTCAAAATGTCCTCATATCTGGGTAGGTTTATAGCCGAATATTCTGTACATTTTCACTACAAAAAGTGTCAAATTTTTTTTTGTCCGCCCTTGCCCCCCCCCAACATTTTCCTTTGCCCCCCATTTGCCCCCCCACTTTAAAAATCCTGGTGCCGCCACTGTCTTTATGCACTATCAAAGTGATAAGAATGAAAATAAGATGCTGTGGAGGCTGCAGTCCCCGAAAATTTTGAAATGACCAATATTCGAGTAACTGTCACCTTATTCGAGCAACAGTTTCTTTTTATTCGAACAGCGAGACTTTTTGGGGGTAATTTAATATATTTAGTGCATTTTGCTCACAATATATATATATATATATATATATATATATATATATATATATACATGTATATATATCTATCTATCACTACAAAAAATTTTCGTGTTACTTTCTTCCATTGCTTCGCTCGCTTACAGAATTTTGAAACTGGGGAATTGGTATTAAGGCATAGCAAAAATGTGTCCGCGTACTCCTATATGCTCTAGTTTAAAATTCGTGAAAGTTTCTAGTTTTAGACACTCAGAAAAAAAAGTTGGGTAAAATCTTACCCATTTTATTTTCGAGTACTGTATTTCTTGTTTACTCTGTGGAAACAGAAACATAAATCCAATTCATGTAATGTCTTGTTAATACATTTTCTTTAGACTCGTAGATATTTTAACCCTTTCAGGACAGGAATTATTTAAGGGCTAAATTGATCATATTTCGTTCTTTAAATTGGCAACAATAATATTCTTCTTGTAGTGCTACATGGTTCTAATAAGGTTTAATGTCTTTGAGTATAATATATATGGTTAGGATTTTTGTCGAAAAGTTGAAAAAATTGCCAATTTTGATGAAAAACAATGATTTTGAACCTCTCAGTGTGTTGCCAATTTAAGGATTTTAAAGCTTATTTTCGTTTTTAAAATTCCTAGCATCAAATGTAATATGGTCATGCAACAAAAATGGACATAGTGTGTGCAGAAAATTTTTCTCTTTCTGCTCATGCATCTGGTATATTTTTAGGGCTCTGAATCAAAAGTTATTGAGCCAAAACACAAAATGTGGTCAACTGTCTTGAAAGGGTTAAATAAAAATATTACCAATATGAAATCAGGTTAGAATGTATTTGTTTGTACTTGTAGAAATTTTATGAGTTTGAAAGTGTATGTCTTATTATTTTTATTCAGGGTTAGTTCGTGTAATTTTTCAAAGAATTCGAGGCTTTAAAATTATTGTATATATTTATTTTCATAGTATACATTATGTAAATATTTGCTCGTGAGATTATTCATAAAAATACAAAAGAAAAAAATCAAAAGGAAAAGAAAAAAGAAATAAAATAAAATATAATGTAGATTTGCAATACAAAAAAAATAATAACAGATGAAAAACAATTTGGAAGAAGTGAATTTTATCATAAAAGAAAGAAAATTATAACTGGTAGCGATGTTTTCGCTGTACGTGTAGACTAACAATGTAATCAAATTATTACGAATATATAGGATTAAATTGACGAGCGAAAAAAAGTATGTCAAGGGCGACGTTATGAACAAATAAAAACTCACTGCCAGATGATGGACGAATTACTTGTTTTCAACCCAAACACTCCCCTCATCATTGTCAGATTTGTTGTAATTCGGGTATTAATGGAATATCACGAGTGCCACGGTCACACCAACAAGACCGACGCCAGACCGACAACAGACCGAACCAATAATTACATTGCCACCAATGGCCACGAATCGGTCGATTTGGAGTCGGTGTGGGGTCGGTTCGGCGGTGTGACTGACGTGTTAATTATCAGCAGCAAACTTTCTGGCATTTTGGATGAGTTTATAGGATGTTGTGAAATCTGGATCAGGAACATAATAAAAACAACGATCAAATTCGCAGATTTGAAACACTCTTTCATAGTTCTTTGATCATATTTCTTTGTGTTGAGGGAGGGTAGGGGCAGAATCAGATCTCTCCTCTCTCTCTCTCTCTCTCTCTCTCTCTCTCTCTCTATATATATATAATTTCAATTCGACGCTGGTTTAACATGTTTAAGCTAGGTCTTTAGTTGAGTTTGGCAAAGGAAGTTAGACCGAGGTTTTGGTTTTCACTTGGTTTATTGTGACATAAAACTGATAGTCGGATTTAACCGAATTAGTAGAACACAAACCTTTGTGTTTCAAAACCGTGATTCTGAACAAAAAAAATGAAGGTTTATGAACGCAGTCTGAAACGTCAAGTCCAAGGATACGCGTTGCATCATTGCCTCCAGAGATCTTCCCAAACATCACTGGACATGGGTATCGTGTTATGGACATTAATACCCTTTAAATCAGTCAAGTCTGTCGGGTAATGATCGTAAATTGATTATTCGGTATACACGAGCTTCATCCTCCCTTCAAGGCAAGGCTCACTGTCACTCCAAGTTTACATGGTCGTTTGGTTTGGGTTGGAGATCAAACCATACAAAGAAATACGGTTCATGTAAATGCCTGCGAGTTTGGCATACCGTGTGTGAAAACAGGGAGAAATGGGGGAGAGAGAGAGAGGGGAAGAGAGAGGGAGAGGGGGAGAAAAAGAGCGGAGAGAGGGGGTAGGGAGAGCCACGGAGAGAGAGAGAGAGAAAGTGATGGGGAAAGAGAGAGGGAGAGAGAGAGAAAAAAAGGAGAGAGAGGGAGAGGGGAGAAAGAGACGGAGAGAGAGAGAGAGAAGGGGGGGGGGGTAGGGACTAGGGAGAGTCACGGAGAGAGGTACATTTCAAATTCAACATGACGTGATAGTCCAGCAGATTGGTGAAATAATTGTGCGCAATAATTGTGCGCTTTTTCATAAAAGCGTTAAATTTGGTATGTAGGTAGAGTTTTTGACGCTGAATAATTCTGAATATGGAGCCACCTAAAATTTGGGTCCTGGGGCCCGTTGTGCCCATTAAAAAAAAACATGGCTATCTCAGGGTATTTTTTCCTTCATAAATGATTTAATCATATTAGTTTTGATATACCAAGTATTATGTAGGATTTCCGGGCCTCAAAAATTCATACAAGTGCTTTAGGTGCCCATTTTCAAATAACGGGCCATCCCATCCCATCAAAATGTAAGAAAGTCACTGATTGTGTTAATTGCTTCTAATTGTGACCAGTCAGACATCATGTCCTTGAAATTAACAAGATATGTGGTGCAGGTGCCCATTATGACCTAAAGGCCCACGAAAGGCCTAAATTAATCTATGTGCAAAATAGGAGTTTTTCAGTTTTCGATTTTAATTTTTTTTAATGGTGGACAACAATTTTGAAATAAAGGTCATATGAAAAGCCCACTTTATCAGTCACATGGGCCCATCGATGGCCCATTGAAGACAATTCTTGTTAAATTTGAATTATTTCCAAACAAGAGGATGGCCAAATTCAAAATGGCTGCCGAAATGTTAAAATTCCAACATGCAACTATCCCTTGAGTTTCACCTTTACAGGAAATATAGTTCTGCCTGTGTGCCAGTGTGATTAAAAATATGATTATTTACTCTGTGTGTCTGGAAGCTGGAAATGTCTTGGAAAAATATCATTCTAACTGAAACATTTAAAACGTGTTTCTCTTCTCATTGTAGAGCTTTACATGAACAAAATACATTAATATCCCAGTGAAGCATAAAAATCTGATCTTTTGCAAATAATTTTATTATGCCAAAGTACACCATAAGATACAAGACAACTAAATATATAAAACTACACTTTGCTCTTGGTTTTTCACCTGCACGGCCATATTTGAAAAGATGCCAATGAATGACTGTATGTTTACACAGCAACTACTAAATGATGATAATCCGTTATTCTTCAGCATATGAACTATTTTGCATTTTTATGCGTTATTCCAAAATGCAAATCTATCACAAGCATATTACATTTAACACCTATGCAGTGTTTTCCAAGTTTGATGGCAATTTGGAAATGAAATGCCCCACTATTCCAAATTATTCAGCATTAAAGATATACTTTTACTCAGGTTTCATTGTGTTTAAATAAAGTACATCGCTGTAGTAAACTTGCTTTATGTCTGTTTTAGGTAAAAAGTTGATATTACCAGTAATTTCTATAGTACACAAAGTTCTACCTCAGTCAATACCAAGTTATAATTTTCAAGACACAGCATAGCCATATCTTGAAACAGACCAGCGGCCATTTAAAATACAACGCCCATCTTGGTAAAATGAAGTGACCCTTCACTAGAGGTATTCTGCTTACCCGTCTTACCAATAGAAAGCTCACACTCAAAACTGTATGCAAGTAGGCATATCTTAATGCTTCAGTAGCCATTTTAACTTAGTCATCCTCTTGTGAGAGAATAAATCAAAATTTAAAAAAAGGAATTTTCATTGGGACATCGATGGGCCCATGTCCCCACTAAAGTGGGCTTTGAATATGACCTTGATTTCAAAATTGCTGTCTACCATAAAAAAATAAACCAATAACAAAAATCTCTTATTTTGCACATAGATTAATTTGGGCATTTCTTGGTCCTTTTAGGTCATCATGGACACCTGCAACACATATCGTGTTAATTTCTAAGACATAATGTCCGACTGATCATGAATAGAAGCATTTTATATTCAACAGGCCAGTGACTTTGTAACATTATGATACATGGGATAGCTCTTTATTTGAAAAAATGGGCACCTAAAGCAATTGTCTGAATTTTCAGGCCCGGAAATCCTACATAATATTTAGTGTATCACAACTAGATATGATTAAATCAATTATGAAGGAAAAATACCTTGAGAGAGCTATGTTTTTAAGAAATGGGCACAACGGGCCCCCAGGGCCCAAATTTTAGGTGGCCCCATATCCATAATTATTCAGCATCAAAAACTCTACCGACATGTCGAATTTCATGCTTTTATGAAAAAGTGCACAATTCCTTCGATTTTTCAGCACCAATCTACTGGACTGTTATGAACAATCAGTCTAGGGTGTTATGGGTAGCAAGACAAGAAATAGAAGAAACGTTAATTTGAATACTCCTCTGACTTCAGATAACTTGTCTTTAATAAAGCACCTGTTTTTAAGCACTTAGTAAACATGGTAAAACAAAGCCAAAGCATTTTGTCATTACACTTCATGGCCCGAATTCACAAAGGAGGTTTGTTTTAAACGATGGTTTAAACCCCCTCCTGGGGCTTTTAAGCGTACGTGCGCACGGAATCTGATCCAATCATATATTTTCTTTGAGCGCGCGTGTGGGCAATGTGCGCGTATTTACGCTTATTTTAGTACGCTTACGGAGGTTTAAACCTTACCCATGGTTTAAACCTCCTTTGTGAATTCGGGCCCATATGTAAGATATTTCTTGGAGATATTTGACATGTTTTCACTATTTAGACTCGTATACAATTCAAGCATGATTGAAATGGCTTTCCTAAAATATCTGTTAGTATACGTTGTACATGATATATCTACCGCATTAAAAGTTAATATCAATGTAATTCTGAAAGAGAATCTTGCAAATCGATGATTCCACAAGAACCACTTTATATCTTCTCTCAAGTGTGCAAACCTTTTAAGTGGCCTTCTAATATAGAAAAACAACTATATTTGGATCTGTTCTCTATCTTCTGCACCTACAAAAAGTGAAATAGTTCATTGAGATAGTGGGTTCATGGTGAGGGTGAGGGAGTTGTTCACTTACTATCTTCACTTAAAAGATGAAGATCTCTTCTGCTTCATTAACTGAAATTGATTTTATAGTTAGGGTTGATCATATGATCAGTTTTGATGCTTTGGAAACACTCCTGTGAATTCCAGAGTGATGTTACTGATAAACAAGGTTTATTTTCCGCTGATGCTTTGACAAAGGCGTATGCAGGCTTTGGCTGCATAAGGGGAGGCAAGGAAATCTCATTTTATAGGCAATGGTTCGAGCATGTTTGGGAAAGGATTAGGGGTGAAAGTTTTTCAAACGACGAGTCATCCCTAAGAACACATGAAAGGCCTATAAAATCGGCAATGACAGATGACCCTCTGCGAGCGAGAAAGATATTTTTAAAAACTTCGAGAATTTTTAGTTTAAACAGCACAGTTTATGCAATATGGATCAAGTCATTGCTGACTCGCTTGCTGAAAAAAAAAGGGATTTCGTTCAGGTTTTGACAGACGTCTGCCCATTCATTGATTATTATTCTTTTAAGTCCAAATGATTTTGGACCAACAATTCGGTAGGAGTCCTGCAAATGATTTAACTCATTAACATTACTTTTCTCCGAACTTGTTTTAATGTTTGACTTTATCAGCAAATCTTAACAGGACCGTTGTGCGAGATCGTTTGGCGATTGAGGGGACCTTCTATATTATAGAAAAAATAAAATTATTCTACAGATTTTCATGTGAGATATTATGATTTTCATTACTGTCAAATAACCACTAAAACTAAGTGAATATTCCGTTATCAATTCTGGTGGTTTCATATCTGTCGGGTTGGGCAAAGCGCCCCTTGTCCCATTCAATCTAGCCTTAAATCAAGGCGATTGTGCTGCTCTGTCGATCCCTTGGTCGATCCTCGAAACGCGCGGAATAGTCCTCTGATTATTGCGCGGGAAGTCTTTGCTGCACCAACACAAGACCTCCCGCGCAATAATCAGAGGACTATTCAGCGCGTTTCGAGGATTGACCAGGGGATCGACAGAGCAGCACACTCGATCACTTGATTAAAGGCTACATTCAATCATGCTGATGCGCTACAACTTTCCTTTCTCAAAGAACGAATGTCCAAAAAACTGTTTACAACGATTCCAATGTCGAAAATTGCATCTTTCCACCAAGGTCTCATGGGGTAATTCTTCGAATAAATCGTGGTCATGTTATTGCCTTGGGCATGTTGGGAGGCAAACAAAATCATGACAAGAGATACGACCGATGCAGTAGGGAAAGTATTTTTTCTCTCATGCACCATTAAGCTATTGGATTCATCTTTGATCAAAGCGAACACTTTTATATTTAGAAATAATTTAATTTTCCTAAAAATGATCCTTCTCTACAATAGTCGGTTTACCTGGTGAGAGTGAGGCATTATTTTTTTGTCGTTACAGTGTCAGACGTTTGTCTGCTGACACACATGGGTAGGGCGACGATTGAAGATTGCGAAGACTGAGATAAAGCGTAGTTAAACTTAAAGAAAACGAAATGTCTGTATGAATATACCTTAGGATGATTGGCAATCAACACCGAAGGTTAGAATTTCCTATGCTAAGAGGGTATAGCTTGTGTATTTTGAGGTGTATTTCATCTGTGTTGGGTCCATCGTGGCCAATTCCGCTGTCTATTTTCTTCCAATGAAACGCATTCTTTATGTCCGAGGGAGAAATGAGAGTAGAAAGAAATATCAGTATGGTTACTGGAGATTTTGACTATTCATTATCGGCTGACGAGTTGAACTTTTGACAACAGCCAGTCTGTGAGGAAAAAAAACCCCATTAAAGAAACCTGTTCCATGAGCGGCGTCAAAACACAGTGATATTAAACGGGCTCCAGAATACAGCGACATTTAAAAATATGGGGTACCAATCGATCCCAATGGGAAGAGAATTATAATGGCTTGGTTATCAGTATGCTGGTATTATGCCCTCATATCATAGCTTTGCGGAATAAGACATGGGATTGTGCTTGATATAAATCATTGGTATTGCTCATGTCGAACTGGGGGTGAAAATGATGAATTATCGAGCAATTCATCGTACCTTTTATTTTCAAATACATATTATGACCTCCTTCTCCAAAACCCATAAGGAAAAGATAAAGTTGGAAGATTAAGAAATAGTCGGTTGTAAATTAAATTGCGACTGAATAATCAAAACTGATACTTGATCTGCATGCCATCAACAAAATTTTTAGATATGATTAACCAAGGAATATGTTTTTATTTTCTAAAGTGTCATCAAAATAACCCATTTATAATGTCAACTTAAAAAAATACTTATGGTTTATTTTTAGATCATTTCTATTTTTTCTAAAATTTGTTTTTGTTCTTGTTTTATCTTGGTTTTGTTTTGTGTATTTCAAAGAACTTTTAACCCTGTCTTTCATTCTGATACATCTTAGTTTTTCTTCAAACATGTATTTCATACATGTATATGAATTAATTGATTTTTCTGTAACTAATTTCTACAGTTGACTATTTTTCATTTTTCTTTTGTTACGGTAAATCGGGGTGAATAGGAACAGTTTTGACACATTTTGCCTTACTACATTTTCATTACATCGCCAGTGGCAAATGTTTTGTCGCCATGAAATATCCATTCGCATTACCTTTCTATATTCATATAAAAGAAATTCCATCAATATCAGATTAATTTTTTAAATGTAATTTTGTGACTGCTCCTATTCGCCCTAACATCGGGGTGAAAAGGAACAGAATGGAAAATTATGAAATACATTATATGCTTTAAACTTTTACTTAAATACCAAGACCCTTAAATTTATTGGGGAAGGGGTTTGGATTGAATAGGTACTTGAAAAGACAATGATTTTAAAAATATCAGAACGCATTATCCTAAATATAAATTACAAAGTCCTATCTTAAATCATTACAGGTATCAAAACGGTACCGTGTGCTAGTGAAACTGGATTTTGTTATAATATGGTTGCATCGTGGTTTTAGAGAAGACAGGTAAAAAAAGGCATTGTATTGGTATAATATTATTGGCGGTAACTAATAGCTGTTGAGTAAGTGGAAGGAGCTTAGAGGAATCAATAAACTATTTGAATTTTCGTACGTATTGACAGGGCAGAGGTGGAAAGTAGTTTTGTAAACAACGCTTTCTTGTATGAAATAAAACTGCAAATAAAATAAATAAAATGGGGAACATCATAGTATTAATATACAAACGTCTCTGTTTAAAAAAATAAGTCTTTTTTTTGTTGTTGCAATATTTGCATAATTTTTATCATTTCCAAGGCATGAACAAGTGAACCTCATATTTTGGTTTAGACATCGTATTCATTCTAAATTTGCTATATCTGGCACTATGTTCGACTAGAAATAAAACGTCCAAACAGCTTCCAATCAGAACACACCCTGTCGATGCATTCTTTGCGGTTTTCCACTGATCAAACAGACTTCGCTCTGGAAATAACAAGTGAAAATTATCTTGATAATGGCATCGAGTTGATCGCGCCACCATGATACTTACAGTCAATAGATCGCACCAAGCGTTTACGTAATCAAATTATCGTACATTATCCATGTTATCAAATGTAATGATTGATTAAAAATAAACAAATTGAAATTGACACCGTGCATCATACTCATCGAAGCATGATAAAAAGCACCTAGTATATTATTTCTGTAGGATAACATTTTTTTTTCTACAGCTAACGTCTCAATGACACATTGAATAATAAACAACATGTAAAGAAAATCATTGTTAAATGTCATGAATGTTCAAAATGGACATTGTGGTCACACTGCCAAGAATGTGCGTTACACAGTGTGTTCATATAAGGGTCACAACTATGAAAGTATTTCAAATCCTCTATGCGGCCTAACTTCGGGACATGCTCTCTCTTTTGTTCGGTTGTATATCCATACTCTGATTCTCTATGCGGCCATACTGTATTACACTGTGTCTCGTACTGTGACCTTAGTCGAGACATGTGTGAACACAGTGTAATGACATTTTGAATACAGTGGAACTATCAAAATGTACTCTTTGGTAATACTGTGGGAAGTACATCTCTGTAATTCTCACTTTGGCTAGTCTACATCACACTGTGTCATATACTGAGAAAACAGGTGTGAGCACAGTATGTTCACATTTTAAACAGATTACAATTGTCAAAATGTACTGCATGTAAATGATAACACTGTTGTGAGTACTAACTGTGATTCTCCCTGAGGCCAAATTGTAATACACTGTGTTTCTGTGTCACATACTTGTAAAGAAAATTTCAAACACTTTTCAACACTGTGAAAGTGATTCAACTTCACACTGTAATCACACTGCCAAGACCAAGCTCTCAGTATTCATACTGTGCCACACCATGTCACACCGTATCACGCCCTGTCACACTGTGTAAAACCAGTGCATACACATAATACTCTACATGATTATCATGGTGGTCAATGTGTGACATAGTCTGTTACACAGACTTGTATTCAGGGGTTTTGTCAGTGATTTTTACTGACAAATTTGCTCTCAGCCAATCAGATGCAAGGATTTCAGTAGCTTATAACAGTTGTCGGTAAAAATCACCGACAAAACGCTTGATGAAACGCTCCCCAGATCGTTACCACTATGAAAGCGTTCCAGATCCTCTATGTCATTTATGTGGCCAGACTTTGGTGCATATATCTCTGTGATTCTATCTTTGGCCCCACTGTATCAAAATGTCACAAAACAAAACAAAAACAAGTGTGGGCATGCAGAGTGTGTTTATATTTCTACAATTATCAGGGCCCCGTTGCATAAAACTTATTATATACCTCATACATAGATTCTTATTCATTGATTGGTCAAAACTATATCACATGACACGGCGCATCTCGATCTATCATTGCGTCAGAGGGTTTTGGCGTTCTATCAATTGACCTAAGGTCAAATGATAGAAGGCCAAAACCCTGTGATAGAACGCGTAACCCCTCCGCGACTTTTGCACACACGTGCGTACACAAAATTTGGTTCAGGTTTTAAGAGCGCTTTCGCGAGTTGCTAGGCTACATATGACTGCGTTGAATATACGCGCAGCGCGTAAGAATTCAACATGGCGAGTGACTTAGCGACTGAATCAATAAAAAGGATGAGGTATATAAAACAAATATGGACTGCTCTGTAATCGGATGGTGGTGGAAATTATCGCTCCCTCGGTGGTGTTCATACCGGCCCTTCTATCACCCCTCGGCTTCGCCTCGGGGATGATAGAAGGGCCGGTATGAACACCACCTTGAGAGTGATAATTTCCACCATCATCCTCATGAGCAGTCAATATTTGTATACCATTAATGGTAACTCTGCTATCAGTGGTAACTACCATGGTAACATCACTCAACTGCCAATCAAAATCAAGGTTTCCATGGGAGTTACAATTGATGGCAAAGTTACCGTTAATAGTAAGTTTTATGCCACGGGGCCCAGTACTTCGAAAGTTTACCAAATTCAGTCTCTGATCATACTGTAAATAATTTAATGCATACGATCTGTGTAATAATGTGCCAAACGCTCATCCAGTTCTCTTGTAATCCCTAAAGTCGCAAAATCTTGGGGGAAAGATCATTTGCCCATGCGTGTCCTAAGTTATGGAATAGCCTTCTTGAAGACATCAAAAAGTGCATAACATCTGATTCTTTTAAAAATCATGTAAAAACATTTCTGTTTAATTCTTGATTAATTTCTACATGCGCTTTGAGCACTCCACAGAGTGGATTTGGCGCTATATAAGTTACATCTATTATTATTGTTATTATTATTATTATTATTATTATTATTATTATTATTATTATTATTATAAACGTGTGTTACACCATAGTGATATGCAAGTATGTAGCTTGGTGTGAATATAGTATCTTATTTTTTTTAGACATTTTGTCATGACTATAGTGCATACGTGCTGTGAATTATTATTTGCTCTGTGTATCATACCGTGTCAAAAGGTTTTCCACACTTTGCCACAGTGAGTGTAATTCGGTGTAATATGAACACAGTGTGTTTTTATTTTCCACACTGCATTATATTTTGTGAATCTATGTGTGAATATTTTAGGTGGCACCGTGTCACAGTCGAGTAAACCCGTAAATTACGTGTTGTAAATCAGTATGTGCTCTGTGTATTTCCAACATTTTAAGATTTTGTCATGTGTGTTCATATTTTCAACACAATGAAAGTACTCAAAATATCCAGTTCATAAACTTTTATTTCAGTGAGAAAGGATAAAGAATCATCTAAAACAAACAGACAGTCTATAGGAATTTAAGAAATATATTATGGGACAAATTGGATTTTCCGGTTGCATGGTTACTAAATACAGCGAGCGTTTTATGTCCATTTCAAGTCGCGAAGAAGCAAAATCTCTCGTGAAGACCCCACCAATGAAATAATAAAACGATTCAATGAATACTAATCAACCATTTATCGTTAAACCAGAGAACATTTATCCTCTTTAATGGACAATAAATTGAGAAAATAAGTATACCAACCTGGCTTGTACATTTCCCAATACACATAAATGTAGTCTTGTTAATCACGTTGCTATAGAAACAATGACGTAAAATGTGATTCCGTAGACTAATCAAACTAATTGTCAAGTAACAATTTTTTTTTTTTTTAAATACAAGTTCTTTATCTTGACACAACTGAAGTGCGCTGCAAAGAACAGTTTTGGAGCGTGTGTACATGATTTATATTTACTGTTCTGAGTATTGTATCAGCTACCTCGATCGCATCACTGACGAATGAGGGGGGGGGGGGGGGGGGATGGGATGGCACCACCGGCCAAAGTGCTGAAACTCAACTGCTATACCTGAAGTACATAACTCAAGAAATATGCCCCTCCCGCTTTTCAGATAACCGTGTTTTTTTTTTTGTGTGTGTGTGTGTTTTTTTTTTTTTTTTTTTTTTTTTGCTTGTCAGAATATCTTAGGAATATTGTGCCCCCTCTTTTGCAAGTCCTGAATCCGCCCCAGTTTTAGGGTACCAAGAAGAGGTTTGAATAAAATATACCTTTCTATTCACAAGCCCGTAATGATAGATTACTATAAACAATTTCGCTTACCGAAAATGTTTTTTACGCTTATCAAAATTGGAAAGTGAAATACTTCTGTGTCCAGTTTTATCAAACATTTCCAGAACTAGTACTAAAAAAATTGACTACAGATTTCAAATTAAATTGTTTTTTAAAACTTGTGAAGTAAGCTGTGTGCAAAATGTACTTAACATACAGTACTTGAAATAGCCATATGCACCTTTTTTCTTTGTGCATGGGCCAGCCTGTATCTCCATAGTTACAAGGATCTTTTGGGGCTGTTAATCCTTGAAATTATACAGGAAATCCCCAACTGGTTTGAAAATGCATGGCGATAGAAATTGTTAAAGAAAAAAACCCATTTGGATTCGATCATGTGCCCGTTTTCATTCATCTCCATTTTAATTAAACTCATGGGTTTAATAAAGTCTGAAAGCAGATGAAATGTGGCTTTTAAACATCATCTTTATTTGTAGACCACACTTCCTGTTACAAACTTATAACAAAGCTTAAATCAGAAATACATCCACCCCCCGCAAATGACGGAACTAATGGATATTTTATCAATTCGAGTGTGGTAATGTTTTAGCAATTATTAAGATCGGAAAATGGTGTTAAAGAGAGAGAGACATACTAAAGCTTTTCGTCTTGCACTCATCGGAGTATACAGCAAGAATGAACAGAAAGCCGAAATCGAACAATAATACCGGAAACTAAAGGAACAAAGCGTGAAAGATAAAAAGGGTTTGATTGGTATTACTGTTCGATTACGGCTTTCTGTTCATTCTTGTAGTATATTGTGATGAGTACAAGACGGAAAGCTTTAGTATGTCTCTCTTCAACGCCAATTATGAAGATCATGACGATGATAAATGTGTAATATCTCAAATTAGACTAATTAAAACAATACCTAACATTTTTCTATTTCCAATTTTCAATTTAATGACATTTGTTTCCAACTTTTCAATATAAATGTACAAAGTAATAAATGAACAAAATAATGTACATGTATTTTAACAAAAATATGACAAAATATACATTATTGTAGTACATACATAGCTGGAGGACACACCTCAAAAAGCAAAAGCTTGGGGCGAGGGTGCCCTTAGTACATAATACTTAATAGTATACAAATATTGACTGCTCATGAGGATGATGGTGGAAATTATCACTCCCAATGTGGTGTTCATACCGGCCCTTCTATCATCCCCGAGGCAATGATAGATCGAGATGCGCTGTGTCATGTGATATAGTTTTGACCAATCAGTGAACAAGAATCTAAGTATGAGGTATATAATACATAATAAATATATAAAAAGAAAATAACTACGTACAAAAATAGAAAAAGATAACGTTCCTAGACCGCTGAGCTTGATTTAAGGGAAAAAAGAAAAAAAAAGGAAAGAAAAAAAAGGGGGAATGGAGGTGCAACATAAAAGGAGTACGGAAAAGAGAAATATTCACGAAGAAGCAGAGAGAAGAAAGGGAGAGAATAGACCCAACGCAGGGTGGGGAAGTGGCTGAAACCATATTATTTGTAAGATGAAGTGAAATGTTTTTTTCATCCTTCTAGAGAGCTGGCAAGAGTATTTTATTGTGTCTACATGGGATAACGTTCCATAGCTTAGGTCCCCAGTATCGGATGTTATGTTGGAATAATAACTCCTTGGAATAATAAGGTTCTGTGCTTGGGTAGATGGATGTGATTGCGTGTCTGGTTTCGTATTTATGAATAGTAGAATTTAATTTAAAGAGGTTACAAAATTCGTCAGGAAATTAATTGTTTGTACATCTGTACATAAATATGCTTTGTTGATGTTTATTTATATCGGTAAATTTTAGTATGTTAAATAAATGGTCGACATGACAACGAGGAGCGTTTATTTTGTAGAGTGATTAATTTGTGTAATTTGGAGGTTGTAGATTTCCCCCAGGCTATAGGCTCCAATGTGATAGATATGGTAGGATAAGAGAATTGTAAAGCATACGGAGGATGTTTGGTAAAATGTGTTGTAGTCTAGAAATGATGCCAATGTTTTTCGAGACTTTGCTTTCTGTTTCAAAAATATGTCTTTTCCAAGATATAGAACTATCAGTGTGCACACCTAGAATTTTTATGTTTTCAACTCTAGGTAGTAGGTACGTTGTCAAGATATATGGAAGTGCTGTTTAAGTCAATATATTTATTGTTATGAAAGATCATATAGTTACATTTTTTTAATTGACAATTTATCAGCCTTAAACCACTCTCATACAAGGGTTGGCTGTTGATTAACATTACTGCACAGTGCCCAAGCATAAGCTTGGACACTATGAAACACATTCAAGATCTACTTTGCAATCGAGTCTCCTCTTACTATGTTCCAAGTATGTATAGGTTACTCTTTTACTGTTGCTTTAGTTATATCACATCCAGTTGTCTACTTTTTATATTATTTCATTGTAATTATTAATGTGCTATCTATGTTCAGCTACTGTCAATGTTTCCTTTATGTATTCCTCTGTAGTTGAAAAAATAGCGTGTGGAAATGAAGTCAACAATGAAAGCTTACAATCATAATCAGATGCACTTGCCCGAATTCACAAAGTAGGTTTGGTTTAAACCATGGTTTAAACCAAACCCCCTCCTGGGTTTTTTAAGCGTACATGCGCACGGAATCCGATCCAATCATATATTTTCTTTGAGCGCGCGCATGGGCAATGTGCGCTTATTTACGCTTATTTTAGTATTTACGGAGGTTTAAACCTTACCCATGGTTTAATCTTTCTTTGTGAATTCGGTCCACTGGGTTGTAATTGTAGCCTATTAGTGCATAGAATTGATTAGTCATGAATATAGATAATTATGAAAATTGTTTCAAAGAATCAAGAGAATACGGGGAATCAAACAGGCGCCATTACTCCTACATGGTTATACAATATTGTTTCCTGTAAAACTAAATGACTTTGCCTTGTTCGTACAAAGATGGCAAAATAATTATGCCAACTATAATGCAGATTAACCCTTTTAAAGCCACTTTTTCTCAAAGTTCATTATATGGGGAACGCAAGAGGGAAATAGAAATATTGAGTATTTTATGAGATTGGGAGTGATTGGTGATAACCGTACCAAGCAGGTCAGGTACAATAATCTAATTATGTTCTCCTACTTACATAATTTTAGTGGCGTAGCTACGGGGAGGGCTTGAAGGGCATATGCCCCGCATCGAAAGGCAAAAAGAAAGGGTGAGAGAGAGAGAGAGAGAGGGGGGGGGGGGGGGGGATGAAGATGAAACGTCCCCCCTCCTATACCCTCTGGTCACTTGATAGCCTTGTTCTCTGCATTTCATCCTAATGAGACCGATGCCCCCCCCCAGGACACCAGTTCCCCCCCCCCCCCAATGGCTAGACCCATGCTGCACCACTGATGTTTTACGCCAAACCATGAAGCAGTGCGCCATGCCATTATTATGTATATGTGACTATTCCATAGGACTATTCTAACGTGCGTTGATTGATCACGTGATGACGTGACCGAAATCATTCGAGGAGATTGACAGTTTTGAATGAGGACATCCGGTATCGTGCCCGATCAAGTGGTTTCTTTAAGTGCTTGACCCGCAGCTGTTCATCCTTACCAGCACTCCTCTTCAGGCACTCCTTCCAGCCAAGGTGGTTGCAAGTTGTCACCAAAATAAACAAAATGATATCAATATCTATATGGATGAAATGTCACATCACATCATCTAAACAGAGCTAGAAAGGCCTCAACTCAAATACAGCGTTTAACCCTTTCGAGACAATGGACCACATTTTGTGGTTTGGCTCAATAACTTTTGATTCAGGCCCCTAGAAAATATACCAGATACATGAGTAGAAAAAGTAAGAAATTCTGCACACACTGTGTCCATTTTCGTTGCATAACCATATTGCGTTTGCTGCCAGGTATTCTAAAATGGGGAATAAGCTTTACAATCCTTAAATTGGCAACACATCGGGAGGTTCAAAATCATTGTTTTTCATCAAAAATGGCATTTTTTTATCTTTTCGACAATGTTTCTTACCATGTATGTTGTTTTCGAAGGCATTACATTTCATCAGAATCATGTAGCATTTAAAGAAATATATTATTGTTGCCAATTTGAAGAACAAAATGTGATGACTTTAGCCCTTAAATAATTCCTGTCATGAAAGGGTTAACGCCCTCCGTGCGCTTAACAGACGATATTCCTGGCTCAGTGGTTGTGCCTTACTCTCTTTGCTGAGCTAGCTACACATGAAAGCATAAGCCTAAAATGAAAAAGCAGCACTTTCTTTCATTTTTTACCCATATTGCCTTGCCATGGTCCCCAGTTTACATGAGAACGTTTTAGAATGCCCGAAAGGATATCTCAACCACTATGGGAAATTAGATCAACGGGAAGAATGCAATTACAGGGTTGGATTCAGCTGGGAGGTGGAAATTACACCTTCATATTTTCTGTCATACTATATATAAGTTATACCACAGTGGTGATACATCTGTGGTGATACATATTTCCACTGGGGTTACTTTAACAGTCACCTGGTGAAAGTGTTGCAAAATTAATGCGCTGCTGTTTCATAACATTGCTGGACAATAGTATTGTCGAGTTGTATATTCTCCCCCATTTATTGAACCAGGGAAATGTAACATTTCGCTACTTGAATGAGCATTCTACGAATTGAGGGAAGTTTATCTACCACAGCACTATCTAAAAACTCTTTGTCCAACAGCTTATGATTATAACATTATCCATAACTTTGGTGTCCCCCAAGGATCATTGTGGTGTCCACTGTTTGTTTTTTGCTATCCTGTCTCAATAATGATGATTGAAATCGATTAGTTGCATTTCGATTTATCTTTTTGAGAATGAAACCAATGTTTTATATTCCAAATGAGATGATTCCTTCACAATTCCAAAAACCGAAGAAAAATATTTACCTCTATATCATAATGCTAATTTAAAATGTAAATTTTCGAAACCTTCTAATCAATATTTCAAACAGATTTCTGTACCATTTGAAGAAATAAATAAAAAGATACAAGTAACAAATATGTCACATTCCTGTCTTCAATACAAAATGCAAGTCTACTTGTCCTAATTTCCCCCTCGGTGATAATGCAAATTGTTTCTGGGCGGGAATTCTTTACCTTTAATAGCAGCGTACGTGCGTTCCATAAAATAACGGCACGGCCAATAAAATCGCAATAACAAACAAGGGGCAAGGAGATTGAGATTGATCGGACCCGTTATCATATTTGAGATCTGAATATCCAGTCCCCCCCCCCCCCCAAGGAAAAAAAAAACAGCCAAGGGGCATAATACAAAAACACATTTCCAATCCCAACCTGCCAATAGATTCAATACCTCCGATCATTCCAATTACGTAAAGGTGTCCATTCCGGGATATTTGATACGCCCGTCTGGTATAGAAGGCGGCTCGAATAGACGTCTACCGACTCTGCACTTAAACTCCCTCATGATCCATAATGAAAATGGAAGGTCAAAATTGGTAGGTAGCGGTATCATATTGTGCGATTGATTGCACGTATCGTTTACCTGATTTGATATGAATTAGCAGAGAGGTTTTGTAGCATTCAATTAATATCAAATCAACAAAATATCGATTGAAGTGGAACTTTACGAGTTCATCTTAAAAAAACGAGAGCTGTTGGAGAATGTCTCTCTTTATATTTGGGTAGGCTCAGAAAGCTCTTATCTAGGACAGCCAAATGGCGTGGGTGCTATATGAACTATCATATTCTTCACAAAGTGTTTTTTCAACATTTGCATTATGTAATTAGACTCAGTGGACAAGAGGAAGGAATGGGACAGAGGGGGAGGGAGGGGGGTATTGGATCTGCTAGTAAGCCAATCCTTCATTCCGACTCTCGTCAGAAATAGAGAAAACATCTTTTACTCAGTAGACACATAGCGTGTTTTACCATGATTTGTTTTCCTGCTTAAATTGCAAAGCGAGATCAAAATTTTCTGCCGGCGCCGCTTTTTAATTGTAGTCTCCATCACTTCACCCCTTTGGCTATTAAGAGGGACGTTTATGGGTCGTCATGGGGGCACACTGTGACAGTTCAGTGTGTTTAGGGACGGTCTCTCGCACCCTTGGCTTAATTCTGGAAGCCATTAATGATAATGTTCGATTGATACACGTCTCTGAAATATAATAATAGCAACGGAAATGCTCAGGGTGTTCACTTAACATCAAAATACGGACGCCTGAATGTGCTATATCGGCGGTAACAGTACTTTTCCAGGGCATTGGCGAAAACCTATCACTATAGGGTAACATTAATGTGACAAGGCCCACATGATACATGTATATATAGATTAAAAGTGTTTTGGAATACACGAAATCAGTGATACTAAAATTAAGAGATGCTTTGGGGAAGGAACTCCTTGAGTCTCGAACTCCCATGGGGGTCCTTGAAACATCAAACATATGGTTTCTTGATACTGTACCTCTTCGAAAATGCTTTAAAAAAGGGTGTTTTTACAATTTAAATTTCCCTTGTTTTCGCGATAAATTGGAGGCTTAACTCATAAGTCTCTGCAAAAGAGAGGGTCGTGTTAAAACTCTGAAGTAGTCATTGTGTTATAAATTTCTATACAGGTTGACCACCCCGTGAAGATATGCAATTTCCATACATTGTACCCCCCCCCCAAAAAAAAAAAACAACAACAACAAAACAACAACAACAAACAAACAAACAAACAAACAAAACAAAACAAAATACAAAAAACAAAACAAAACAAAACAGAACAAACAAAAACAAACAATGAAAATAAACAGTCAGAGTTATCGTATCCGATGCAAGAAAACAGAAGACAATTTTATATTTTAAAAATATGACAGAAAATTGGTGATGACGACAACGATGTTGATAACAATAAGATGGAGATGATGTAGATAATGATTATGATAGTAAAATTCATTATTTCTTAAAAGTAAAATCATACCCTTTTTAGATACCCCTCAAAAAGGTGAAGAAAAAAATGAACGTACCAACCAATACACCTGAACAGGGAAAAATATTGATTTTTATATCTGAGCATTTTCTACGAATTTGTTGTGCATTAATCATATTCTGTATATACAGACCCATTTCAATTAAACATGAAAAGACATTCCAGAACAAGTTGTTTGTTACCTTTTGAGAAATTTATTCCCCAAATAATTATATCAAAGATTTGCACATAAGATTTAAAATGAAATCATTTTAAGATCATGGATCTACTACAAATTCACAGCACCTGCGTGGGATTGAAATAAGCCTTTGTTAGCGATTAAATTTCTGAAAAAAAAATTATGCTATCCCAATGATTTTGCAGATTATGTTTTCGCCGAAGTACAGGTTTATTAAAAACCGATGTCCTAAGCAAGTGGCTCATACTACCTTTAATAAGAAATCTATAAAACTCATCGGGAGACAGATTAAGTGATAACACAGAAAAATATCTTTGAATAATCTTGGACTTATAAATACTTGCGGCTACTTTTCGATTACACTACTTTGGTTTGACGTAGAACGAAAGCTATTTCTTTTTTTCCCCCTAAACAATACGTTTGCATGGATCTTTTCAATATGTCTTACACCATTTTAAGACGTACAATGCAAACAATTTAATTTTCTTGAATGACTTGAACATGCTTCCAAAGAAATATATAGAAGTATGATGACTGAATACCTGAAGATACATTACGCCATACTTATTTTTCATTTTCTCTTTCAGATATTCGTTCATTTAACTTAAGTAAATGATTCATCAGCAATCTCTCTAGAGTAGGTGTTTTAGTGTAGTTCCCATAGCTCAATTTTTTCTTCACACTCAGATCCATCATTCAAGGGCAAACAGTGTAAGGCTATCTGTAATCATCTCTTTTACCATCTGGGAAGCAACGCTACGGATAAAAGTCTGAATAAAAAGACTAAACGCTAATGCCTACTTTGTCAACCTTCTCTGACAGGAGCTAACTACAGTTCAAGTGAACTTTCAGAAAGACTGTACTGGATGACATATCGAGATCAAAACAAATGGAAAAGGCTACGAGTGGGACTAAAGAAGACGGATCAGGTGGCAACCGTGTCCTCCACATAGCATGACGTCACAAAAAATTCTTGGTACTAGAAACCGTTGTTCTATACATGTTTCAGTGTATGGGTACATAAATCTTACTTTCATGGATGCTATAAATACTTTTATTTTATATTGATATATACTTACAATAACTTACATGATGTATCCACATTTACAGAGACGCAAGACACAATCAGCATATTCACGTATGGGGGGGGGGGGGTGGGTATACTCAAGTAAAATGTTGGGGGGGGGGGAATGTAATTACTAGTCGTTTTCTTTTCTTTAGAATGATGATACTATATGATAACTTTATGTCGTGTGTTTCCAGCGTTTTCAGTAACAAGTAACTGGTCAAGGAGATTTTGGTTATTATTACCCCAGACCACCGGATTAGCACACCGTGTGAGATAACGTACCACAAAAGGGGGCAAATGGTGAGGGGGGGGGGGGGGGGGGGAGTCGACTCTCTGCGCTGTCCCCGCTCTGCCGCAATATTCATAATATTGAAGAAAAAAAATTGTTGTTTGTTTCAGGTGACTGGTGGTATATATGAAGCATTAAAACTTCCGACTTATAATAATGTATAATTGACAATTCGACTCCTATTTGAAGACTTGCAAACGAATAATAGCTTCACTTGTAAATTGATTTCTCGAGAGGAGGACTGACTGGTATTTAGCAACGCGAAAATACAGTGTAAAGTGTTACACCCCTGTTTCTCTGTCGGCACAAAAAAAAATCGGGCGTATTCAGAGTTTTGTCGGCAAAGCAGCAAAGCTGTCGCGGCAAAAACATGAAAAAGGGCGTAAATAAAAAGAACAGATTAATCTCGAGTATTTAGTTCCACAAAGGGACCGAATCGCATGCTGAAGTTCAGCGACGCTAAGGGAAGGTGGGGGGAGGGGGGGGGGGGCAACGTCCAATATTCAATGTCGCTAAGGGGGTAATGTAAAACTAAAATACTAATGTCGCCAGTGGGCGGGGGATGAAATTTCAAAAATGTCAGTGGCATCACTGCAATACGAAAGCATAATGAAGATGTCGCCGGGGGAGGGAGGGGTTCGTAAAAAACATTGTCGGCAAAAGTTGATACATAGACACCCAGTGAAATAGTCAAATGGTCACGCAGTGGTCTCGAGCATATCAGGATTAGATTTCATATTGGCTGATAAATATTGCGTCTCATATATGGTCATTGCCAGTAAATTCATGATGTTTCTGCATTTATATTTTTTTGAGAAAACAGCAGTTTTAAGAGGATTTATTCATAAAAAGCTTTCAGGTGGACGAGCACTTTACTTTCAGCCTTATTGATGCCTATATGTGGAAGAAGTGGCGTATCGAGATATAGGAGTGGGCGCGCATTGTTTTTAAAGAGATGGATGAATTGCGAAGGAGTAAAGAGGATAAAGACATCTTTTTCTCAATTATTCTCCTCTTGTTTTCCATTTACAAAAAAAGTTTCTATCTCTTTCTTCCATTTGTGATGTCATCCGTTTCATAGTGCGGAAGTGCCCGTGTTCACATGATTACATCAGTGTACGGTCAGGAACTAAGTGTAGTCATGTTTATTTCAATAAAACTTTGATGGTATTCCCCCCCCCCCCCTCCCCGTATCATCGTATCTTCAGGGTTGTGTGTTACTTGTACGTCATGCGATCAATGATCTTCCAGAAGGACTATAAATGTCACTGCCCTACGAGAAAAAAAAATGTATTGCCTTTTGGAAGTAAATTCCTTTGAAGGTTTCATCATCGAAAGATTTGATTTGTCTCTGATATGACGACTGCGTCAGGTTATTTGTCATCATGTGTTTTGTTTATTTTATGTTTTCTTCGGAAGTGTCCAATGTGTAGATGGTAAAGCACGTGGATCAAACTTATACCAACCTTGGTGTTTGACTGGCAAGCTTTTTAACAACCTTGTTGATACTTTGATGCTCTGAAATAAAGTTGCTTCGTATTTCTTTCGGTATTCATGTTTATATGCTTGTAAATAATCATTTCAACCCGTTGACTACTGAATTCTCTAATTCCCATAGGCTTAATACACAGGGACACGGGGACCATCCGGTTCCCGTATGCAATGGATTAAGCTATCATACATGTAGAAATTACAAAACAATCTTTAATGTTGTTAATCCCTGACGAATTTTGTAACCTCTTTCAATTAAATTCTACTATTCATAAATACGAAACCAGACACGCAAGTCACATCCATCTACCCAAGCACAGAACCCTATTATTCCAATATAATATCCGGTACTCAGGACCCAGGCAGTGGAACGTTATCCGTGACACAATAAAATACTCCGCATCTCTCGCTAGCTTCTCAAGAAGGATGAAAAAATATTTCTCTTCATCTTACAAATAATATGGTTTAAGACACTTCCCGGCCCTCCATTGTGTCTATTCTCTCCTGTTCTTCTCTCTGCCTCTTCGTGAATATTTCTCCTTTACCGTATACTCCTTTCATGTTGCACCTCCATTCTCCCCCCCCCCCTTTTTCCTCTGTCCCCCTCTTTTTCTTTTTTCTCTTTTCTCTCCAATCAAGCTCAGCGGTCTCTTTCTTTTTTTTGTATGTAGTTATTTTCTTTTTATATATTTATTATGTAATAATGTATTATGTATTAAGGGCACCCTCGCCCCAAGCTTTTGCTTTTAGAGTCCTCCAACTATGTATGTACCACATTAATGTATATTTTGTCATATTTTATGGTTAAAAATACATGTACATTATTTTTGCTCATGTATTACTTTGTAAATTGAAAAGTTGGAAATAAATGTCTTTAAACTGAATTGAATTGAAATTGACATAACATTTGCCAGATGAAATATCAATGATTTGGAAAGGTATATATAATTATTTACAAAAAAATAAGCCGGAGTGGTAAGGAAATCAAAATGATCTAGTAGATTTACTAGATTAAATAATAATAGTAAGATTTTTTTTTTTTTTTATAGCGCAGCCACTATTTGAATATACCCTAATGCGCTTTCGTGGAGACTCATATAAAATTAAGCTTACACTATTTAAACAGAACTAATCTACTTAAAAGCCTCCGAACGAAATACGTTTCTCCAACAAATAAAAATTGTAGATAATAGCGATAATTTTTTCTATTCTTTTTTTTATTCGTTTTTTTTCTGAAGGAACCTAAAACAAAACAATCTAGGGGGTCAAATTTCATTTTGCAAATGACACAAAATTCCTTAGGGGTCTATACGGTGGCGCGGAATGAGTTAAGTGGAAAATCACAGACAAAAAGCCAAAACAATGTTGATGCTTTTAAAATGAAATTTTACGTGTTGACCCCGAAATCAGTGCTCTGTCTAGCATACATATCACGTTTCATTCGATCGTAGCTGTAGTAGACACACTTTAACAACGTTAGCCTCTTTCTCTAATTTCCAGTTCTCTTTTAGATCTCTTTCGGTCAATCCGTCCTAGATGTGAATCGTCTTGTTGGCCCACTTTCTCAATTTTATTGATGTTCATAATTCTCCTCGAGACCCAATGTTTTTCCTCGGATGTGTTTCGAGTGCTCTCAATGTGTGCGAACATTCCTGTTTTCTCCGTTAAGTCGGAAATCGCTGCGGTGATCGTATTCATGCTCATCCTCACGTTCGATGTCCCTTGCATCCGGAATCCATGTCGATACGAAACTCGATTCTACTCAAGAATCTCCTCTTTGTACACATTCGAAATGTGATGATATATTATCCATAGTTCACAGCTTTTCCATGTTCCTAATACTCGTGTTCGGATTTTGCCTGCTGCTGTTCTTACTTTTTCCTTCAGAATTTTATCTAAAGGTACATACTGTATTTTTCGTTTTGACTTGGTTGTGAAATTAAGTTTTTTAAATTATCAATTAGAGTAAAAATTATGAAAAATTATCATCGTTAGGTGATAGGAAATGCGTCCAACGACAATAGTAAGAATTCTAATAATTCATACGCCATAATGTAAA
Source organism: Heliocidaris tuberculata (assembly GCA_025618425.1). NCBI lineage: Eukaryota > Metazoa > Echinodermata > Echinoidea > Camarodonta > Echinometridae > Heliocidaris > Heliocidaris tuberculata. The sequence continues at coordinate 38,267,642 of CM046839.1, read as the reverse complement.
CTGTAGATTAATGTTGACGAAAGCCTTTCCACTTCAACTCTTTCTTATTCATGACCATTTTGGCTTAAAGATAACCACCAGAGTATTGTCTGCAAGCTATTTGCAGGGTACCGCCCCTTCAGCATGATAATCTTCTCCAGTAAAACGTTGGCGCCGTCTTGGAGGAGAGTGCACTTCTTTTCCTTCCACTTCAGTGTCATTTTCTTATCTTCTTAAAGCAATATTTTATGAGCCTGGTTAAAGGGGAATCTTCAGCAATACAGATTCATACATGATAAATGCTGTGGTTTTTTTCATCGGGTGTGGGGGTCCTTACAAGCAGGGATGGATTCAGGATTTTGTTAAAGGGGGGCACCAATCTCAGAAAAAAGCTACCAGTTCAAAAAGGGAGCACGATTTCAAAGAGGACGGGCACAATTTACACTATTTTTTATTGTTTTGGTTTATCCCATTTAAGAAATATTTTCTCCAACCTTTTTTTTCTCAATGGTCAACATTTTAACAAATTCAGCGGTAGACGGATTAAGAACGCATGACAACGTTGACGTCACAGATTATCTCCACTCTTCATCTCATTGTATGAAAAACATCTACTCTAAAGAGAAACTTGAATTCTGGTGAAGGTGAAAAATAATTTGTGAGCCTTATTATTATTTTTTTTTTTTTGGAGTAAGTTCGGAAGAATGTCATGAACAGAAGAACTGATTGCTCTTTATAATTACGCAATCACATTAGAAATATGACGGGAAAGAGCTGATGGACCAAACTTTAATGCCGCATGTATACAGTCCCATATACCCATTTCTGTGTGCAGCGAATGTGATTTCATGCAAGACTGAGTCAATTTCCTATCATTTTAATCTTTCCCAAACCTCAAAGTATCCATTAATTGTTATCTACTATGATCAACCTTTCCCAATTGCTTCCAGACAGTTAATTTCACAATATAATTGCATGACCAGGGGGGGGGGGGGGGGTGTTTCATAAAGCTGTTCGTAAAGTTGCGCATGACTTTACAAACCGATTTGAATATGAAGTGCCAGAAAGGATGTCCAAAGTTTTTCCTGTTGTTTTAACAAAGTGTGACTGTATTTCCTATAACCTCAATTAAATTATGGCAAAAAATATATTTTGCATTAAAAATGTTTGATATAATAAGAATGTTAATCAACATCTGTCCAGTTCAACTTTAGTTCATGCAGTTAAAAATGATTGAGCATCAAGTCATTCGTAAAGTCATGCGTAACTTGACAAACAGCTTTATGAAACAGCCCCCTGTATAATCAACTTTATCTTTAATCGCATACCAGTCAGTTTGCCCGATCGGAGAATCTTGAGGTTATTGCCCTCATGTCGCTACCGTAAGTGAAATAATGCAAATGTCTTACAGTCTTAATTAATTGGATTACGAATCTTTATGTGTCTATATAGTGTGGGTTTGTATATGCCTTTGCTTTAAATGTCAAAACGTGGAGTTTTATGTGGACTCGTTGTTATTTGAAAACACCTTATGATATCCCGCTTTGTTTGAAAATTAAGGCATGAATTATGATATATCGCTACTATAAAATGTTGCATTTGGGGAATTGATAATAAAGAAGTCACAATTTCCTCTGATGTTCGCTGGAACAGGCATGTTGACAACATCTTCAACAAAGCTAACACCACCCTTGTCTTCCTACGCAGAAACCTGAGGACCACCTCTATCTCCACTCAAAACAATGGCCTGCCATTCTCTGGTGAGACCACTTCTAGAATACGCGGCTCCTTTGTGGGACCCACATGCTGAGAGGAACATCCACAACTAGGAATGATCGAAAGGAGAGCTGCAAGATTTGTCCTCAACAGGCATTATACAGTTATAACACTACATCTGTGACATACACGCTGTAGGATCTTAAATGGCAATCACTTCAACAAAGGCGAGAAGTCCTGCTAGACCAGGAGCCTGTCCTGAAATAGTCAACCCATTTTAAATATAAGTGTTGACCTCTTAAAGTTCCTTAGACTATCCATGTCATTCACAAAAAGCTTGTCAGCTCGAACAAAGCCGCCGGGTTAGGCCCCCAGAGCCCCCGAAAGGGGCCCCAAAGTCGGGTCAATTTCAACCCATCTAACATATGCGCCAAACTTTGTCAGAAGGAAGGTGTATGACTATATATTACCAAAACACCCAAAATGACAAAATTTTCCTTCGGGATGGGTTGTCAGACCGCCCCTAAAAATTGGGGCAAATTTTTCCCCTTAAGGCCCATGGACCAAATTTTGTCAGAAGGAAGAGTTATGGGTGTACATTACAAAAATATAAAAACCTTGCAAAAATTTCCATCGGGAAGGGGGTGTAACACGCCCCTGAAAAAAACACCAAAGTGCCCCTAAACCCAGCTTTGCTGCCCAAAATGCTCTGGATATAGATAAAAAACATTTTTGGGCATTACAACCTTAATAATTCCAAACTGTCTTGTTCCATTCAGCTAAAATTTACATAGTACAATTTTGAGTATTATAACTTTCTTTGGGTGCAGTTTGGTGTCAAATGATCATTTCAACAATAATTCATTAAATTGTGAAAATTGTACTGCTTTCTCAAAAGTAGTCAACTGATATTGTCGGGATCATGTAAACACACCCATTGTCCATCTGCGCCTGTTTGGCAAGGCATAAAAGAGAGCTTGCAAAGTATTTGTGTAATTAACACATGAATGGTAGATTTCAGCATGGCAACCACATAGCCCAGATACTTAACAAGTTCCTCTATTATCTCTTGTCATACAGGTGCAGATGGACAATAGGTGTGTTTACATAATCCTGACAATATCATTTGACAACTTTTTAAAAAGCAATACAATTTTTACAATTTAATAAATTATTATTGAAATGATCATTTGACACCAAATTTCACCCGAAGAAATAATCAATACTCAAAACTGCATTAGGTAAATTTGACATGAATTGAATGAGACACTTTGGAGTTATTAAGGTTGTAAAGCCTAAAAATGGCTTTTCTCTACATCCAGAGCATTTTGGATAGCAAAGCTGGGTTAAGGGGCACTTTGGTGGGTTTTTTTTCAGGGGCGTGTTACACCCTCTTCCCGATGGAAATTTTTTTAAGTTTTTATATTTTTGTGATGAACACCCAGAACTCTTCCTTCTGACAAAATTTGGTCCATGGGCCTTAACGGGAAGAATTTCCCCCAATTTTTAGGGGCGGTCTGACAACCCATCCCGACGGAAAATTTTGTCAGTTTTGGTGTTTTGGTAATGTATAGTCATACACCTTAATTCTGACAAAGTTTGGAGCATATGTTAGATGGGTTGAAATCGACCCGACTTTGGGGCCCCTTTCGGGGGCTCTGGGGGCCTAACCCGGCGGCTTTGTTCGAGCTGACAAGCTTTTTGTGAATGACATGGTTAGTCTAAGGAACTTTAAGAGGTCAACTCTCATATGCAAAATGGGTTGACTATTTCGGGACAGGCTCCCAAACTATGCGCCTTGTCCTATTCTTCAAAATGCACCGCAACTAAGTAGCATTCACACTGCACTCTACATCACACCAGTGCACAAAGCAACCAGACATGTTCATGCTCAAGGCTACAACTTGCCAACCTCAAGAGATTGGCACAATAGACAGTCGTTCTTTCCTCGCACAGTAAGGACTTGGAATACTCTGCCTCCTGACATCATATCTGCCCCATCAGTGAGCTTTTCGGCACAAGCTGATGATGAACCAGGGAGCATAGAGAGACACTGCTACTGGATTTTTACTTGGACCATCAATGATATTGTTTGAATATAAATGCACCTGTTCAGAACAAACACAGCACACACAGCATTTTCGCCTGTAATAATCTTCAAGATTGAAGGACACAGGACTACCAGAATAATAAGAAGAGAATCTCTTACAAATTGTAGTTTGAATGGATTGATACCTGAAATATAAATAAATCTTAAAACACGAGAAATGTACGATGAAATGATTCCTCTTTTAACATAAGCAGTCAGGGTTTTTTCCTTTTAGTGTATCCATTCCGTTTATTTTGATCAACCCATGACTTTAGATATTACGTTGTGAACGTATGTGTTCAAGACTTTCATCAGAATGGGAAAATAAAGGATATTGATAGTTCATAACATCACTCCCTTGTCATTCCCTTTAGTTTTTTTTAAAGCAATATTTTATGATATTTATAACAAATTCATGACAATTCACACGACAAAAAAAAAGATATATGTATATTACCAGTACCTCTAAGTCAATTCTGTTTTTCAAATATTGCGAACATTTTCAGAATTTCACTTTAAAAATGATATTTTCCCTTCTAGACAAAAAAATCCAATAACGAAGAAAACTTTGGTCGCCATCCATCCACAACAGACTGTATCTTTTTTAAAGGTTATTTGTCCCTAACCTTCTGCGAAAGACAAAAATATTTAGTTAAGGTTCACGAATGACGCAAGCTCAAGTTGATCATGTTACCACTTATGCTATCCTTCTAGTCAGAAACGAGGTTTGCCCGTTAAAAGACGAAGAGAGAAATGTAAAAAGTTGGACGGCACATAGGTTTAATGCACAATTGGCATTTGAATTCGTAATTTCAGAATTCAAAAGGGTCTTATTTATTCTTTGTTGAAAATATGTGGAATGATAAAAGGCATTTAGATAAAAATGAAGAATCGCAGATAAATTGCGGTAATGACTCTTTGTTCATATCAGATATATCATATATCAATGCTAACTATATATTTAACCTGTAAACATATAGGGAATATTGACATACACACAAAAAAAATGCGTATAAAGTGTTTAACATTTTATCAACACCAACCGTCATTTCATTTTAGTACTTTACTTTCCCTACCCTGGGGAGCGCTCCAACTGGTCATCATCCAACGGACACACGCACATTATTAATCAAAATAATAGTTGCACCCTACAGGGTAAATTATCCAACATAGGCCTACCCTAATTTAGAGAGAAGCATTTTGGTTAAAAATGACTTGCTCAAAGAACACCATTGCCATGCCAGGATCAGAAACACATGATCTTCTTGGATGTATGACATTTGCTCCTGCGACAATTGCTCCGGTCAAACTTTGCCATGCTAATCCTAAACCTAAACCTAACCCTAACCCTAATCTTTATCTTCACATTGTCCTGACCAAAAAACAAATCATGACCTTGACCTTAACCTTTGACCTTTCGAGATATGGACTGTGGAGCAAATGTCGCAGGAGCAAATGTCGGCGCCCCGATCTTCTTATCAAAAGTGAAGTGTTTAAACCACTTGACTAAAATAACTCCACATATTAAATAAGTTCACATCTACCTCTGATAGTATATAAATAAATAAAATTAATGATTATGAAAGGTGGCGGGACGATTTTGAAAGTGAATCTGCCAACAAATATGCTATCACGTGATATTACATAAAACCCTGGCAAATCAGGGGTAGGGAATTCATTTCATTTTCATTTCATTTATTTATTTCCATCAATAGTTTAAAAAATACATACAAATACAAATCAGTACAAAATATAAAATTACAAGATAGAGGAGACAGCAAGAAAAGCAAGGAGCTTTATAAAAAGCTGCCACCTTTGGTATATACATAAATAAATACATAAAATGGTCATATTGGATGGATAAAATGTAGATACATGTATAATATGGTCAGTAATATAGGATTTGAAAGAAAAGTTAATCAACCAGGGCAAACCCTACACAAACAATGTATGATGCCAGACAAAGGGCCTAATATAATCCGCAACAAGGAAAGGTTCCTAGATTAGTCGTATTATCAATGTGGGATGCAGCGTTGGTGTATAGGGGTGCGCATCTTCTTTTGCTCCTCCTCATTCTGAGAATCATGGATTCGACAGTATTTAACACGTTGACTACTGAATTCTCTATTTCCCATAGAGTTAATATAAGGATCACCTGGTTCCCGTATGCAATGGGATAATGAAAATTAATTCCAGACTTACAGGGAATTGAAAACCTTTAAATCAGAGAAAGGGCACTGTCGGTAAGGAAATAGGCTTTCTAAAAAAAACAAAAAAAAAAACAATGAGTCATTGATATCGCTACGATTCAGAGCTGTTTATTTCATCAGCAAAAAAATAAAAAATAAAATAAAAAATAAAAATAAAAAAAATGGAATACCCTCGTGTATCCATTAGATTCTGTGCATCATGACCAATCTGATAATCGACGTGGAAGAAATAATCAGTTATATAGCGAAACTTCGAAGTTCCCTTTCTACCTAAATTACGGTTTTGTCGAAGCTCTGTCTTACCGAACGACACCATACAGCGCAAGCACAATGTGGCATTACAGGCAGGACAGGACTTAAAAATCATGCTCGTAAAAACAACAACGTATACATATATTGCCCCTTCTTCTTCATTTGTTTTTCTGACACAAGACAGAGGACGAATGCCAAAAGCCGAAAATATCGAGTTACTTAAAGTCTGTTAGCTTAAGACAGTTGCCTCGATTCATTTTCATTTCTTTGTCACAGACTCTGATATCAGCGTGGAAAAGGTCAAATTATGTCGGAGTGGTTTTGTTCCCCCATCCCATCCCCTGGTTCAAGTTTGGAAGGCAGCCGGTGGAAGAAAATTAAGTTAAGAGCGGAGAGATAGATGGAAAGGGAAAGATGAAGATGGTGGGCTGGTGAGGGAGTTGGAGGGGTGGTTGAAGTATCCCCCATGGGGATACAAAACAACCCTCTCTTTGGAGGCAGTGATGGGTAACCTTAATCTGTCACCAGAAAATGAATCTCAGTTTGATGTCAAATGGCGGCTGAGGTAATCAGGCTCTCTGCCCCCATTTTCGGCTCCGTTGAATTCTCTCGTTATTGACACGCTCTCGTTAAGGTGCTCTGGGATCAATATCGCTGTTCTGCTTCTTTGTTGATAATGTTTGAATAGAATCAAGTAGCCGAAGCAGCTTCCAGATTGTATCGAAGCGTATGTCAATACAAGATTTTTTTCCCCTGATTCTATTAATCTTTGTCGATAAGAAAAATCGAGAGAGACTGTGGATTTTTTGTTTTGAACAAAGCGAGGGTAATTGCTACAGAGATTCTACAAAGAGATTGTCGACTCTGAATCCATAACCATAGACCATTGCATTTAATATCATTATTTGTCGTGTTTTGTGTTAAAATATAGGATTTTTGATTAGAAAGATGAAACAATTTCGTACATTCTGAAAAACATATTTTCTCACCGAATCAGGCTTGGATATAATTGATGTCTTTCCAAATAACTTTCGTTTTTCGATTTCTACTTTTTCATTGAATAAGGAATAAAAAATTGTATCAACGCAGCGAACGTACTGTAAATAAAATAAAAATGTTCGTGCTCATCACAATTAGGTTATCAGTACATTGAAATCGGTTCAATCAATTTCCACCTAAACGGAGATGAAAGGTATGAAACTAGGGTAATGTTTTTAGATCTGTGCCACCTATCTATAGCCAACATTTTCTAAAACGTCAAGAGAAGGGGATTGTTTTCATCTTTAACTTGTTCTACAACGACTTATCCTATGCTTTTATCAGCGAGATCATCGACTAGCCTAATGTCTGTTGCCGCCGAGGTGAATTGCCAGGGAAGATTCGCCACCGAAGCTTCATCAATCTATTAGAGCCTTGGAAATTACTTGCGACGAATATTGACACATACGCCATTAGAAATGAATCAGGCAAATGAGCACAAAATGCGGTTGCGTGCCCGGTAGCAAAAGGTTCAGGGTGTAATTAGGGATGTTCTTCTCCTGGTCACATGACCTAGCCAGGCATGATACAAAAGGGAAAACAGGCAGTATATATCTTTAAGGAGCCATGTGAAAATAAATAATCAGAAAAAAGACCGATTTCGAAAACAAATAGGATTTACTTCAACCTCTTTCATGGTTAAATACATTGTTTTGCTATATATGTTTGCAGACTTTTCGAGTAAAAAGGCACCAAAAAATTCATGACCGTATTATTATTTCTTTTTTTTTTTTTTTTTTTGCTTGTCACAAAATTTTCGAAATATTGTGCTCCCTCTTTGACAAAATTCTGGATCCAACCGTGCTGGTCACAGTGGAAGTTACTCAGCAACTGTACGTCAAAATTACAGAGTTGCTAAAGCAGATTTCACCTTAAAATAACGATATTTTGACTGTCGTGTAAACGGACCTTTTTTGAAAAAAAAAATTTACCAAAAGTTAGTCGTAGTCCGGTCATACGCAGTACGGCTGCCTTCATGCACTTGCAAATCCAGTTACAAATTAAGGCTTGAACATAAAGCAACGAGGTTTTTATTACTCTCCTGGGTATAAGCCTCGTCAGAGGAGGATATAATATGGGCAAGTTGACATTTCCCCGGGAAATCTAAGACCACAGGACCTCCACAAGACTTCCCCATGAGTTTTTAGGACATGACTTTTGTCGGGAACGTCACATCAAAACATATTTAAACAAGGTTGACTGAATTAGTGCCAACTCTGAAAATGCTCAAGACACTTCTTATCAAATTAAAGCCCTCTGATAGCTTTCTGAAAGTCTGTTCTTGTATGAAAATAGAAAATAATGACATTTCATTTCTTCTTTAGTTTCCATCCTAATTTTTTGGCAGTGTAGCGGATAAGAGATAACCTTTCTCAAAATAGCTGAGTTCTATAAAAGTAAAATGAGTTTGACATATATAATTTGATACCAAAGTTATTCCTGTTGTATGCTGAATTGCACATGCCCAATTCTAGATTGAAACCGAATTTCAACTAATTTAACAAAAACATGATCGAGAGATGAGTGCAAAATATTCTTCATTGCTTAGTTTTTCTCTCTTTCAGTCCTTCCCCATTTTTTTTCTCTGTTTACATGGTTTATCTTTCTTTTCCCCTCACTGTATCCATGCATGGTATCTCTTTGACTCGCAAATTATCAAAGTTACGTACACATTGCTTATTTCTAAATATCGTGAACATGGTCAATATGATATAGTATCAATGAAACACTTTAACGTCACATGCGATATAAAATTATAAAAATAACACGAGAGTGCATCTTTATTGCTCTTTCGGAAGCTTTTAAAAATCTTCTGAAATGGCCGAATCTTGAAATATGATGGGTATTGATTCTTAAACCTCCAAACACAAAGCTTATCACATGGTCGTAGTCGTACTACATTTTCCTTTGAACGTGGGTGTGACCATGTGCGCGTATACATGTAACTTTTTAATTCAATATAAATCGAAAATATTCTATTCAGAATTCACTGACATTTGCAAAACCAGACAATCATTTTCTGGCTCTTAAGAATTAAAGACATAACATGTCCAGGAATAAAACATAAGTATTGGTTAGACCTAGTGATCTCGGCAAGATAGGAAAGATCAAAATAATTTGACTTGTGCTCTTTTCTTAAAAAGAAAGAAGGGGGAAAAAAGAAAAGAGACCTAAGTATATTAAATTGGAGAGGCGAAGAGAGAGAGAGAGAGAGAGCGAGAGAAAGCAAGGAAAACAACATCGTGCAGATTCTTATTGAGTTTCATGTTTATGCCGAATGTGTTGTCGATATATCAACAACCAAAACGGATTCACTTATTATTCACTCCGTATAGGCTTCATAACAATTTTGATAAGTGATAAATTTTATTAAAATAAGCTACCACTTTAAGCATACTACTAGATATAAAATTTTCTCTATTTTACTTGATTTATCTTTTTTTTTTTAAAATCATTTTCATAACGGCCCTTCCCTAGTATTAATCATTAATGAGCATGCTTCGATTTTTTTTTTCAATAAAAACGTTATATTTGCAGAGGGATACCAGTCTAATATATAAACGAGAACAAAGTGTTCCTTTTAGAAGAATATGCTGCCATGAATGAACATTTAAAAGATAATGACAACAAAAATAACGAATGTAAATTGCGTGACGTGACGTTGACTTCATCCCATGAGGGTAGAATTGCGACTGCAACCTAATATCGCAAACTGTGGCAATAAAAACTCATGAAACATAAATGACATGAGAGGTTGTTTTAAAAATTAGATGTGGCAGGTAGAGAACTTTAATGTCACAGAACGTAAAAAGAATTAGAAGGGAACAGGAAATAAAAGCTGAATGACAGGATAGCGAAAAAAAGGGGGGATCGATTATTAAAGAAACTATGAGACTTTATGAAAAGATGAGGATCCTCTTACCTCGCTTGTCTCCGAGTCTAAATATCTCTTTTAAAGGCAATGTCGGGTATTTTCATTGGGTCATAGATTAACTAGTAACTTCATAAATCTGTTATTAGAAACATTGAATACATATAAGAATGTTATAATAACATTAATAATAATATTAATAATAATAACAATAATAATTATAATAATGATAAAAAAATAATCATTATCATCATCATCATAATAAAAGTAATAATATTGTTTACCCAGGCAGGGAAGTATCGTCATCATTATTACTTTTCTTCCTGAGGAACCTACAATTATTATTACAGCAGCAATTACCAGGTACCCGTTTACACTTGGGCCGAGAGGGACAAACGTGAGTAAAACATCTTGTCCAAGGATGTAAGCGCCGAGCGAGGATCGAACCCAGGACCTGTCGTATGAGAGTCAAGAACCTTCACCAATACACCACAGTACTCCCACAATGTAAAATATATCTGAGACCGTCAAGCCTTACGATGTCTACTGTTTCCTCCAGATTTAATTTCAAAGATATATTTTGCTCAGAGGATACATCTAGATTAATCATATACATATCCCAACTGTCTTGATTTTGTTTCAGTTTCCATTATAATGATGACAAATGGTTGACTCTACCTATATGTTACTTTTTTTTGGGGGGGGGGGAGGGATGAGTATCATGCACGGTTTTAAGCAAAACTATTTTCCTTCAACCTTAAGTTTCCTCGGTCATCTTGAGGAAGACTGATTCGATAAAGAGGCAATAGAATTTGAGAAAAGACAATAATCCACTAGACTGACGTTTCCATCACATTAAAGACAAAGTTGAGATCTTTTCATGTGATTACATTGTGTCAGAGATTGTCTCAAAGTAATAGGGAAGGTTGATCATGTCTATAAGAATTGCAAGATTTTCATCAAGAATTGTACTCATCAAAATGAGTAAGAAATTGACACATGAGTAAGAAATTGACACAGTCTCGCTAAAGGCACATGCATGCACTGTTCACATAAATGTGGGACTGTACACACATGAGGCATGAATGTTAGGGCCGAACACTTCACCTATTTCTTCCATATTTTGAATATTAGGTCATTTGAAGAGCCATCCTTTTCAGGGGACATTTCTACTATGATATTCTTCCAAACTAACGAAGAAAGAATTAGAAAGCTCACAAAATTATTTTTCACCTTTACCAGAACTTAACCTTCTCTTCAAAGCCTCATCATAAGCAAATCTTGCCTCTTGTTGGGGGGGGGGGGGGGGGTGGTATACGTTTTTGCTTTCAGCGTAACCACTTCCACTCAATTTCATCTTCATTATCTATCAGATTTTCTCATACTATACAGCATGCGCTCAGACAATTCTCGCAGGTGATTATGATAAATTTGGACGTCTTTATAGTAAATGATTTCTGGGAAGATCAATCATACTCGTCTGAAGATAAATTGATAATAGTTCATTGTAGCCCGTGACATTTTGAATAAAGAACTGACCTTCGCATAGATCTGACAGGTGGCTCAATGTTATAGTTTCCAGTATTCCAATTGAAATTGAAAGGGTAGCAATTAGTAGTTTCAAAGAAACAAAAGCCCAGAAAGAGTACCCCGTAGAAGGCAATACTATAGCAGGGTCATTTGTGTCCTATATTCCTTGAAAAGAAGTCTTGGAAAATATCCTGGAATAGTAGGACCACTTGAAAAGTATCTTGGAATAATAAATATAATTTACATCACATATATACAGTAGCTTTCCTTGATATTGGTCTAATTACAGCTTAACCCTTTCGAGACAATTGAACGCATTTTGTGGTTTGGCTCAATAACTTTTTATTCAGAGCTCTAAAAAATATACCAGATACATGAGTAGAAAGAGCAAAAATGTCTGCACACACTATGTCCATTTTTGTTGCACTACCATATTGCGTTTGATGCCAGGAATTTTGAATAGGAGAATAAGTTTTAAAATCCTTAAGTTGGCAACACATTGAGAGATTCAAAATCCTTATTTTTTATCCAAATGGGCAATTTTTTAACTTTTCGACAAAATTCCTAACCATGTGTATTATTTTCAAAGATATTACACCTTATTAGAACCATGTAGCATTAAAAGAAAAATATTATTGTTGCCAATTTAAAGATCAAAATGTGATCAATTTAGCCCTTAAATAATTCCTGTCCTGAAAGGGTTAAGCATAGCTATAAACCTTTTTACCATTATCAGGTGTTATCATTATTCATTAGGTCAAGGGCGCTGAGTTCCTGCTGGATTACCTGAAATATGACGAAAACGTTATCAAGTGCAGCAGTATGCCTGAGAAAACTAGTTGTTTCAGAATAAAACATTATCACTGGGTTACGTTGTGACATTATTGTAATTTGTGATTGTAAAGGTACTCGATCTGTTTCGATATATTTATATCCTCATTGATAACGAGAACTGGTTGTATAATCCTTTCTTGAATAAGACGATATAGAGGTAAAATGCTTTGCTTTTTTAATCTGAACAAAACTTCTCAAGCTATTTGTGGTTGTAAAGGTGCTCGATTTTTAGACACGATCGGATCAAAATAAAAACAATGTCCTTGGCAGAAAGAGAGTGGACCTTCGAGTATTCGAGTGTTACCTAAAGTAATCATGTTGGTATCAAGAAAAATAGTTCCACCATGTGATACGATACACCTGAGTCCATTCTTGCATTTAAGAGAGAGAGAAAAGTGAAAAAAAGAAAAAGAGGGGGTAGGGAGGAAAAAGAAAGAGATGGAGAGGGGGGGGGGGGGGAGAAAGCATTATTTGGAATATATTTTCTTTGTAAGTCTGTGAATGGAGATGACATGATCGTCATCTTATTTATCATACGCAAGATATTAATTGAAAATATTTCTATTTTCTATTTCAATAAAGCAAAATTGTTTATACGTAGTTCTTAGTGTATCAAATTTATATAACTTTAACTTGTTCAAATTGATTAATTGATTCCTCGAATGTCTTTGCGATTGAGCGTTTTTTTTTAAATATAAGAGAGACCTAACTGTATCATTGTTAAATGTCGGGGAAAGGGTATTGTTCAACTCTTTCGATTAATCTTTTGTCGTTATCAAGTATTATACAACAGACCTAATAGTATTAAGTGTTTTCATATCTTCGTTAGATCTATTATCCAACGCAATCATTCACACCGTAACTATTATAACCGACGTATGTAGTGAATGATTGAATTGGTTGATTCAGATTGGAACAATTGGTGTTTTTCTCTCAATTTCTGCATCTTTGGGGGTAATCCAATTCGACTTGGCCCATTTGTAACCAAAACCTCCACGTAGCTTATCACGATTTCTCTGAAATCCAAATTATAGGCATGACCTAGTTATAGTTTTAAAGGAGTGGGCGATGTTGATAATTGCAGATTCAGAGGAATCTCCCAAAATTAGGATGGTTTCAAGGAACTCATAAAATCCAGCAAAGATTTAGAGTATAGAATAGCTAAGAATAAAGGTAGACTTGCTCTTCACTTTTGAAAATGGAGATTAGACTTCAGTTGATGTTTAGTTGATGTACAAACATTTGCACTTATAAAAGTACTGACATTGTCAGTACATAATCTCTCCATTGCCACTTTGCCATTTGCCTCAATTATATTGTTTATATCTTTGTTCGTTTTAATTTTTCCTTGATTTTGATCAGCTAAAAAAAAATGTAGCAATCTTTTTAACTTCTGACTTTTTATAGGTGATATCAGGTATAAGGTAACCTTGTAGGTATGTTTGCTATTCTTTCGTGAAAGCTTGAAGGCCTATAATAGGAAGGAGTTTGAGAAAGAGGTGCTCGATGCCAGCATCCTTTTTTGTGTGTGGCTTTTTCTAGTTGGGATTGTTTCCTTTGTCTCTAGTAGATTATAACTGGAGCTCCCTTTCACCTCTTTTTACCCCGTTACTTAAGAAGAAAGGCAGGAGGATATTATTTTGCCTTCCTTTAATACTTTGAGATAGTGTATCTTCCCCTCATAGTCCCTTTACGGTCTACTTAGGAAACTAAAGATTCGATGTCACAACCGGAGTGGGGAGATCGGATTAATTGTGAATACCCACCGCATGGGTTGCAGAAATGGCGGATAATGATCTCGCTCTATTGCATCATCAGATCTTGCAACTGATATGTATTACGTTACTGGAGTGCGAATGCGTGTTGCGGACAAAGGCACATATATGCGGAGAGCGCAGAGGAATGGCAAAGTGGAGAATGACAGCAGTGGGACCGTGATCATCGCCTTGGGGAACTCACTGGTAATATTCCTTTTGAACAACAAGCCGTTGGCTTAGCGTAACTGTAGGGGTCGGGTTGACTGATAGATGGCAGAGTATAAAACCATGCGATGCGTTTGTTCGACTTTATTGAATAAGCCAAAGGCTAATCTTACACAAGCTCCACACATATATCGCATTACAGAAATACTGGATAAAGCTTTTATACATGATACAGTGCCCCCACTGTTGGGAAAACAACAAAATCAGACTGTTTGCTTTTGCCAGATTTAGTAATACATGGAGTTAGTCCAGTTTTTAAATCAATAAACACTATGTGGCAGAATAATATCTGTTCCGGATTTTGCTACGACTGGATACTATTAAAGATGGAATAATATCTATGCCTTGATGGTTGTAAGCAACTTCGTTATAATAGACTTTGCTTATGCGTGGTAAAAAGCACGCACCCGTTCTGCTTTTTAAAATAAGATTGGAAAGATAATCCTAGCTCCATGACCTTCAACTTGAACTCTTTTTACTGTGATTTAATAAAATAAATAAACTAGTCACATTATCACGTTTCAGTGGACATGTGTGACCTATTACAAGCGAGAGCATCTGACGTTTCCTTGGGGCATTAATCTGACATACTTATCGACGAAGCCGAGTGGAAAATATCTCTAGTCATCGGCAGCAGATTGGAGTTCTAGGAAACACTAACTTGTTGCTCTGATATACAATATTGCACGGAGACAGGGGACTCCGTACACGTCCTCCAAGTATTAAAAAGCACTCTCTTATAACATCCCAACGGTCAGTGCTCTCATTCTATTTACTTTCATCTGAATCAAAGTTTGTAACGGTTATAATGACAGGAAGCCAAATTAGCCGATTTTCTTTCAATATGTTCATTACGATAAACAAGAAAGAAAAGCAGTACACTGTTATAAATATTGGCTACACATATTGTCCAAACTAAAGTAGATCAGTATGAGCAACTTAGGGTAATTATATGCCCCAACTCGGGTAAGGTTTCATTCAATTATGGTCAAAATGAAACATTATTACTACAAAATAAGAAAAGTATGTACATGAGTTGGGCATTAAATTGCTTAAATTCGTCGTACATATAATTACCATAATGTTGGGCATTCTATTATCAAGTGAGTGTATCTTAAACTAAAAAATTATATATGTAAAAGATTGTGTCAATTTTCCATTCCGGCTTCTCCCTGTCTTAACCAAATCAAACATCTGAATGATTTGATAATAACTTTCTGTACATTTTTTCTAAAACCAAGGTATAATGAAATAATAAATAATAGTTTTAACTCCCAGTGTCTGAAATCTTGTACATGAGCTGGGAATGACTTGTTTTGCTTTTATATGCAGATCGATCTGAAACACTGGGAGTTTTTAAGACAACAAAAAAGCTTCCTTAAAAAAATTGACACTGGTCGAGAAAAAAAGGTCACGTATGTGTATGATTGTTTAAGGACGTTTTTCAGGAATATACCCCCTCTCTTTGTGTGTGCGTATGCGTGCGTGTATGTGTGTGTGGGGGTGTGCGCGTGTGTGTGCGTGTGTCTGATTCACATACACGGTCCTTCACTTAGCCGCTCTTTCTCTCCCACTCTCATTGACCGATTTTCGCAATTTTGTAACCAAGTTATGCAAAACAAGATATTTTGAGGCAAGATCATGAAGACCGACAAACCCTTGACGACCATCAAGCTTCCTTGGTTAAATAGTCAAACTCTCTCCATGAGATATCTGTCCCTTGGACACACTGTTGATATAAACTTCAAGGCTCATTGACGAGCCATATTTTATGCTTTGAATTTAGTGGTATTTTCATCCATCAATAGTGGTTTCAGGAAGCGGTAAACCGAATATCTATTTCCCATCAAACTTGTCACAAACAAACTGAACGAATTTGAAAGCTTTTATCATGCCTACAGTGTGTTTTGACTGTTTTCCCCAAACCCTAAATTTCCCAGGTTTCTTTTCGTTGTTGTTGTTGTTGTTGGTGTCATATCAATTTTTTTTCTCTCCTTTACCCACCATCTACATTGATTATGCACCTTGATTTGTATTCTTTCTCGGTATTTCATTATTATTCCCGCAACAGTCAAGCATTTCCTGGGGTGCCCGCGAGAAATTGATTAACGGAAATTTCATTCAACACATCTGCAAGAATCGATGTGACTTCAACTGATTAAAACTAGATTGACACATGTTGCAAAAGCACGTTTCGACCTGGTTGGATGTTGTGCTTGTTTTCTTGCTGACTCCTTTTCCCCTGTTGTTGTTAATCTAATTTTCCTACAAATCTTGTCAGTTTTATATTGTTTTTCCCTCTAATCGCTTTTTACTACATTTTCATATGTATCTAAGTATTAAATTGTATGATATTTAAGCATTTGAAAATAAAAAAGTGGGAGAATAACCGCTTGTTTTTTTTAAGTCAATCATCAATCAGATGTAATAATATACGTCTCAGAACCAACCTTTAACGTCACCAGTCGAAAGACGCTCAGTATCTAAACCCGTATTTTTTACACACTTTTAAAAATACTAGGTAAACCTTCTCCAACATAGACATGAGATAGAGGCAATTAGGTGACCAAACAACTTAGGACACCTTTCATGACTTCAGACACAAATTGGTTAATGTTTTATCAAATCAGGATCACTATACTACAGACTGATCAAAAATCACCCGAGTTGGGCATATAACTGCTAAAAAGTTGGTGGGGAAAATACATGTAGTTATACTCCTGTTGGGCAAGTTTTACCCATTTTTTCAAACTTTGTTATAGGCAGATCATAGAGGTTTCAACAAGGCCCAACACACATAAGGGAGTACATTATCATGAAGAGGGAGCCAAGCGACCACAGGTAACTTGTTTTTCCTATATGGAAACAAGATGAAGATCAATAAAATGAATATATTCATGATCAACGATGCGATAAATAAGAACGTCTGCGATGTTTTTCAAAATAACGGATTGAGTATCTTTATCTGATTGTGTTGCTTGAAACTCATGTTTGTTATTCATTACATATGAAGAACATAAAGAAATAACACACACACACACACACACACACACACGCGCGCACACACACACCCACACACACACACATATATATATATATATATATATATAAACACAACAACAAAAATAACTTCCCCTTAATCAAATTGGCGTAACTTCTTAACGAAAAGGTTGTGAGCAAAATAGCTTGGCAAGAGTGTTCTTACACTTATTGACTAACTTCCCTGTAAAAATGAGATTGATCCATTTAGTCATGCATAAGTGGGCAAACATTAAAGGCAAAAATAAAGTCACAAGGGTCATTTTTTATGCTGTATTAACAGTATATTTTAGCATTTCTTGCGCGATTTTGTAAAGTGTGCTCACTCAACCATGACACGATGACAACCTCTTATCTTCACATAACATGTGACGATACATTTCATAAAAAATATCTGGAGTTATTTTTTTTTCAATAAGCTGAATGGATTTTGCAATTTCAAATTCAGGAGGGTTGAATTTTTTTTTAAATTGTGCTCACCCAACCATAATAATGAGAAAAATGTCAGGATAGGTGTGAGGGGGTCAAGCGATGGATGATAAACAACAGTAACACATAAATATGCACCAGAAACCGAATTCGCTATAATCTCGTTTCACAGAATCCCCAAAATGACCCTTGTGACTTTTGAAAAGTGACAATTTTCCTTTAATGTTTGCTCACCCATGCATGACCCAATGGATCAATCTCATTTTCACAGAAATGTTAGTCAATAAGTGTAGGAAGTTATTTTGCTCAAAACCTTTTCGTTAAAAAGTTACGCAATTTCGATTAAGGGGGAGTTCCTTTTTTGTAGTGTTTATGTATATATATATATATATATATATATATATATATATATATATATATACATATATATATATATATATATATGAGTGTGTGTGTTTTATTTATCTCATTTCAAATACCTGATTATACCTGTTGAATACTAAAGCACATTAAAAGCAAATAAACAGACATAATTTGTTTTAATTTGTATGAAATGCACGTACGACTAGCGTACTGCGATGGTTGTGCTGACATTTTAGCCATGTCAAAACACGTGTGCGCTAAAAAAGGAAAATGGTTGATCGATGTGGTGAAAATGCTCTATATTATGAAAAGGCTAATTGATGCAAAATAGAACAACCAAAATATGATAATATATATATATATATATATATATATATATATATATATATATATATATATATAACAGGCCTATATTTGAATACTTTGTTCATACCCAGAATAGACATTCTCCGGTAATTTTAGGTGTAAATCAACGAATCGTCCTGTCTTTGTTTCATCACTCCACTTCAATTAAGATTAAGCCCATAACCACTACTTTTTCCATATCTAATTTTAATTTCTTGTCTAGAAAATTTTTCTATCATTTCTGGATTTAATAAATCAACATACTGGACAGTGCATCATCCATTACCTAAGCCAAGGCCAATATTTCAAGTCTTTTTTCATTTTTTAAAAGAATTCTTGACATCATAATAAATGGATGAGTAATTCAAAGGGATTTCATAAACGTTATATACTATACAATCTTGCTTCCCATAACTTTTTACTTTTTTCTTCTTTTCATCAAAAAATTAAAAATTAAAAGTCCTGCAACGACTATTTTAAACACTTTCTGTGAAAAAAATTCTGCTCGCTTATTTGTCCAAATAAACGTCCACCAGAAAGTTCGACTACGTTCAGGAAGAGATAGTTATCAAGAGAAGTATATTTTGCACCATTCGAGGAGGAAGATGGAAAAAAACAACAGAAAAACAAGATTTTATTTGATGATGCGTTTCCTTGAGACATGCCTGCTGCTACTACCTAATCACATGTATCGTCAAGATAGTATCGAACCTTTGATCAAATTCGATCGCTCTGAGGCTCAAGGACGTACCTCCTGTATTTGATAGAAGGCGAAGAAGAATAAGATGGAGAAGAGAGGGAGAGTAAAATGAGGTGGAGGAGGAATCAACGGGCATTATTGTAGCCATCGGATACGGAAATATGAAAAAAAAAATCATTTTCTTCTTTTTTTCTCTCTCTCTCTCTCTTTGTCCATTTTTGGAAAACATGCAGCTATACAAAAAAGACTGAAAAATAGTCAAGTATTAGCACGTCATTTCTGAAGAAAAAGAAGAGAGGGAAAGAGGAAAGAAGAGAAGAACAAAGTAGAAAGAGAAACATGAAAATGAGATAGAAAAAGCAAAAATATATAATAGGAAAGGAGGGAAAGAGAGAGAGAGAGAAAGTGAAAGAAAGAGGAAAACTGAGGAAGAGAGAAAGGAAGAGAGAGAGGGAGAGGAAAGGAAAGGAAAGGGTGAGTGTGAGTTGGAGAGGAATAGAACGGGAAACAATAATGAATAATTGTAGTTGAAGAGAGATCCTATAACATTTTGCGAGACATCTCTTCTATCTCACAGCCTGTGTTTCTCTCCTCCCTCCCTCTCGCACGCGCGCTCTCTCTCTCTCTCCTCTTTCTCTTATGTGTGAACGTCCTTCATCTGAGGTATGTAGTGGCTTTGACATGATGTGTTGTGTTGCCCGAGGAACCCTCATTTCTTTGAGATTGAAGCTATCATCACAGCATCCTAAAAATCATTAGATGACACTCGCTGAATAATATGCCCATAGGTGAAAACATGAATGGTAGAGTTAAAAAAAAAAAAAAAAAGAAAATTGAGAACGAAAATTGAGAAAACATCTCGTGGTACAACCGGTGACGCAAGCCATGGCTACAGGGTGAGAGGCAGTATGCGTTATACTCGGCCTTGTCTACGCAAGGAAATAATCGCTTACGGTTTCAATTAAACATGCCTATGTTTGCGCTTCTTACAATTATAACTCTATTTATTTTAAATCCGACTATCGTGTACTCTCACTATAATATGTTTTTCCTTGACACATTTGCTTCAAACACAGGCCTGTGGATAAAGGGATATAAGATTTCATCGCCTAAAGGAGGCGAAATTAAAAAATCATACACTCTCAAGTCAAGGCGTAATCCAAGATCTGCTTGCATAAAACTTTAAAATTTATAATCGTATGGTATTACTCTCAAATACTTTCTTTTTGGCGAAACAATGAACATGTTTACAGACGCTTATTCGGAAAGAGATTGAAAAGGAGTGTAGAAATATTCTTTTCGGGGTGCTTTTACATTCTTATTCTTAACTTGTTATATTCTTATTGATTTCACCTAGATCACAGAGACAAAGATGAAAAAACATGATATATAAAATCATTATCATCATGATCATCTCCGGTCCAAGATTAAAAGTTCAAAAAGGATGCTATTTTACCAACCCGAGCGAGCTAATAATTCACATCTGCCACTCTCGACCCCAGGTGACGTAATAATAATAATAATAATAATAATGATAATAATAATAATAATTATAATAATAATAATAATAATAATATTGTCTATTTATATATATAGCGCAGCAACTATACAGATATACTCTACTGCGCTTTTCATAGACGTAATTAGGTACCCAGGAGGAAGAAATTCCTTGAATGTTTAAGCGCCTCATCATGTAAGCTAGGCTAAAGGGCAGTGATATATTGAACGCTCTGTATCTTAAGGAAAACGAGCTTTCAATAATTGGAAAAATGCTATCCCGTCATCGTCATTACTTCAAGCATTTCTTCCCACATTTTCAAGATCTAGCCACGATTAGAAATTTTCAGTGTTTAATACTTCATATTTATTCAACTACAGGTCGGAGAAGACTCACAGAATGCTAAATACTACCAAGTTCACTGTACAGAAATTTTGGACATATACTAGGCGTTAAAAAAACAAACAAACAGTGGACACTTTTTATCGTTAATAACTTAAATGTTATACCCCGTATCAGACTGAGGTTTTGCAGTGTAAAGGTGAAGGATGTAAAATCTATCGGGAGCAAGTTTTATTACATTTCTCAGGATACTTTTCTTAAAATATGGCTTTGAATATTAAATTAGATATTTCTTCTTTTTTTAATCAAGGCCACAAAGTATTTGTGTATCAGTAACCTCTCATTTCTGCCAACATTTTGCTGTCCAGTGTCATTAATGATTCATGACTGTAGGTTTAAAAGGCTGTTCTGGAATTTCAGCTGCAATGTACAATGGAAATTGTTGTATTCTGAATTAATTACTGATACATACAGATTTTGTGGCCTTGATTTTTCAAAAAGTACAAAATCTAAAGCATCCTGAGAAATGTAATAAAACTTGCTCCAAATGAATTTTACATCCTTCAAATTTACACTGTAAATACCCCAGTCTGATACGAGGTATATTTTTTTTTAGTTACTAACGATCAAAAGTGTCCTCTGTTTTTTTAAACACCTAGTACAAATAATCAGTCCATATCCAACTGTCTGGCTAATAGATTCATACCCGCGGGTCGGACACAAAATCGGGATTGCGTCTTTAAAACCAATTTTTACAAATTTCATTCGTCGGGCTCCTCTGATTACATACGCCCAGGATTCAAATGTACAACTGCGAGCGATAATCTGACCAAGCTGGAAAGGTTACAGATCCTAGAGGTGATGAGAGTCTTGACAGCTTAGCATGAGTGTGTCCATATAATACATTTTAATCGCATTCATTGTTATGCCCTATGCATACCAGGTGTCATTTCGATTAAGTTACCACCTACGCTAATCAAGCCCACTACAACCCTGCTCACAAGAGGCGTCATTTCGATTGCGTCAGTGCCTGCGCTAATGGAGCCTGTGAAGACAATTGACCCATACGCCAATTATCGAAAGCATTGTTTGCACTGTTCATTTTGCAATGACTTTTTAAACGATATCACTCTTTCATGACGAGCAAAAGACCGCACAGGTCACTGACGCGGTCCTAACGTCAGCAAAATAATGACGCCTCGTGCATGTGCGCTGTGCTTAAGACAATTAGAGCATGCGCCAGTCGTCCAACGCAACATTTGCACTATTCATTTTGCATTCACCTGTTGTACAATGCCGTTTCTCACCCTTGGCGCTTTAAAGACCTCGCAAGTCGCTGACGCCGTCCTATGTCAGCTATAGTGACGCCTGGCGTGCAACGGGCATCAGTGGTGTTTCCCTGTCCAAACAGAGTAAGATTTTTCCTCTGCGTATGTCTTACCACGCCATGATGTGACTGATATCTCATGCTCTATGGGCAGCGAAATGTTACGCCAATTCGCTGTCCATACGTTGTAAACTATCTCAATGTGCTATAGGAAATTCGGCGTCGGACCTCCTACTGTATACGGAGAGTGAAAGTAAAACTAAGCGAATTATGCTATATAATATCGTATGAACATGACCTAAGCAAGCAATCCATCCTGTAAATTGACCATCTAGAAGGCACATATGCAACGATCGGAAGGCTACAATTTGAGCTTTCTCTAATTAACGATGGCCTGTTTTCTTTTCTCTCGTTTCTCGGGGAGGCCCCTCGAACTAATCCTAGCATATTAAAGCAGGACTTTTCTTGGTAGGGGAAAGGGAATCGTCGTAGGCTAATTTTGTCGTCTGTTACCCTTCTTTTTTCATATAAAGTTTCAAAGCCAAGTAGGAAAAGTATTTTTTTTCTAGTAAAACATGGCAAACGGATGTAGCACTCATTCCAACTCTTGGTTTCTTATCTAGCATTCCCTGTGCACGTCAGAATAGAGACAGACGGTGCTAAAATTAATGCCTATTCTTATCATTATTTTCATTATCATCATCATCGTCATCATAATTATTATCATTTTTATTTATTACGATGATGATGATGATGATTGTCATTATTATTATGATTATGATGATGATGATTATTATTATCCTAAATATTATTATTATTATTATTACTATTACTATTACTATTATTATTATTATTATTATTATTATCATCATCATCATCATTATCATCATTGTGATTATTTTCATAAATTATATTATTATTATTCAGCATAGAGCCTGACGGTGCTAAGATTAATGCCTATCTTATCATTATTTATTATCATTATCATCATAATTTTTGTTATTATTATTAACATTATTATCATGATTATTATTATCATTATTATTATTATCTTTTTATCAAATCTTACCATTATCATCATTGTCATTAATAATTTATCAATATTGTCATTGTAATTTTTTTTCATTATTGCTAATATTATTATCATCAGCATTAGTACTATCATCATTATGACCAATAATATTATCATGAGAAGAAGGAGAAGAAGAAGAGGAAGAGGAGGAGGAGGAGGAAGAAGAATTAGAAGATTTAGAAGATTAAGAAGAAGAAGGAGAAGAAGAAAAAGGAGGAGAAGAAGAAGAGGAGGAGGAGGAAGAAGAAAAAGTAAAAGATTAAGAAGAAGAAGAAGAAGAAGAAGAAGAAGAAGAAGAAGAAGAAGAATATGATGAAGAAGAAGAAGAATATGATGAAGAAGAAAACGAAGGCGAAGAAGAATAAACTGACAATCGGATGCTCATTACGCAAGCATTGACCGTTGCCATGTCAAAGTTAATACCCACGAGAGAAAAATTATTGTATTAAAACTGGTATTAGCTTGTCGTCATTACCCCCAAACATGGTTTTCATCTCCAGAATTTGATTTAAAAACTCCAGTTCCGAGCTCTGAATGGTAGCATCTAAACGTCTTGGAGGAATAAAGCCTTTATGTTAACTGCTCTGAGATGATCTGACTAATAAAAAATTATTTCTACGACTATTAGATGTTTTCCTATACAGTGCGTATCAAAAAAAAGTACACACTTTGAAAATATCCTCTAAAACCATAATTTCTCAATGTCGATACGATTTTTTCTTATACAGTTTTGGGTGAGGGTCTGTTTCATCGGATGACACTATGTATATTGACAATATTTTACGCTTGAGTGAGTACTGGCTACTTTTGTAAAACTCGCAAAAATTGGTTTGCGCTTGAGTGAGTACTGGCTACTTTTGTAAAACTCGCAAAAATTGGTTTGCGCAAAAACGCCTCAGTCTTGAATTTGATCAAAGTGCGTATCAGGCAGTAACTGCATGTTCTCAGTTAACCATCAATAACTGATTTGAACAATCATTTAATCCTTAACCCTATACCTAGCAGTGCACAGCCATATTTGTGTATCCAGAAATTGACAAAGGGAAGGGGTGGGATGCTCCCAAGACAGGGATTAAATGTATCTGGACAGCTCCGATCTTGTACAGGCATAAGTGCGCATAGCAAGTAGTCCTTTTTTCCCTGGGCCTTAAAGAAGAAGCTAAACCAGCTTTACCCATTGCTGGATACGCCACTGCCCACAACCCACAACTACCACCACCATTACAGGTGGTGTCTTTCCAGCACAAATCAGCTGCATCAATATCCATTTTTGCCTGAAGAGTGTTGGAAAAATTGAATGCAATAACGGGAGGAGAACCCTAACATTTACATTTTTTTTTTCTTCAGATACCCTATTTCCTCTTAAAATCTACAAGACCCCATAAACAACGTCTTGTATGGGGAATAAGAATTTCATAGAGAATCAAATGTGTTGATGAAAAATATGTTTTGACATTTCATGTACATGTGAAAGATATCATCATGTATTATAGTACATCCTTTCCACATGCCCCAGACAGTAACGTATCCTCAACTGGTTGGAAGAGATGGGCAAAGAAAGAAACAAAATCAAATGGTCAAAACCTGTTTTTTTTTAATTCTCTCTTCTTGAGAATGGAACATTTTAGGTTCATCTTCCTGTAATTTGCATCCTTCCGACATGTTCCAGTAAAAATGGAATTGTGTGCAGAAAGACATAACACCAAATGTTTTGTGGGGGGGGGGGGTTGTGGGTGTGGGGGGATGGAGGGGGGGTGGGGATGAGTGGCTAGGTATAGGATTAAGGA
This sequence comes from Heliocidaris tuberculata, assembly GCA_025618425.1. NCBI lineage: Eukaryota > Metazoa > Echinodermata > Echinoidea > Camarodonta > Echinometridae > Heliocidaris > Heliocidaris tuberculata. The sequence goes on along the minus strand of CM046839.1, from coordinate 38,242,238 downwards.
TTAACTGACTTTTCATATAAATTATTAATAGTCATGATAGTTGACAGAGAACATGCAGATACTGCATGATACGCAATTTGATCAAATTCAAGACGTAGGCATTTTTGCGCAAACCAGTTTTGTGAGTTTTACAAAAGTAGCCAGTACTCACTCAAGCGTAAAATATTGTCAATATACATAGTGTCATCAGATGAAACAGACCCTCACCCATAATTGTATAAGAAAAAATCATATTCATATTGTAAAATTACGATTTTGGAGAATATTTTCAAAGTGTGTACTTTTTTTTTGATACGCACTGTATTTCATGGATTGTTGTTTTATGCGAACGGTGAAAAATACAAAATGAAACGAGGAAAAGGAATCATTCTTCTCTGAAATATCCTATGTGAGAAATATGATGAATGAACTTTTTCTTTGTGTGAGTTCATTGCCCGAATGTAAGATTCAACTCCGCTCTGTTTATCATATCTATTCACTCTCTTCCATCTCGCTCTCCATCTCTTTTCATCAATATTCTAATCATGTTCAGTTCTATTGATTTTTGCATTATACGGAGTCCCGGGAAGGAGGGGTGGGGTGGGGTCGGGTGTTAGGGGACTTGAACACCCCATATCATTTAACAGACGGATCGACGCCAATGCACAGAGCACTCTAAGAGAGTTGAGTAAAATTTTTACCCAGTATTGGGTAAAAAGGGTATATGCATGTTTACTGGGTACAATTTTACCCAACAGTAGGTCATTTTTACCCAATTTAACCCAACATCGGGTAAAATTATGAATAAAAGTTAAAACGATATTGGTTCCGGTGCCAACATTTTAAAATTACACTCCTTCTATTTCATTATGCAGCTTTCCAAGTCTAATTGAATTTTATCCATGATTATTTTCTTTCAACTTCAAATATCGCTTTTCAGTTTTTCCTATCTTGTGTTACACGTGTTTACTGTGCTATGAAACTTTAGTCTCTGAATTGGATTAATTGCAGAATGTTTGTTCTATTTTCAAAAGCTGAATACCAGCTGGTAAATTTCGTCTTTGTACTAATGTCTTATCAATCAATCCAAGTCCAACGGACTTTTCAAGCATTTCGAAGAATTTGAAATTTATCTTGAAACCATGCAGTGCAATCAATTATGAATATAAGAGTCACCGGATAAACTTTACCCGGGGAAGTGTGGGAAACGTTTATTTTGAGTCAATAGATCTGCAATGATATGTAACTATAATATAAACGCTCAGTTACAAATCAGTAACGGATCTATGACCGAGAAAATGCATTTTGTAGGTTTAGAGCAAACTTATCTCATTATTTATATTTTTTTGTTTGTTTGCTCACGAAGAACGACATTGTTTACAGCGTTGCAAAAACTAGAGACGCTGCCAATTTGCGTAAAATTGAAAGAAAAACACACAAACAATTATATTTCGATTCGGTTACTTTGTACGTTCCTTCCACTTATTTGTCTTTGCTATACGATAAAAGTGGGAAATGCGGGAAGGATTTGGTTTTTTATAAAGAATATAATATATAGTCGTGATAAAGTTATTTAGATATATGAAATACAAAAACATAACATATCTTTATGAATATAGTTTATAATAGTCTTATCATATGCTCTCAACCATTGTCCCTTGGTTATGTTTATCATGTAAAAAGTATATTACAGTATGTTAACCTGGTTAATCAGGGCATGTACCGTATCAGTTTATTCACAATATCCATGTATGCAATGGAAAACGCAAAAAGAAAATTACAAATGAAAGAAAACATATGGATATATTCAAGTGGGAAGAAAGTTAAAAGAAATAAAAGAGACACAAAAAAACAACAACAAAAAACAGAGAGAACAAAACTAGGGAACATGAACAGAAAATATACAAGTAGAACAGTCATGAAGAAAAGAGTGGACTTAGCAATGACGTCAGCAGGGGGAAAATGATTCTAAAAACATGAAAAGTAAGGGAGGAAGCTATATGGAATAAAACATGCTGAGTTTGAAGTAATTAAAGCATCGATTCTGTGATTTATAAAAGAGCTGGCTGGAGGAGGAACAACTGGATGAGGTGGGGAGGAGGGCAATGGCCATGGGGGGGGGGGGGCAGGGCACAAACCTACTCCCTTTGGTTTCCGCAAATTAATGTCACTGACATGTTGGGTCTTTTAAGCGTATCTAATAATGTTGAGATTCTCCAGGAACAACAACAAAAAAATATATATATCATATTCATAAGACGTCTGTACAACAGGTGTATTAAATCGTTAAAAGATAAGACTATTAAACGGGCAACGAACTGCGTGTCTTTTTGTACATCCACCACTAGAGTTTTACTCGCAGCATTTTGATGAGAATAATGCTTGGAATAGGAAAAAATGGCTATTGAGGCTTTTATAATTATATCGACAGATTTTTTTTTAAATCTATAAAGAATCCAGGGTATGGTTATTCAATTTTGTAGAAATGTAGAAAAGTAGAAAAGTAGATATGCAGCAGAATATGACATTAGGCGCATATCCCCCCCCCCCCCCCCATCACGAAAGATAATCAAAAGATGTATATTTAGGTCAGAAGCGAATGGAAACATCATGTCAGAGTGAAGAAAAAAATTCTGCCTGAGAGAATGAAAAGAGTCAGATAAATTATTTTGATATGGGGAAATATACATTCAGATAACAACGAGAATAGCAAACTCGTTCTTGAATACTTAATGATACCTATAGTTTTAATTCGAGATCATGAGCGAAAATCCAGCTGGCTACGCCCAGGACAGTCGATCAGGGGGGAGGGGGTGCAGGGAAGGGGTTGGTTGGCCACAAATAATTCCGGAATTACCTCCGTTTCCTGGATCTCCCGCCCGCCCCAATAATGTTTTGCTACACGCCTTATCCTGAAAATGGATTATGTCCCTGGCAACGCCAAATGTTCGAGATAATCCCTTTCATAAAAAGGAAATTTTCAGGAGCCCAAAATACCACGGAATGGAAGGAAACAAAATATTGATTGAAAGGGGAACAATAGAAACATCTGCATGATGTTTGAGGGGCTTACAAAGGAAAGAACTACATGTAGGTACATTTGAATTCAACAGGTATGAAATGAAACAGTCTGCCAAGAACATTCCCTAATATACCTAAAGTTTGTCTGTTTTGACTACAGAGAATTTTCCTTAGTTACGTAATTGTAATATTTCACTTATTGTCTTTATGAGCACTGAAATCTAGGTGAATCCGTACGTCAGAAAGCGTTCGTTGTGTAGTGTTCCAAGTGGGTGGGTGAATGAATGAATGAATAAATATATGAATGAATGAATGAATAGATAAATAAATAAGTAAATGAAATTATTTTAGAGAATTTACTTCTCTAAATAAGCTCATTGTATTTCCTTTTCCACATACAAAATGTATGTCGAATAAGAAGTTTTCATTCATGACCATATTAATCAATTTTTGGTTTATATATGACAAAACTATGATTGGACCGTTGATGAAAACCATGACGAGAATTCCGTTTGGATTCCAGAAAAGATAACATTTCAAGGAGCATGCAGAAGGCTTTGGGGCGCTTAAATTAAAAAAGCGTCCTCACATTAAATTTGTTTGGCGCCGTCTGCAAATGCACACATCTTACTTCGTCCCTCGTTACTGATAGAGTAAACGCATAGAGATAATGCAGGGGGTCTTCATCTATATGTAAGATGTACTAATATCCAGGGATGCTTAACAAGGAGAGTGCGCTGTGCTGTGATAAGATATAAGTATGAGAATTTAGTTGAATTATAGATTCCCCTTAGGTACGGGTGCTGGGATTACAAATTGACCAACGGAGGCATGATAATGCATGCAATGAATGAGGGTTTAGAGCGATGCAATCACGCTGGAAGCGCGGGGAGAGATGATGGACGTACAAGCTTATGCTGCGAGTAAAATAGAAGAAGATGGGTTATTTTTTTCTGTTTAATGTGATTCAAATTTTTGTTTCATTCCATATATCTTACGTCGTCACATTTTACATTAATTCAACATTCGGTGACAGCAGCAATATATTATTGCATACAGAAATGTGGCGGTCGTATGTAACAAAGAAGAGAAGCCTGCTTTGTGAAGGCAAATAATTACAATCAGGCAACGAAGCATGAGACTTGGATGTAAAAGGGTTGTTAAAGTGTCATAAACTTGATGCACGCAGGTGTTCTTGGTTTAGAAATTATTCTACCTCGCAGAAAATCTAAGACTAATTTAGCACTATTCAGCACGTTTTTGGCAAATATAAAATGAATTGGGAGCTCTGTCGTATATTGTTGAAGGACTTGACTCCCATACCAGAGGCCCCGGGTTTGATCCTTGCCCAGAGATTACATCATTGGACATGATATTTTACCCACGTTTGCCCCTCTCGACCCAGGTGTATTATGGATGCCTGACAATGTTGGGTAGGGCGATCAGGAAGAACTGTATTAATGGTGATGGTGCTACCCTTGATAAAAAAATTATTATCATAATTATCAAATTTCTATCATTATTATAACTGTATTGCAATACACATATTGTGCAAGGCAATTTTGATCCTTGCTTGCACTTTTCCAATGTACTTTAGCAGGGCAATATTGTCGTTGAAATTGGTGGTTTTACGCCACATTTGCGCCGAAAACAATCCTGATGAATTGTAATTTCTCGTCGTTGGAAAACAATCATAGGGCAGGCGGTTCATTATTGAAACTTAAAATATGTGGCATTAGCATTTATTCCTGTGTTGTTGTCATCAATCATGGATGGATTTGTGTGACGTCACCAGCGGTGGAAGTGGGCGGGAGTGAGGGGAGAGGATTAACACCCGTATTCGAAATTTCTGTCAGCAATCCATTGGTAGCCTCGTCATCAAATACAAATATAAGTGGGGTTTTTTTGCCTTTGCAAACTTTATCATATAAATTTCGATAGCTCATAAGAATCTAAGGACCTATACTTCACCCTTCTTTTTTGGTTGTTGGAAATTAAGGAATCTAATGAAACATGTTTTACCCCTTTTCGAACAAAATGAAAATCAACCGATTTTTTTTTTCTTTCCGCTTTTCCCTTACTTGGCGAAACACTTGTTAACTTGTCGGCATATCTAATCCCGCTTCCCCATTCAATATAAGCGAGTGATGCCCTTGCATGGGATATAATCTTCGTGACATTAAACTGATTCTGACGTCATTTCTTGTACCCTTTTCCCCGAAAATATCACCAGAGACTGAGAGTGAAAAAATTGCATGGAAAAATTAATCAAGCGCTGGAGATCAGATTTCTCCTCGTCGTGCGTTTTGGAGGGGTTGACCCTCAAGGAGAATGTTATTCCTCTGAGGGAGAACCTAATCTATTCAATGTCACGTCTTTATGTTGGGCTTGGGGCTGAACCGCCCTCCATCCATGGGGACCTATGCACCGTGACCATTCATGTCTTTGAAATGTGGTACCCCTATGTCCTTCACCTCATCTTCATCGATTGTTTTCTTGAATACTCTACTCCACATTATCGGGTTAAATGTTTTAGTCATAAATCGATCCCCAGCTCTCGAAAATGATTACCTCAAGTTGTATTCTGATCAGGTTGGCGTTGGGGAGTCCTATCCGCCCCCCCCCCCCCCATATATAATACCGAGATAAAGGGGGTCTATAATTTATCATTTATTTGTATTTTTTCATTCAAATCTTCTTTATACTCAGTGGCCCTGCTGTGCGCGGGCCTACCCAAGATACATTCCGCCACCGCTCCTCTATTCTCCCATTTATGAATTTCTTGGTAAGCCACGCAGAACATTACTGCACGTAAAATGCAGGCCCAGGGGCCTATGTATTTTAACATAGTACATTGATTCTTTGCTCCATGATAATACTCCACATCATCTGGCTAAATGCGATAGTCATAAATCGATCTGCCATAGCATATGATCATATCACAGGTTCTCCTGCGTAAGGCTCTAGGTTTTGAAGTAGTAGCTTAGGCAGAAAAATCAATTCAAAGCATTATGGGCAATAACATAACCAATAAAACTACACAGAGGAGATTTCTCTCTTCAAAAGATGAAGATTTATGAATGATACCTAATCTATATTCGTAGACTAAAGTTATTTCAAACAATTTTTTTTAAAAGAGATATTTTTCTATTATAAATAAATTGAAAAATCTATTATACTATTTTGTTAAACATGTACTGTTTAGGCAGAAATCATAAGAAATCATGAAGGCAAAAAGGTGACTGCCATGGAGAAAGCCTGTCCTAAATAAGGGAATAAAGAACGGTGATGAATTCGAGAATAACAAATCAATCGACGTTTATATTTTCCCCATATTTCTATATAGGGTATAAACTTCGTTATTGAACGTCACAAAGAAGATATGCGAGACGCCTATGCGAATTATAAACTTTGCTAGTATAAACTAGTATGTTACCAGGGTTACCTTTAAAATTTGCTGAATTATTGAGACCAAGATGGCGATAATTCTATATTAAGGTAATTAGTAAATGTTCTTTTTGATTTCAGCAGACATTTTGATAATTTACCAAAACAACTAGTGTAGCTTGAGCTGCGATTTCTTTAGTGAGATATTGGTAGAAAACAGAAATAAATGATTGCAAATTAGATAACATCCATGCTTTTACTTATCGGATGGCATTTCGATGACAGGATTATTTAGAATCGAAGTGCTCTGTTGCGTAAACGAATCGTGCGATTTAAAAGGATAAAATCTATTCCTGACGGTGCTTATCCTTGTCGCATATTACATGTATTATGTATATTCATGTTATACAATTGTAAAGTGTATCTGTAAAATGGCGTCATAAGTGATGAGAATCATCATCATCATACGATCAACATTTTTTAAATCGTCAGAAAGAACATCGCACTTTTTGCACTCATATTAGAACGGCTACGCCCCAAGAAAGAAAAAAAAATTATAGAAGCCGGTTTACCTTACTGTCATAAGAAGAATAAACTTCCATCTTTTAAAAAAAAATTGATTCTATGGACCAGGTAGAACCATCTTGAACTGAGGTAATAAACGGTCCACAGAAAAAGCTTTAAAACATTTTAAAAGAAGAAGGAGATAATTTGAAATGCAAAATAAATCAACATGGCATACAATATTTTTTTTTTTTTAAATAAAAAAACTATACATTGTATTATCCTATATCAATACATTTTATATCTGGCGTCATGAAATCCAAGGAAACCTACACCCACCCTATACTAAAAGAAGAGAAGCAACACCTGACTGCAGCAAGTTGCTTTGAAAGAAGGAGGAAAAATCAGAGAAGCATATTGGTGAAAGTTTGACCGAAATCGGACAAGCAATAAGAAAGTTATAAATGTTTGAAAGTTGTAATCACTATGCATATGGGAATTTCAAATTGGCCGAATAGGTAATGTCACTGTGATGAACTCCCCATTCCCTCTAACACACAAAATGCCTAAAATGTCACTTTTTTCAAAATGCATTACTCAGTAGGATCTTTTCGTTCATGATGACCTATACAAATATGCTATCTCCAATATATTTTGAGTACTGCCCCGAGGGTAAAAATGCCTCGAAGAAAACCGCAAATTAATGATATTTTTGTGTACGACAAATGGGAGAGTTGTCCACAAAAATGTCACAATTGACTCACCAAATTGCCAATTTGAGATTCGCATAGATGTAGTGATCTCATTTTTCAAACATTCATAACTTTCTTAGTCCTTGTCCGATTTCTTTCAAACTTTCACCATCCTGTTTTTCTTACTTTTCTGCTTTCACACAAATCATCTTATTATCAAGGTTGGATTGCCCTTTAAATGGAAAGGGAGAGAATAAGGCCATCTAGTGGGGTTCGCTTTGTCGTATCATTTTTGTATATTGTCTTTCCCGTCATCTTTCTTTCTCTCTCTTCCTTTTCTTATTTTCCCCCTCTGTTCCCCTTTCTTCATCATTTCCCCCTTGTCCCTTGGCTACGCCATTCGGTCGCAAATCATCCTTGCACTCAACTTTTTGTCTCCTAGGAAAGAACACCTGGATTAATTATACTCAGACCCAGACAGCCATCCAAGAAAACATTAAAAAGGGGGTTTTAAAAAACAGCATTCGTCAACTCGTTTTTATGTATAATTCTACGAATAGTGAAATAAAGGCTGACTCGGATGCCTTCAAACTAGGGCATAAAATGACATGTGTGATAGCGATCGAAAGGCTGCAATATTGCCAAGTATCGATTGGCGTTGCATATTTCATCGCCTGTTCATTCTACGCTTACTTTTAGGTTTTAGAGAAAGAAAAAGTTCCTTTACAATTTCAAGCTGCTAACCCAATACAAATCAGTTTACCGTGGTTTTGCCACTGCCATTACAGGACGTTTACTGACTACAGGATGACGTGTGACATTTTACTCAAGCAGTGTTCTATTTATTTAGATCTAATTGCAAAAAACACCCTTTATAATGTGCGAAAGAATCATCAAAATACATAATCATAATCTAATTTCACTTTCAAAAGTCGGTCGTCAAAATGATATGAAGACCGCTTTATATAAATAGAGAATATCGAAATCTGTTGCTATGGCCTTTCCTTATACCATGTTCACGGAAGTAGATAAAGGGGGGCAAGTCAAAAGAGGACAATTTATTTAGCCTATGGCTTTCTACCATGTTTTTACGCATTTTAGTGTGAATTTCACACAATTATTCAACCTCTTCTGGGGAGCGTTTTATCAAGTGTCTTGTCAGTGATTTTTGCTGACAAATTTGCTCTCAGCCAATCAGATGCAAGGATTTCAGTAGCTTACAACAGTTGTCGGTAAAAATCACTGACAAAACGCTTGATGAAACGCTCCCCAGGGCCGACCTGTGTGTGTGTGTATGGGGGGGGGGGGGGACGGATGGGTCACGAGTGTATGGATCCCCTCCATTTATTTTTCTATTTTGCCTGTCAGAGAATTTTTTGGTCAGCCAACACATAAAAGAATCTGCTGACTTTTTTTTTCTTTGTGGGTTTTTAAAGGGTGTTTTTTGTTGCTTTGTTTTGTTTCACTTTGGTTTGTTTTTCTTGTCAGACTATTGGGGAATTGCAACCCTTTAAAAAAAAAAAAAAAAAAAAAAAAAAAAAAAAACCTGGGGCCGTATTCTGAAAACTATGTTATCAAAAACTATTTTGAAATGTCATAACAAACTGAAATTGCGCGCAATGAACACTTATCATTGTTGCTTGCACAAATGTCTCTGTTAGCTTTACGCGAGCACAGCCATCTTTGCGCAATCATTAACCAATGACTTGTCCTGATTTTGATTTGTTATGACAATTAACATCGTTTTACTAACATAAAAGATAACATCGTTTTCAGAATACGGCCCCAGGGGTCCCCCTGCACTTCGATTTCAATCTGCAAATGCTAAATAGTACCTTCAAGTTCATCTTTTCCTTCCCAGGGATTCCTTGTACAGCAGGAAATTGTGGACAGATTTCAACGGTAGATATGACAAAGAATCTAATTAAAAAAAAAAAACCAATGAAGAAAACTATGCATCGTTGGCAAACCTTAGCATTCAGTACACTGGATTGTAATTAAGCTGATCTGACTCGCAGTATGGGTAATTAAACACGGACAAGTAATGTAATTAAAGTAATTTAATAACATGTTCTCTGGAATTACATAAATGTAATTACATGGCTTTTTTCGCTATAATGCAGATATTGAATTAGTGCTATGTTCCTAGTGATGAATATAAGCATTGTAGCATTATTATGTGCATACACTTTCTATAATATGAAAAGTGAAAAAAAAAATCAAATTTCTTAAATATGGAAGTTTTGATCATCAAAATAATGCAGCAAACCGAAATTCTTAAAGGATTTGGCATATGTTGTGTTTCAATTTGCTAAAAGCAACTTTCCGGGCTTCACATTTCAGCCAATCTTCTTGCTGATAGATTGCTTGTTGACATTTCAGGGAAGATAGTCCTTATGAGGAACTCCCAAAATCATAAAGGAAGATATTTAACCAGTGTTTAGTCCATGTGTTCTCGTGTGCAGAAACCTTGGAAATAAGCTGATGCATGTAGAAGCTCAGAGTCACACAAAGGGCTTTGGAAAGGACATTGATTAATCTAACGAAAAGGAACAAGATTAAAATCAGGATATTAGGGAACAAAACAAGAGTGAAAATATAAAACAAGTAATGGTAGGCTGCGTGGTCATCTAGAGAGCGGGAAAGATGACAGAATGACACACGTTAAAAGTTAAAAGATAGAACACCTAAAACTCACGCCCTATATCAACAAGGATATCAACATACTTTATGCGATCTGGGGCCTGTAACATAAAGAGATACAATCAATCTTACGATTGATATCAATCATAAGTATATGGCAAACCATGTACTAAAGAGTTACAATTGATCGTAAGATTGATTGTATCTCTTTATGTTACAGGCCCCTGCTTGATTTCACTATATACTATAAGAACCAGCTAGCGTAGCGAGCAAGTATTGGGGAAATTTCCAGATAATATTGCCCTTACTTGGTGTAAATTATGGGCACATTCGAGCGAGCGGAATGAGAAATCCTTTGAAGGGGGGGGGGGGGGACAATGTTCCCCTCTTCTTTCCAGCTCCACTGCCTTACATTGTAGTTGAAGTAATATGGGTACCTGCATGTACGTACAGAGGGGGGGGGGGGTGTTTTGGGTGTTCAAACACTCCCTTTTTGGCTAAAGGGGGATGTTTTAGGTGTTCAGACACCCCCCTTTTGTGTTATTTGATGTAAAAAAAAAAAAACCTTTAGAATTGCTGATGATGATTCCCCCTCCCCCTTTTTCTCCCCCTTTGCGTGTCCTTTTTTTTTTTTTTTTTGCTTTTTTCTTTTTTTTTTTGCTTTTCAGTGAATTTGGGATTAAAAACACCCCCCTTTAAAACAAAAAATCCTGGGTACGCGCCACTGGGTACCTGTTACTACAATGAAAAAACCCCCAAAACAACGATTCTTTGAAGCTAAATATGGTTCTTTTTGTAAAGAAACAGTGGAAAATACAGATAAAAGTGGCACTTATCAGAAGAGAAAATGGCACTTTTCAGAGGTGCAAAGGGGCACTTATAAGAGGTGAAAAGGAGCACTTATGAGAAGGGAAAAGGGGCACCAATCAGAAGTAAAACTACACTTATCAAAGGAGAAGAGGCACATATTAGAGATAAAGGGGGACAATTATTAGATTTGAAAAGGAGCACAGGAGGCAAAAGGGCACTTATCAGAAAGAAAAAGGGGTACCTATCCGAAGTAACATTGCACTTATCAGAAGGAGAAGAAAACGGTACTTATTAGAGAGATAAGGAGCAATTGTCAATTTCTAAAAAGGGGGCACTTATGAGGAAGAAATAGGGCACTTATCAGAAGAGGAAATTGTACTTTTGAAAAGGAAAAGGGGCATTTCTAGTAGGAAAAAAGTAGGAGAGAAAGGGGACATTTTTTCAGAAAAAAGGGCGCTTTTGGGGTACTAGAAAAAGTGGGAACACTATGCCCCTGCCCCCTCCCCGGAAGCGCTGCCTCTGCTTGTAGACAGTACAGGAGATGGAAGGGTAATATTAGATGAGTGTTGGGGTGTGACACGGAAAGCATGATAAAATAAAGTATAAAATTTATAAAGAGGTCCTCTTTTAAACAGTGCAGTGGAAAACACTTAATGGGCTGCAACCCATTGCCCCCGCCTCATACTCCTACATGCATACATACCCGAATGGCCCATCTAAGGAGATTAAGATCCCTCTCCAGTTTCATCATAAATAATTCTTGTCTTCATCTTTTCGTCATATTTTTTTTTCTATATACGTGGTAGGATGTAGGGTAACAGATTATGATATGCTATTTGCGAGCCAGCGAGCGAAGCGACATTTTAAAAAATGTGATGCTTTTATTCCTACCAATAGTTAGGATTAGGTATTATGTATCCACATATTGCACAACTGCAGAATTGTACAACCGGGTTTTTTCTTTACTATATATAGACACTTCGGTGGGCCGCATGAAACCGTCTCTTTTTTTTTCTTCTCCATTATTTTTTTCTTCTAATTCTCCCCCCCCCCCCACCATATTTTACCTTTATCATTCTCATATTCTTCTTCCGCATGACGTATTCCCTTTCGTTATAGGCGTACGGGCACATTTTCGCGAAGGGGGCTAACGCCTTTTGCCCGAATATTAACTTTCCAGTGCTTTGCTCCCTTTCTCTTTTCTTCTTTCCCTTTCTCTTTCCTCTTCCCTCTCCCTTTTTCACGCTCCGTTTTTTTTTTTTTTTTGTTTGTTTGTTGTTGTTGTTGTTGTTGTTTTTTTTTTTGGGGGGGGGGGGTTTGCCGACAGAGGTGGCGCATTTGAGTGGGGGTGTCACACCCCCACATCCCCCTCTAGCGACACCGCTGAGCAGATGATAGGATGTGTTTCATTGTAAAGGGGGAGCTCTACAAAAGTACTTTGCAAAATATGGTGAACGATGCCCAGCTGTGTTTACAACCAGAAACTTAATTTTTTGAATTACAACTGTCACAAAACTGAATTTTTGCAGTTTGCAGTTAGCAAAAGTTTCTTGCTGTAAAAATCGCGAAAGTTTCATGTCGTTTCTAATTTTACAGTGATAGTTTTTCAAGAAAAATCTGACGAGACAAACATGAAATAATGAACTTTATCACACACACAAAAAGAGAACGTATCTCATTTCTACATGAATCACACTAATTGTTCACACATATCCTCCGATAAAACTTCTTACATATTTATGCCTATTCTGTGCACACAACTCTTTCTTTACCTGTCGAATAATCCAAATAACACTGCCTAGTTACCCATTCCCCATTGTCAAGTGTCATTCCGAAATCCAGAGACTGTCAAGAGGACAGACATGGGCATCGCTAGAACATTTGGAATGGGGGGGGGGGGGGGGGGGTGTCATACCCAAATTGCTGACAAAAATGATGCCTCCTAATCCCCCCTCCCCAATAATAATTTTTAAAAAAGAAAATCGCAGATTTAGAGATTTTGATCATTCATACAGCCCATTTTCGCAAGGGGGGGGGGGGGGGGGCTGACGCCTTTTGCCCGAATATCAACTTTTCAATTTCTAAAATTTCTAAAAGCTACTACTACTACTACTACTACTACTACTACTACTACTACTACTACTACTACTACTACTACTACTACTACTACTACTACTACTACTACTACTACTACTACTACTACTACTACTACTACTACTACTACTACTACTACTACTACTACTACTACTACTACTACTACTACTACTACTACTACTAGCACTACTACTACTACTACTACTACTACTACTACTACTACTACTACTACAACTACTACAGCTACTACTACTACTATTACTACTACTACTACTACTACTACTACTACTACTACTACTACTACTACTACTACTACTACTACTACTACTGCCGAAAGTGTATAGAGGATACGGTACTTACATACTGCATGTAAACCACCATCTTGCACATGAAGTCTCCATAGATCCAAGAACTGAGGGCGAACGTCGAAGCCGTGATCGGAGCACAGACGAGCAGGAACATCATGTCACTGACGGCATTGTTCATGATAAAGAAGTTGGTAACGCTTCGCATGGCTTTATTCCTAGCTATGACCAAGATCACGCACAGGTTTCCTATTAGCCCCACCACAGTGATGATGCCGAAGACCACGGGGACGATCATGTAGCCTGGGCCTCGGGCATGGACTGTCTGGTTTCCCAGGAGGTTCTGAATGAGGAGCGTACAGTCTGAGTAGAGGATGGAGCTGGAGTAATCAGAATAGAGGTAATGTCCACATCCCATGAGCTCCACCTCGTCGACGACGTCCATGTCGACCATGCTTTCTTCCAACTCGACGACCTCCATCGTGTTCGTTCCGTCGGCAGACAAGTGAACCCAAATAATCTTCCAAGTTAGGCGCGGCGGAATGAAATACTCAGAATGATGAAGTTTGTTTTACTCTGATCACTCTCTGCAAATACCAACGGTTAGCATTATTGTCATTGTTGCAGACTCACATGGACAGACATGTAATAATGAGTGCGAATGAAATCAACTTTTGAACTGCACCTGCTCACCGCCCTCCCCCAATCAGCAATGATCAGATATCTTTGTTTATTGACCACAACAGTTGAGTGAAGACCGCGTAATTACCTACCCTGTACCTCCCCCTCATGTAAGCGCGCGTGATGAGTGCGAAAAAGCAGAAAAAAGCAAGCACGAAGCAAGTCAGGAGAGTTGTATGCGCATACGATGCTGTAGAAATCCTTTCGAATAATAAACAAACAGATTGAATGATGTTGATTAACACTGCACCTGAAAATTCAACTATGTATCTTAAAGAAAACGAAGAAATGCCTCAAGTTCCTGGGAAAGTGCGAGAATGGTGTCTGATGCTCGGGCACCACAGAGCATCCATCGAAAGTGGATCCATGCAACCGGTGGCATCTAAGTGGGTGAAATGTTCGCACACAAGGCCTGGAAAGTACGCGATGAATCTTGTCGTTCATGCTTTTGCACTCTATCCCGTTCGTATTCTTTGATCCACATTCAAGGTTAATATCTGAAGCTTTAGAGAGTAATTAAATCATCTTAAAATCTAAGCTAATACTTCAAGACAATGTAACCACCTCTCGACTCAAGCCACCCGTCTACACCATGTACACAGGTGCGTAGTGTGGTTCTATAGAGAAAACACTAGCATCACTGGAAGGGGGGGGGGGGGGAGAAATACGAATACGAATTATCAAGATCAAAATGGTTAGGGGGTGGGTGTGGAAGGGGTACATCTACTTTTCTCGCTCTTGTTTATCCTCTCCCTCCCCCTCTCTCTTTCTCTCTCTCTCTTTCTCTTTTTTTCTTTTTCTGCCCACCATTCGATTAGGGGACACGTTCAATTACAACCATAACAATCACAAAATAAAATGTTCTTCATCCCTACAAAATGATATCTTTTATGGAAAATTACAGTCATTGTCTAAACAATTGTTCGTGAAACATCGAATATCGAATACTGACAAATGTCTTATTTACACTCAAAACAATAATAACATTGCAGGAAGCATATAAAATGTTTCAAAGTATGGTGTGTGTGTATATATATATATATATATATATATATATATATATATATATATATATATATATGATAGACATATCCACAACTGATCATTTTCCATTTGATTTGAATTTTTCTATTTCTATCTTAAATATTTAAATCGAATACCTTCGCATCAGTGTAAAAATGGAATAGAGCCCAAGTCGGTTATTCCTTTTTACACTGATGCCAAAAGTGGTGCCTTGATAGACGTTTTTGGCCAGACTCTGATCCAATTTAGGGTTTTTTTAGGGTCAGTTTTCTAATCCCGTAAGTTTCAGAGGGTATGTGATTATTTGCATATTACTGCACAAAATATGGACCCTTAACGGTTCATAATCTCAGAATTTTTTTTTAACGATTTGTTTAAGTCTTTTTACAGAGGGCTTTAATTTTTGACTGCTGGAAACAAAAATATGTTCAACAAATGCATTTATGCCCACTTATAACATGCTGCTACCCCCCCCCCCCCCTCCTGGTATACACGCAGTCCGCTCTCAACCGATCATTTTATTAAGGGCAAAGCTATTCCTCAAATACACAATAATCATTTATTGCAGCCAGACTAAGGCAGACAGCAATTTAGTATTCCCACTTTCACAAACAAATTCAGTACACGTTTTCCCAAAAGCCCCATTTCCCACTAGTCAAACCACTTCATGTTTTATGCTCTTCTTTATTTACTGCCTTCTTTGACACGACCGCCATGGGCCGTTTGACATTCAGACGTTGTTTTCTTTTTGTTTATAAGAGAGAAAAAAATGAATTCTTTGTGTTTTTGAAAGGTAAGAAAGGTAAATAGCTGTTTAATTCCGCATGTTCATTATGAAATCTCAAATATACAGTTGAATAATTCCTTCCCTTATTTTGTGGGGAACCCACCATTACCACTAACACTTCTGGAATTAATTGCCGGAATCACGAAACCCAATACAATCCACCAAGTACTGAGTGTAGTTCCACATCCTTGTAGTAACAAGTGCATTAAAACCAATAGTTCATACTTCAATGGATCTTCTGAGTTTACAATAAAATTCAACAACAAAATGCATAACATGTTCGCTTAAGTAAGAGATGCTGAATATGATTCAGATGTCAGGAAAACTTAGCAATTTCAATATGGGATTTGTTTCACTCTACTGGGCGTTTAAAAAAAAAGGAAACCCAGCTTTGAAAAGTTCCTGTAAATGGACTATATATTTACTGGAGTTGACTTTCACATCATATGAAAGAGTAATTCACTTGCTTTCCAATGGTAACTTGTTTAGGTTTCCAGGGTCACGCATCAGCGAACACCGTTGTCTTAAAATTAAATGCAAAATTCTAGTTTGTTCACTTTCATTTAAAACACATTAGGCATGGTTTGGTTTAAATGTCTTTGTTGACTAGCTTAGTTGCGCTTCATGTCCATTCGTTAGTCAGCAAATCTCATGATTGATTTTACGCATTAACAAATAGTCTTATGAACTTCACAATACATGGACCGAGTTGTTTGTTATAAACTTTGACCAAGCAGAAGTGAGATCTTCGGAGAGCACAGAGAACATGTTGTTTTGTCACGGTGCTGCAGGCATCTTCCGCCCATTTTCAACAAAATGGCTGACACTGCTGAAAAATCAGCACAGTCAAATCTGTCATGCATTAGTTTTTGATTTTCCTTCTCTATGGTCTTTGACTTTGATTTGCACTGTTTGTGATCTTACAAGCCTTCTAGTTCGCATCCTTTGGTTCTTTAGCATGCAACCTTGTTAAAATTTACCCAGACTGTCTTCTTTGCAAAATGTTTCTTATCTGAAAAGGGTTTTACAAAGCAAAATTCCTGAAGCATGGGTGAATAACATCTCATTTACACAAATTTGAAGAAGAAAATCATCCACAGTGAGAATTGGAGCTCTCAGGCAATTTCGCAAAAGGCATCCCTTTAACATCATGCCTATATTGTGTTTTACAAGAAAGTGAACCAACTGGATTTTTGCACAAAGCTTTGAAGACACTGGTGTTCAGTGATGCGTGACCCTGGAAACCTAAACAAGATATCATTAGAAAGAATATTAATCACTCTTTCAATATAGTATGGGTTTTATTGTCGGTAGATATATAATTCATTTACAGGAATATTTCAAAGTTGGGTTTCCTTTTTCTTTTAAACGCCCAGTATAATGATGCTGTTTCACAGGAGTAATTTAAATATATTGACCGACTTTTTAACGTCATTGCCTCACCAAAGTCATCCACTTGTTTTTATGAAAGGCAGATGATATAAAGCCATACCTGAGGGAGCATATAGCCCGCTTATACCATTTACATTTCAAGTGAAGATGGAAGTGAGTGAATTGTGAATAAATCTTTAACTTTCTGAGAAAAAATATCTTGAAAAGTTCATGCCAAACGATTATAGCTCTTGATGTTCAATGAAAGGGCCTCCCCTTTTTTAAGGTGAGGGGGGGGGGGGGCCGCAGTGAGGGTTGGAGTTATGTAATTTTATTTTTCAAATAATAAATTTTGCAGGAATATTTCACTTTTCCTTTTGTTATTGATGGTACCTTGCATTGTCACACCCTAAAATATATAGAACACTTGGTACACTTTTTCGTAGCTATTTGGGGACTGGGTTCATGTGTCCCCATAGGTGGCAAAATATGGAGAGAGATAGATAGAGAGAGAGAGAGGGGGAGAGATAGAGAGAGAGAGGGGGAGAGATAGAGAGAGAGAGAGGATAGAGAAAGAGAGAGAGAGAGAGGGGGGGGGGAGAGAGATAGAAAGAGAGAGGATAGAGAAAGATAGAGAGAGAGAGATGGAGAGAGAGAGAGAGAGAGAGAGTGAGCGAGGGAGGGGGGGGGGAGTGGTTATAATGTGAGATAAGATATCAAATCTCTTTCTAATAGACTGCACGAATTCTGCTTCAGTACTATTTGAAAATCCTATATGTGTGTGTGTGTGTGGGTGTGTGTGTGGGTGAGTGAGTATGTGAGAGAGAGCGAGGGAGAATAGAGAGTGAGAGGAAGTGGGGGGGGGTTATAATTTGAGATAAGATATCACGACAAATGTCTTTCTAATAGACTGCACGAATTATGCTTCACTACTATTTGAAAGTCCTAAATGTGTGTGTGGGTGTGTGTGTGTGTGTGAGAGAGAGAGAGAGAGAGAGAGCGAGAAAGAGAGAGAGAGAGAGGGGGGGGGGTTATGATATGAGATAAGATATCACGACAAATGTCTTTCTAATAGACTGCACGAATTCTGCTTCAGTACTGTCATATACTGCTATATGTCCCCCCCCCCCAAAAAAAAAAAGACATTCTGATAAGATATTTGCCCTCCAAAAGAACCCATATATACTCCACTAAAGTATGTGTACCGCCCTCTTCACATTTATCTATATCATTTTTTTTTCGTGTAGAGACGGTGGGCACCATCGTTGCAGACTTAAAGATAAAGTTGAGTTCTGGTCATGGGATTACATTTTGAAAGAAACAGTTTCAAAGCAAATGGGAAAGGTAGATCATGTCTACAATAAGAACACATGTGTATACTGTGAGGTTCTGAAATCATCAAAATGATAAGATATTGACCCATTCTCGCTGAAAAGCACATGCAATGCACACAGAAATGGGTATATGGGACTGCACACACAATGTGGATGAGTGTTCGGCCCGAACATTTTAGTTAATTCTCATATTTCGAATATGAGGGCATTTGAGGAAAAGTCCTTTTTCAGGGGACATTTCTACTATGATTTTCTTCCAAATTGACATAAAAGGAATGAGAAAGCTCATGAATTATTCTTCACCTTTCCCAGAACTGAACCTTCCCTTTAAGAGTAGTATAATGCCGAGTACGGCTGTGATAAATATTTTAAAGTAGTAATTTACTACAGATGCATTTCAATGATCAGAACACAAATAAAATGACAGAGTTTAGTGATGAATTCTGAAAATGCTACCATGGTTATTTCGAAAACTTTTTAAAAATCTATATTTTCGGAACTTCAGAGGGCTAAAGGAGTCCTCAACTCCAGGGCCCCGTTGCATAAGCATAAAACTTACCGTTAATGGTAACTCAGCTATCAATGGTAACTACCATGGTAACATCACTCAACAGCCAATCAATATCAAGGTTTCCATGGGAGTTACCATTGATGGCAAAGTTACCGTTAATGGTAAGTTTTATTATACAACGGGGCCCAGATCAATTCAGTTAAAAGTGTTTACTTCGAAAACATGATATTTTCCGAACTTCAGAGAGGTGAAAATGGCCCCAACTCAGTTCATGGCATCATAATTACATGTCGTTCCAAGCTAATTCCTGCTCATCTAACCAATTTCCTCAAAGTCAACAGATTTGCTCTTTTTCCAACTCTCAGTGAGCTTACATCAGCGGTCAAAATCATTCTTACAAGTGAAAGGGAGTCTATTTTACACGAGTGCAATACTTGCACGCCGCCCTCTTACGTTTATGATCTCTCAAAATTAAAGTTGGGCCTCCGGCGGGTAAAACCATTAATTTTATTTGTTAAAATGGATATCCTATTTCTTACATCAAAACATAAGTATGAATGGATGTGTATATTGTTTTGAATGCAAGTATATCACCCCTATAGTTTAGGTAATGCCTAGGTTTGTCAAACTTTAAGATTTTAGTTCAAGACACTATTCATAATAATCTGCTAGTGCAACGTTGTTGTTGTTGTTGTTTTTTTTCTTTTTCTCCCCAAGTAGATTTATGAGGCAAATGAAAGAAGAAAGATGATTATTCCCTGGCCGTGATTTCAATCGTATTTTTGCCTTCCATTTTGTGTAATACCTTCAACTGTTTAAAGAAAATGCCTTTATTCTAAAGTTTACACAATCGCGGTGTATTAATACACATGTATGATGTGATCATGGTTGTCCGGCATTTAAACAGACTGGATTTGAGATGTATTTTTCACTTATAACCAATCATAGATTGTTCTGCTTGTGAGCGTTCATAATATCAATAGTTCTTAACCCAAATCCATCATGTCAAGCCATATAAACAAGTATTGAAATGATAATGCTTGATATTCATGTTATTCATTCATGTTATTTCTTTTGTTTAATAACAGAATGAATTTAAAAACTGGATTTCTATTTTTGCAAAGTTAAAGTTTTCTTTAGTTATTTATATAGAAAAGGACTCAATATTCTTTTTTTTTTTAATTGAGAAAAAATAAATCAACAAAACAGTGGGTGATGGTGTTCACAATTAAAGATGAAAAATCGTTCGTTTTCCCACTAAATCTATCGTTATGAGGAAAGATTGTTCTTTTATAGGACGAATTTGTTCGTCCTCATTCTTTAGAAAATATGGACATATGACATTGTAAGTGCTCAGATTATCTTTAATCTTTAGAGCGAAATGATGTATGTTTTAGAAAGCCAAAGAGTTAAACAACCTCGTTCTTCGCAACACTGAGTGAACCCCACTTTACTTTTCCCCCCTCCTCCATTTTCCTTTATTAAACTTGACCGGTGGCATGTTCCAAAGTACTTTTGTGGATCGTATGGAAAATAATCAGCCCGCATGCCAATCTATCTAATTGATCCCACGAAAAATAAGTCAGCCATTGGCCTGAACCCTTCTGATCCAATAAGAAGAGACTAGAGAAGGAGATTCACTATTAAAGACTTGGGGTACATTCGTCTCCTCCGGGAAAAAGAAGGATAAGAAAATACCAAGCTCACCATTTACTTAAATTGAACTGACTTCTTGAGATAAGTACATGATTAACGAAATTAAAAGATGAAGGGTAAGATAACATGAATTTCTAAAAAGGAAAGTCTTTCATAACATTTAAACCTATTAGTTGAATTGCCTGTTTGGAAAATTTCCAGTCGTGCGAGTTGAAAACATTTAAACATTATCAGATAATCCAAGTGTTTCTGCATCATCAAAATCACAAGCGAGAACTTTTATAGTTAATAGAATCTCGTGCTAGGGAGCCAGAATGAATTAATGAAGCCAGAAGTGTTACCCGCTACAGCACCAAAGATCTTCCGCATCGCAGGGTATATATACTCTATTAGGTGCTGTACATGTATATTACATACTTATGAAACTTGCGTATCATAATCAATACGGAGTGTGCCCCCAATCCAAATAATTGTTTCCTACATTAATTCTACATACATGTAATACAATCAATATGCGACATACATCAGATCAATCAATGAAAGGTGTATTACCTTCTCCTCCGAGATAGAATCCCCCTTTTTAAATGATCATGATGAATGGGTATTGATACTCCGAATCGACTATCTTCTCTTTATGTTCTGTTACTCTGAGAATGATATAACATAAAGAATGAGGGTATAATTAGCATCAAGTCATGAGGATAGACCACAATAATATCATTACTAATGCATTTTTCCCCCTATCCTTTCATTTCACACGTAGAACCCCCAAATTACTGCAAACATGCACGCTATAGAACAAAGAAATAGAGCAAATTTGAAAGAAAACGTCAGGAATAGTAATACTCTTTAAAAAGCTCTCATCCTATAGATCTGGTTATATAAAGATATTCAAGACATAACATTATAAAGCAATCGAGCTATAAAGATACTGTGCATGCTGGGTTGGTATCCGTTTGCACAGTGTCCGTAGATAAAACGTTTTCCTACTGAACCCCAATAACTCATTAAAATATAATAAAGAATCCTACAGATCTAAGGGTCAGAATGGCCTAATTGTAAATAATATTGCGAGAGATAAGACAGCTCGATTGAATTGAAGACAAGTGGATTTTGCTAGCCAAAGATACTGGCGACACTCTTCGTTATCAACTGTTATTTTCAATTAGCATCGTCTGGGGACCAAATCGCCCAACGAAAGAAGACTCGATCCCGAAAATAAACCATTAAGGCTAGAGAAAATACCCAATAATGCGATTTATGAAATTTGCGCTCGAGGCAGAACATGGGGTTCGTTTGCCCACGTATTGGGACGTAAGGGCGAGATTACACTGCATACGAATTCTAAATGACTATAAATAAATGAATTCTAGTCGGGAAGAGGGTATGTAAATGATTTATATTTTCGTAGATATGAATATGGCGATGCATGGGTGAAAAACAAAACGAATTCGTTAGACATGTTACCGGAGATAGATGTGAATGAAATGATATAAAATATAAAAATCAATCAAGAAATAGGTCACAAGAAAACAGTGTCCTTTCAAGGGAAAGCGTTGTAATTGGAAATATTATAGTGGCAATCGAGAAAAATATAGTATTGCAGGCCAACGTACTAAACTTGATTGACAGTCAGTTATAATACAAGGAATGTGCACTTATTATTATCAAAGGTGAGGAATAGCTTTTAATGATTATTCTATTCAAAGTATACTAAGACCTGCCATGTACAAAGGAAAAAACTATTCTCTATCAAATAGCATCAGCATATTTTGAGCGAAATCTAACTGGAAGACATAAACATATGAATGTATATGTCCCTCGTAAACCTTATAGAATATTGCTTTTGCAAAAGCTGCGTTTGATATCAAGCGTGTCCGAGTTTGAGAAAAGAGATATACATATACACAGTATACTATACACATTTACATTGTCATATCAAATTTTAAGCAAAGTGAAGTAAAGTTTAATACTTCCCTCTCAATGGCAACGTTAATTTTATCGTTAATCATACTTAGAAAATAAGTATATAAATCATAATTATGATATATATGGTAAATATGATGATATAGTCAACCAACCAATGTATAAATCAGTGTGAAATAAAAGTATGAATTGCAATTTAGTTATATATAAACTTGTTACACATTAATGAAATCAAAGTTTAAACTAACAAGATGTGAAATTCCTTTTTCATTTTTTCTTCTTTATAAAATGTAAAAGACTGAACCTTAAGTGAACCATTAGATTGTGAAGAAAAAAAATGTTGATGGTGATAATGATAAAAATTGATTGATTGCCGTATAACACGAAACAACAACAACGACTATAACTGACATTCATATTTTTAAACAAATGTTGTTTTTTCCATTTATTCTCAGTGTCCTTTTCTTATGGCGGATATTATACAGTAGTGAGTGTTCTTTTAGAAATGTGACAAGTTTACAATACGCTCTGACCAGGGGCGGCGCCAGGGTATTTTGATAGGAGGGGCAAGACGACCTAAAGATGACGTCATATTTTTTCTCCATTAAATAATATAGAGTATATGTTTAAGACCTCTCTTTTTAATACTCCTCTTTCTTCTTTCTTCCCTTTTCTTCCCTTTTCTTCCTCCTTTTCTTCTTTTTTCTTCTTTTTTTTTTTCACTACTTGAAAAATCATAGGGGGGGGGCGGTCGCCCCCTCTGCCCCCCCTGTAGCGCCGCCCCTGGCTCTGACACCAATTTAGCACCTCTTGTAAAGTTTTTTCCTTTATTTTTTCTTGTGAATAAACTAAATAGTTTTGCTTGTGAGAAAGGGTGAAAAGAATTTACTGATTATTAAATAATCATGAGTTATTTTGTACATGATATTAATGATATATTACTCCTGAGAGAATACATTTTACAAACTCACGAGCCTGAATAGCCTTATAACCTTTCTGTCCTTTCCGTATCTAAGTTAGTTGCATTATCTAATTTTGTTTGAAGGATGTTCTTCATTATATAAAACAATTTGTACCTCTGTTTCACATTTTTGTTGATCCACCATGAATAGATTTGACAAAATGTGCCAAACTGCTAAGCATAGTGCATTTCAATCTTTATTAGGATTGCTTCAACCATATGATACTGGATATGTTAGGTGCTTCATTTTTTTACTGTCTTGCCAGCAATATATCACATTAACACACCCACGCGTTGGTTTTAATATGCCAGACACCATTTATTTAATATACGATAAAAGAGCAATGTAGATAAAATGGCTTGCTCAAGGACATAAGTGGCGTGCCGGGAATCGAACCCACGATCCTCGCATTTCCATTCAAGTGTTTTAACCACTGGACTAAGACACCTCCACCCCACACACACACACACACACGCGCACACACGCACACACGCGCAGACACACACATACACTTACTCTCTAAAGGCTTAGTCCCTCTATCACAAGCACTCTTCATTTCGGCCCAGAAATACTACCACAATGCAACAATGATGATGTCATCCTATTGATCATGCATGTGATATTTTCTCTTGATGTTAGTATACTATCTTATGAAGATAAGCCTATCACTCAGCGGAGTGTCTGTTTACGCCTTAGTCTAGTCTTAGCTCTCCAAATGTAGTTCAAACCTGATCCGAATCATATGGCACAAATATTATATCAAGTGTAGGTATCATTCAAGAAGAGCTAGAAAAAAAAATCCGTGATCAACAACCAATCGTCTGCGGAGATAAAGACAAAACAAGGGAACCTTGTGATAACTGTTGAGCCTTTTAAAGCTGTTTGTGATATCTTAGTCTTTCTATACAATAACTATAAAGAGATGTGATGTATAACAAGCGATTGGGGGGACATAAATAGTGAATTCAACCCGCTTATCTTGACTGTTACACCCAATGCTGTCTTGACTAATCCCCGCTCGGGGAGCCTGCGGGGGAGATAGAGGGAGGACGAGATCAAAATAGAGATATGCAAATAGTGCAGTCTTCTCCGCGGGGATTTACCGCCGATTTGACTCGCGATTCTTCAAAGTCGCATAATTGGCGGGAAAATTTGTAGGGTCTCGTCCGTTTCATTGCCGAGAATTCGGGTGAAATAGATTGTAGACATCTTCGATGAGGCGTTGTGTTATTTGCACTGATCTTGAAGATGAGCGATATAGATTCTCATTACATCTTCATGAAGTTGAATACCCGATATTTATACTCTACAGTATGTATACTAGTAGTCTGGAACCTTGAACGTACGAACTATACATATGCATTGCTTCTCATATATTTCTAAAGTTAAAAAGAGAGGAGTTTTATGTTTGGTAAATTATTTTGTTATGATGATGTACATATTTCTACATAGCATACTCCCAATTCATCATAATGGTAACGTAATTCTACAGGTAGTCTTACTATAACATTTGAATGATATCGTTATAATTTGAGTTATACTGTCTCTCATTCGTAGTATACTGCAGAAATTGAGAAACTTTGTTTAATATACGACTGTTTCAACATTATTGAAAGTTTATCGATTCGATTCCATTGAAATTATTATGGGCCTAAATACAACAAACATACAAACATAACACTTACTGAATAAGTTTTTGCTATAACACATTTTTGCTATAACAAAGCACATTTTTCAATATTTTAACTCCTCGTGTTTTACGTCAGTATGTCATAATAGGAGCTGAAAACATGATATAACAAAACAAGAAAAGGTCCGCTCTTCATAAATCAAACTTGAAAGGTTTCGTCAGTAAATGCAGAAAATAGTACAGGAGCTCATATTTTGTGTTTTTTGTTTGTTTGTTTGTTGTTGTCTTTTAATACATTATTGACATCATTACAATATACGTACATGGTGAGATTTTGTTTGTCTTTATGAAATAACAATACACAATGAATAAATACATACAAAGTGTCTGTACGCATAGTCATTATGAATGATAGACAAAGTCATTCACTCTATTTATAAAAAAAAAAAAAAAAAAAAAAAATGTGTAAAACTTACCCAGTAGTGGGTAAAAAAGCAACATGCATGTTTGCTGGGTAAAAGTTCACCCAACTTTGGGCAAATTTTACCCAGTTTGGAGTACATTTTACCCAATATTGTGTTAGATTTTACCAAACAAACATGCAAATTCCATTTTACCTGATACTGGGCAAAATTTTACCCAACCTGTTTTGCAGTGTTCATTTTTCTACGTTTCTTTAATATTTTAGAATGGATATCCTAGCACATTAGCCTTAAAAAAAGAGACTTTCAAAACTGTTAGGTAATTTCTCTGAATATGAACACATGGCCATGATGACCATCCCTCTCAAATGTATTGAAAGTTGCACATATATTTTGTCATAATAATGCAAGGCATTAACCACTGTAGACACGAGGTCATTTATAAGGGGAAGTCCACCCTGATATAAAGTTGGTTTCAACAGAAGCAGAAAAATTTTTAAAAATACCTCAGTGAAAGTTTGAAAAAAATCCGATGTAAGATAAGAAAGTTATGCATTATTGAAATTGTAATCAATCAACCACAAATTGGCAACTCTGTGACGTATCTTGCGAGGTCCTGTCCCATTTGCTCTGTACTAAAAAAATCATAAATTTCTAGTTTTTTTAAAGAAAATATTAAATCATATACGTGTACCGTATAAATATAACCATTGCAAATATGTTTTACACAACCCCTGTTAAATGGAAATATTATTTTAAGAAATATTCAGTACATAGGATATGGGCATAATGGGAGAAGACCTGGAAAGATACGTATTAACAGAGTTACCAATTTTGTGTTTGGTCTATTGCAACTTCAAAAATTCAGAACTTTCTCATTTTTTATCGCATTTTGCTAAAACTTACACTGATCTGTTTCTCTCATTTTTTTCGGCTGTTATTAAAACCAACGAAATACTGGGAAGTGCTTCTGCTTTAAAAGCAAATTATTTTATGTTTTATTTGATGGAGATTCATTATGATAATCAATCAGTACCCGAAACATATATTTTGTATGAATATAATGCTGATGTAAGAATTCCATTGGATTCTGTCATTTTTTTTTACCCACTTTTCCACAAGGTGTAAAAATATTGCTTTAATAAATTGACAAACACTTTTCGAAAAGCACCTTACGCATTTTACACAAATTTGGCTATTCTTATCATTTACTAGCTAATGACAAATACGAAACAAAAAAACTGTACAATGGTTTTGAATAAAAATAAGTGTTTAAAAACAAGGAGGTATAAAATGTATGTCCATCTTATATATTTCCAAATGGCACTTCTTTCTCGAATTGATTAGCCAATAAAACTTGTTTTGCAGCAAATCGTTCGTATTTGTCAGGTTAAATTGAATAGAGCTTCTCACAACTAGCCTTTTCAGCGTAAACCTTGAGTAATTTTTAGTACTCATCACTCTGTGAAAAAAAAAAAAAAAAAAACACAACAATAGATAAATACTGCATCTGGAATTGTCATTTCATATTCATTTGCTGAGTTAGGGAACTGTGCCCACATTGTATTAGAAAACAAACCCCCCAAACAAGTGTCGTCTTGAAACGTGGGCATTTCTTAACCTACTTTGGAATCTATCCATATATGGATATTGCAAAGGAAATGATAAGACATCTTTGCAATTGGCCAATTCAAAAAATAACTCAGCGATCATTCTATTTCGATTTGAAATAATAAATCGGTTCATATATATTGAATGGTACGCACCCTGAGGAAACCATAATTATTGGCATTTTGGAGATGCGATTTGTTGGGGGAAGGGGGCTAATTCTAATTACAATGCTGGTGCAACCTCCTAATAATTTCATCATCTCAGTGAGGCGTGGGGTGTATTTATTGGTAGCGATGATGCACCCCAAACGATAACATTCTAAACCGATTTTCTAATATAGTTGTGATACTTAAGTGCATGTACGTATACTATGTGGTAAACGTTCGCCACAGCCTGCTTGCCCTCCCCTTCTCCATTTAAAGGCGCTTAAATGTGCCCCCTTAAATGTCTTACTGTAAACTGCTGATCGCATAGCCCCCTCCGATATATCCCTCATCCCATACTTGTTATACCAAACCGCATTAACTACTAGTATTTCGAAAAAAAGAAGCCACAGCCGACTTGCCCCTCTCCCTATTTCCCTCTTTGCGGCGCCCAAAAATGCACCCCTCTCAACGACTCAGTATATCAATGCTTTCTGTATATTGGTAGTCGTTGAAAATCAATCGACGTGCTCATTCGGGATCAACCTGAACCAGATGGAAACTCCCATATCAGCAATGAGCCTGTGATCGAACACCATCAGTGGAAACTTCCAGGGAAACCAATGACCTTTCCACTTATTCCACCATTTCCACGAGCGAAGACTTACCTTTTGGATGAGGTAAATTGAAGTACCCTTTTTTTTCTCTCTCTTTGGATCTTCCTTCCGAAACAGAGGAGAGAGCGAGAGGATTTGAGTGAGGTAGCAATTGTATTAAATTGAGTTTTGATGCATGGAATCTCTCTAACTGTCAAAATACATTGACAAGTTTGGAGTCTCCGTCGGAGATTGTTGGGAAATCAAGAAAGAAAGAAAGAAAGAAAGAAAGAAAGAGAGAGAGGGGGAAAGAGAGAGAGAGAGGGGGGGGGGAGCTAGTAGACGGAAGGAGTGGAGGCATACACAGTAGATTGATAAAGAAGGAGAGAATAACAAATAGGAAGAGCGTTAGATAGAGGGGGTGGGAAAGACTGGGAGAGATAGGAGAAAGAGAGAGAGAGAGAGAGAGAGAGAGAGAGAGTGAGAGATGAGAAAGGAAGTGAGGGGGGGGGGGAGGAAAAAAGAGAGAGATAGGGTGGAAGGGCGATGGAGATGGGCGGTGGTGAGAGAAATATTACGTAAAGATAAATATAAATGTACATTTGGGGCAACTGTTCCGCTCTTTAACATAGGCCTATAAATAGAGATAGAAATACACAATAATGTATACTCACACATTTTTCCATCAACATGATCAAAGGGAAGAGTGGTTCGTTCTGAAAATGTTGAACGTGAACGAGATAAAATAATTTGCATAAAAATTATTTCATCAAGTCTGACTTCATATATTTCTCTTCCCCCTAAATTTTATAAGCCTATATATAAAAGAGAAAGGGATAGAGAGAGAGACAGAGAGAGAGAGAGAGGGAGAGAGAGAACAGGGGGAAACAGAGAGAAGGGTAAAGAAGGAAAGAGAGAGGGAGTAGAGAGAGAGAGAGATGGAAGAGAACAGAGGAGGGGAGAAAGAAAGAGAGAGAGAGAGGGAGAAAGCGACGGAATGGAAGAGAGAGATAAAGAGATAGGGAGAAAGAGATGGGTACAGAGAGAGAGAGAGAGATGCAGAGACACAGAGGAATATATCATGGATGTGCAGGGTAGGAGGAATAGTGATGCGGCGGCGCTATTTGTTGGTAGAGAATAATACGAACAGACGAGTTGGATACGTCGACAGAGAGTAACTGACAAGAAAGTGAGCTAGAAAATCAGTGGAGTTTTTGGCGCGCTTTACAAGAAGCCGTCTCTGTCGTCTGTCTTCGAGTCGTATTCAAACATTGGATCCAGTCCGCGGCCGACTTCTTCTCATCAACACGAAAATCTGTGACAACAATATCTGTGACAACCAAACATGTGAGTTAATCTCGCTTTATTGAATTTATTTATCAACTTTCCTTCATAAGGTCATGCCTTACAGTAAAACTTAAACGAATAGATTGTGACTAACAGAATTGTCTTTTCATATCGGGTTTACAGCATTACATAAAATGATAAGGCTATCCCGTCCATTCACAATTACAACGAAATTTGTATAGCTTTCATAGAACTTAGCAGATATGTAGTAACAGAAGACATCTGAGGACATAATTATTCTCAATTTCCATTTAATAAGTAGATAATTAAAATGATTTTTTTTTTATTTGAAATCATTTTGTTTGATAGGTAAAAATTTTCTCACGTTACAGGCTAAACCAGTGGGACAAAGATACGGAAAGACCGTGACTTCCATGGACTGATATTTCGAGGTAAGTTTAATCGGAATTCATTGGTATTATTTATAAAATGTTATCACTCAGCCTATTGACCATATTATGATCATTTTTGCCACCATATAGAGGCTAATTAAAACTTCTGCTATTTTTGAAAGATAAATTTGCAATATCTGAATAGAGTTTGGAATAGTTTACCCATGAGGTCAGAAGAAAATGTTTTTTTCCTTTTCATTTCTTAAAACTGTTATATAGAACATTCATTGGATGGATGTATTATTGATTACAGTTAGCACATATTGCCGAGATTTGCGAGTATTCTGTTATTCCTTATGATAATTCGTTAAAAAATACATAATTTATTTGTGATGTAAGTGTTGATTTTTTCTTCAGTAATTTCAGTAATAAATACACAAGGGCACTACACCCTACTAGCGGTATTGCTAAATTGTGGTTTCCTGTTATCAATAAATGTATTTTTCAGTTTATAATGTATCATATTCAACTTTTGGTAATAATGTTTTAATCAATTTCAAGAATTTTAAGAATGTATATTGTAACGGCATTGATGAACAAACAACTCAGTTCCTTACCCCATTTTTCGTTTAGATAATAGAGTCGATTTCTTTTGAACAGTCGGATATGATTTGGCTCTATCTAGCTACGTGTTGTTTTTCTATCTGCAAGATCCTAAACTATATATAAACTTATCTATCGTGTTCGTGTATATATTCATCACAGTTGTGAAGTATGTATATATTTTCATTGTTTGCATGTTTTTATTAATGTTGTAAATCTTTCGCAATTGAGTCATCGGCTGAATAAAACCTTCAATGAAATTCAATTCAACTTAATTCAATTCAATATTGCAAATAAATAGTTACTGTGAAGATAAAAGGTTTAGGCACCACAGTTTATTTTACATTTATTATTTCATAATGCAATATTGATAAATCTATATTTCTTTGTAGATTTATGTTCCATGGTAAACTGTATCATGGGTTATGGAAGGGGTTGTCTTCTTACTCAATTCATCAGCTAGCGGAAGTTGATGGAGAAATAACGTCAATGATAAGACCAACATAAAACACATTATAAAAACCTGTTATCATTGAGCAATAGACAATTTAAGAGAGGATGGTTAAACTATAAACTTTCACGTAAATTCCTTACAGCATGTTGTGATGTTCGTTTAAAGGAAAATATGCCCTTGCTATGTAAACAGGCCTCCAAATATCTTACATGTTCATATATCTTGTCCATGCTAGGCACTGCCCTATCTGGGAAAATTTGGTCTTTTGAATTTTTCCAAGGGGTTTGAGGTCGACACTTTCATTTGGCTAGTTCTCAGTGGTGTTAGAGCTTTCGTTATACTGGGAGCTATCTCGAGTCATTTTCACGATGAGAAAAGAAAAGAAAAAAAAAAATTGTAATGCCCAAAAAAGGAGCTTGTGTGATGTATTGCCAAATGGAGATTAACTATAGTTATATGACATAGTTACAGGAAGAATTGAAAAGAAAAGATTATGCTGACAGCATAAAGTTCAATTCATCAATAAAGATATAGATATCATTTGTGGGTAACAAGTATGAATATATATAAACTATTGTAATGAAACCACTGGCCCGCCTCCATGACCTTGTGGTTAAGGAATAGGGGTTCTAAGCCAAGGCCAGGGTTCGATTCCCGGCGGAGACATATCTTTCAACCTTTGTAACAAAAAATCAAAAGGGAGAACAGCTCTGGGGAACTTTGATTTAATCTACGCTACCATTATTGTCTCATTTCCTTTCGCATTATGAACAATATAAAAACATAAGCACATGAAATCATATAAAATACCAGGGATGAAAAAAAAACACTCTCTGACCAGAGTATAAGTAATGGTCAGGCAGGTGACAAAAATAGGATGCTCACTTTCATCAATTTCACCGATAGACGTTTGAAAGAGAAACATAACCCGCACTTTTTGGAGAAATCACACATTTTACATGTATTTAGTGTCGTCTTATTTTTCTGGCTGGGGCGTTTCTTGTCACAGTTGCACTCTCTGTCATCGTTAATACTCTTAAAGGGCACACTTGAGTGATTTATCTGTCTAGAATGATTCGAGATTTGAGATCTATTTTCCATTGTTACTGGGACGAAGTAGGTGTAGCATTTCGAATTATACATACATAATTGATATCAAATATACATGTATATAAGAAGCACAACAAAGGTTTTGTTGTTGTTGTTGTTTATTACATGTATATATTCATTGTGAACCAAAGATGAGAAAAATATAGAAGTTGGTAATTATTAAGAGGAGGATCTTGCTAAATTGTATAAGCGTATAGTAATGTATGATGTGATGATACCCGATTATGAAAAGCATTTAATTTATCCGATGTAGATCTCTAAACATAAAAGTAACATTTTAGAAGCCAGTCTCACCCTTATTTCACCCCAGTATATTATAAATACGTTGATGCTTGTAAGTTTTTTTGCATTTTAAATGTATTGTGTAGTGGATTTCGACTGTTTCCAGCTCTCAGAAGCTGTTGTAGTTGTCGTTGTTGCTTTGGTTTAAAGACACCTGCCTTTTAGGTTGTTCTTGTTGCTGCTGTTGTTACTTTTAACGGCGCTTATATTTCCATTCCGAATATTTACGACAAGGTTTTGGCGTTTATGTTCAGGTATGAACTTTTGTTTCAGTTTCTGTCACATTTGAGCTGACAAAGTACTCAAGATACCAGATTTCATATATTTGTAATATACTGCCTGACGAGTTGCGATTTAAAACGTGAACGAATTACTCCATGGAGTCCGCAAAAAGGTCGTCTCGGGTTTCACTTTGTGATGAAGAATAAAATCTTAAATCTTAAATAATAGTAAAAAGCTGCATAATCCAAGATCAGTCACTGAGAAATGTAAGAATTCTTTTTACATAAGAATGGGGAAACCCTGGAATAGTTGAAGTAAAGATCCAGTTAATGCACCCAGTGTCTACAGACTGCAGTTTAAAAAAAACGGTCTGGACAAGTACTGGAGAAGTGAACCTGTCAAGTATAAATTCGATGCTGACCCACCCGATCATGATTCAGCCAACTTAAAATGACGACAGAACTTGGAACTTCATATAGAGGCTTAAAGCCTGCGTTCAGAAGCTTCCATAAGTATTCCATGAATATAATACAATTACACTAAATGCTCAAGACTACGAATAGTGTCTTATTAAGATTTTTAAATGTACATTAGCTGAGAAATGGGCGAGGAAAGATGAGGAAGGCTATCTATTAATCCTTAACAACATTAGCCCCCTTGCA
Organism: Heliocidaris tuberculata; assembly: GCA_025618425.1. NCBI lineage: Eukaryota > Metazoa > Echinodermata > Echinoidea > Camarodonta > Echinometridae > Heliocidaris > Heliocidaris tuberculata. The sequence goes on along the minus strand of CM046839.1, from coordinate 38,209,138 downwards.
AATATGGTATAGCCCTATATTGTTTCAGTGTTCATGCTTATGTGATTTTACTGTAAACCAGATTTCATTAAAATAATGTAAAACTGCTTTGCCAGTATTCAAGAATGCTATGTGGACAGTAGTTTAGTTTTCATGCACGGTAAACAAATAAAATAAATGACGACGCTTTGACAGCTCCGAAAATATTATTCACTATGAGTACCTCCCCCCCCCCCCAAAAAAAAGAAGAAAATCCATGTCAAAAGTTATATAATGAATAAAAAAAATCTTTAAATTAAATGATTAATCTGTAATTCTATTTTCATTACCGTGATAGAGAGCAAATTGACAAGGAAATAATTTTTTTAAAAGCCAGATTTAAGCCGTTTTTAAGGCGTGGATAAAGTAAAATATCAAAAGTCATCATAATTATTATTTTGGCTATATTTATCCACATTTAACGTAAAAAATAGAAATGCTTTGATACCAATAAGAGATAAAAAGGCATCAAAGATTCAAATTATACGATTGTATCAAAAGTCATCACGTGCTAGCTACATTTCTCACATTTAACATAAAAATACAATTGATTTGATACCAATTAGAGGCATAGAGACTGTAAAAAGGCTCAAACTGATTACGAAAAAACTCCATTGACACATAAATATTTTCTGTCTGGCTGGTCCATTAGTATAATGCACTGTTTCTATATAACTCCAGACATTTGTCAAAGCGGCATGGTAATAAATAAGTTATATAAAACCGTCTGAAATTGAGGATCTTTTAAATCTTGCCTTTAAGTGATATATAAAAAACATTAAGCACTACTTAGCCTTAATATTTCTTTGTCTCCTTTGCGATTAAATATAATTGAACATAAATTTTGAAATATTGAACCGATTGGACATGATATGATCAAGTATTTCTCTGGCACATGACAAAATGGCGCAAACTCTAATTTTCCTTTCCTCCTTTGGTTACATCCTCTGTTAAAACTTCCATTTTGACCTCTATTAGCCTTTCGGGTATACCAAAAGGACGATGGCGCATTTGCATTGATATAATGCCCTTCTGTAATTGGACATACGCACTAATTCCATTTTGTTCAAATGTAAGAGAGTTATGGAACTCATACAAACTCTATGCTAATTTTGAAATACATGAAAAGACTATAACTTGATAACAATATAGGCCTACGATAAAATGCAGTCCTGTAGCAAGAGTTACAAAAAGCATTTTGATTTTTTAAATTCTTTTAAAACATGAACCATTATCGCACATTGTTTATAATGTATATGTCATTGCTTTGAATAAGATTTCCTCAAATAATGTAACTTTGATATGTAAATTTGTTTCATGGTTTCAATCGGATGCTTGTACTGGTTTAATTTACACAACTCGATGCTAGAATTTTCACTTTTTAAAAAATAATACTCATTAATTATAGAGTGAATTTAAAGTATGACGTCAAAAGTCACCACGTTTTAATAAATGTGCGTCTTTAAATTTTAATCATACCAACCATTAACTGATTATGGAGCTTAGGTGGCGGGAAATATAGAGCAAGTGCTCATCAGTTTTCAAAGTTTGTGGTTTAAAAAAGAGGTGTTCTTGGTCAGCGATCGTGAGATCTCCCTTTGGGATTGAAGCTGTTAATGATCAAACATTCAAAATGTCAAGATAGACAATGATCTCAAATTTTTTTTTTCGGAAAGGTTTATAAAGGCATTGTGAAGAGTTTTCATGTATTATTAAACTATTTGCAGAGAGGGTTTGCGGTGTCCATGTAATATTTAATAACGCATAACTTTAGCAGCTAGAATAAGGCCAGAGCTTTAAAATATCTAAAAAGAGGGCGTTGGATTAGTAGGCGTATGGGTGCTCGATGGCGGCTAGGTGACGGAAAAAATTGTATTGTTGTTGGCAAGACTGTCAATTCTTCGTTCTTGTCATTTGATCTGGCGTAAAATTTGTCGAAAGACTCAACACCATTTCAACATGTTTAATGACAATGTTTCGTAGTCTTGCCACTAGTTTTGTTCTTCAAGTACCTATTTTCTTTCAAGGGATACCCCCTCCCGCCCCGGAAAGCGAAAGAGGAAACTAAGATCATTATTTTTATTTTTTATTTTTGCATTCCTGTGTGTGAGGTGCAATCAAACATGACAAGGCCTCGTGGGTTGCTGCCAAAATTGGAAAAATATCGACTGTTATACTCACAATCGATGGTTCAATACAAGGGAGTTTGCCCTGGAGCAAACCATCCTGTATGACTGGGAGATTGTCATTCAATATAGGCACCCCGTATCAGCAGGGTTTATTGAACTCAGGGTCACTGTATAAAACATGTTCTTTCTGCCAAATTGGCTTTATCATTTAAGTAATATGAACCTCGTTTTGACAGTTTATTTGCAACTGAACCTGTCTGAATATTCCTATCACAAAGCATTCATGATTTATGTCCGGTGTGTGGGATGTCTGGAAGTAAACATGTTTTTGTCGGTTCCGTGAGAGCTATAGAAATCTTGCCACGAAATTTAGATGATGGATATTACTGATTATTTCTCACATGGGGATATGTAAGTCTGAATATAAGATATTCTATGAAGTATGCTATGATATTTTCATACGTCTTATTTATATTTTGATGATTATGGAATATCATTTAGCTGATTCTTTATTCGAAGTGCCACTGGAGCAACTATTTAAACCACGGAATACAGTTTTGTCTTGTTCAATTTGTCTGGAAAGAGACAATAGGTCAAAAGCGACAACCTTGCTTTGCATTCCTTTTCTTTCAAGAATTTCACAGAAGTGACTGGACTTGAGTTAACTTTTATTTGTCATATATATCTTTTGTATTCTATTAAAACTTTTCAGACGATTCTAGAAGAAAAAAAATCATGCGTGATATCCCCAGAGTTAGGATAAGTGTTAGATAATTCTCATTGTTCTTTATTCTGAAATATTGATAACGACTCTAATAGGATGAAATATAACCCAAGTCGGACCATGTTATAGTTGCTCTTTCACGACTTTCAGATTCAAAGCTGAAATTGACTTCTGGTCAATGACACGCAAATACATTGCGAAAGAAACTCCCTGTAAGCACTTGGGAAAGGTTTATTATGTAGTACTTACGAATCGGTGTAAACTGTTCTTTTTTGAATCATCAAAACAAAAAGAAATCGATTCCATCTTTCTAAAAAAAAAAAATTGCATGCGCTGCACAAAGAAATGTGTATATTATAGGACTACACACACATATGTGGCATGAGAGTTTGGTCCCTACTTTTGAGGTATTTCTCATATTTCGACTATGAGGGCACTTTAAGAGGAATCTTTCCTTCAGAGGACATTTTTCCTCCTTCCAAACTGACATAAAAAGAATGAGAAAGCTCACATATATTTTTCACCTTTAAAAGAACTCAACCTTTTCTTCAAATTCATTTCATGATTATACATTGCATAGTGTGGCTGTTCTCCTTGCCTTCTGCAATGATGGATGCTTTCACATTTATTTCAGTTATAAATATACTGATATAGTAATATACTATTGGTAATTCAATACGAACGGATCTTGCCCAAGCGATGCGTGCTGTTAAACTCTGGGGCTGGATAGTTTCCTAACCCTGATGAAATCTTTTATGTTTAAAGGAAGAGAGTCTCCAAATAGTTGAATTAATAGCGAGATTGCAGAGTAATGCTCCATTGAGGATCTATGGAAGGACAAACCAACTCTCCAGTGTAGGATTATGCATTCGTCATAGAGGACGTACGGTTTGACACTTGGAAAGAGGAACTACACGTTTGACGAATTTAAGCGAACTTTATTTGAAATAATTTATAGTATCCTTGGGGAGGAATGCGATCATAGGGAGCAGTTGCCCTCGCTACCCCCCCCCCCCCCCCCCGCCCACACACAAAAAAATCTGTGTATCTTATGCAGCATATCATTTTGATCAATGTGGAGGAAAGGGAATATTGTAAAAATAATATTCAGGGGTTTTTACAGCTCATATTGCATCCGGGTCCGCTCGTTATTCATAAGAACCGCTATTCATAGAGAACCGCTATTCATTTAACACGCGCTATGAATAGCGGTCCTTATGAGTAGTTATGAATAGTGGTCCGTATGAATGGATGTCCTTATGAATAGCGAGGAAATTTGTCTATGGTTTGCTCGCTATTCAGAAGGACCGCTATTCGTACAAACCGCTATTCATTTAGTCACGCGTTATGGATAGCAGTCCTTATGAATAAGTGGTCCTTATGAATAGCGGTCCTTATGACGAGCGAGGTTACCCTATTGCATCTGCCTCTATGCACTTCCTTAGTGTAAATGATCAACTTTGCTTTTGGTTCCGGCAGTCTCGTTCATCCGGCAAGGCATATCGAGGATGAATCCTATCAGATACTCACCCGGACAATTACTCCTGTAATACACAAGCCCCGGTCAATTACCGCTTTAAACATGATAAAATAAGTTAATCCCCTCCGATAGCAATCTGGGGATAATCATTTAGGCGTAGTTGTCCGGGGTAATATTTCGGGGGTAATTGTCCTAGGGAGATGTTCAAAGAGGAAGTTGTCCGAGAGTAAGTTGTCTGGGGATGAATGTCCAGGGGTGGTTGTTCAGGGGATAAAGAACCTATCGTAACTAAGTTAACAGTACTTCTATCATATTGGCTCCAGACATTTATTTCTCCTCAATTCGGCTTATCTTCAAGTAATACAATCATTGCAGTCTCCATATTCAAGCCCATTCATTTCTTGTTAGGATGAAATCGTTAGCGGAAAAGATCTGCGATTGATTTTCATTTCATGCATTCGGCACTTATTACAATTAAATTGTCACCAGCATGTTTATTTTGACGAATTTTAATGATATTTGGCAGACGATAGAAGCTCCTCACTTTCCCGCCCTTTCGTCTCCTTCTAATGGCCTTCCTTGGGGATCATACAGCACCCTGTATCTCTGAGATAGAATGGATTAAAAAAAAAGGAGGGGGGGGGGGGAGAAAACCATCGGTCAACGACTGTCTGGTCAACACACTGGAGTTAGATCCTAATAACCCCAATTTATTGATGTATATTATTATTCAGTGTTCATATCCATTGTATTGTTTTCATCTTTATGATTTAAAAAAATATTTTACTTGGTTAAAAAAACAAAACATATAAAATGCCTTTGTCAGTTTTGTATTTTATCCTGTCAAGGTATATATTAAATTTGACTGTTATACATTTCATGTTATAATATCTTCATACCCGATGAATAATTTCAAATCAGAAGAAGAACAAGGAACGAAACAATAAAAGTGGATAATCATACACAAGAGAATACTTGCATGATGAATGTATTTGCTTTTTAGAAAGAGAGAGGATTTTAGGGTGAAATATGATAGAACTTTACCATGTATCAAAAAGCTATATTAGTGCATATTTTTTTCCCCACCAGCCACCGTAATGCATGTGTTTGTCTTTTACAGCATCTTAAAGGAGAATGAAACCCTGGGGAAATATCAATTTAAAGAAAAGAGAGAATAGAGAGAAGCAATTTTTAAAAAGTTCCATCAAAATCGGTTACGAAATGAGAAAGTTATGAAAATTTGAAAAGTCTCAATTTACTTTTTATGGCGATCCTCAAATTGGCAATGTTGCTTTAAAGTGACAGGTTTAGTAGTACAACTCTCCATAATATGTTTTGTACACAAAATTTCATATTTTCCCCATTATCTCTCAAGGTGCAGCTTGTCTTCTTCTTAGCTCAAGATATATCATGGGAAAATGTTTTTGACACAACATTATGTTGAGTTCACAAAAAGACAAGCAGCATCTTTAGAGGTAATGGAGAAAATACGTAATTTTGTGTACAAAACATATTGAGAGTTTTAATACTAAACCTGCATTTTGAAGCAGCATTGCCAATTTGAGGATCGCCATTGAAAGTAAATTGAGACTTTTCAAACTTTCATAACTTTTTCATTTCGTAACCGATTTTGATGGAACTTTTTAAAAATTGCTTCTCTCTATCCATCTTTTCATTAAAATGAATATATCCCCAGGGTTTCATTCTCCTTTAAAGTTGAAAGTCCATGACATAAGAGTTCAGTGACAACAGGAAGTAAACAAAAAGACATTGAAATAATAGTAAAGTGTGTATCAAATAGCACATTCAAAGTAATTAATGCGAAAATTTGCATTATTCTTTTAACATATAGAATTTACACTTGGCTCAACATTCACAATTGAAAGTTCGGGTTACACTATGGGGTAGAGCTTTCGTGAAAAAAAGGCTGTATTTTTTTTTATATATTGTTTCATTCAAATATGATTGAATTTGTTATAAATGTATATTCGTTACTGAAACTTGCTGATAACATGTCAAAAAATGTTACACATTACTAGTATAGAACTTGTATACTTGAAAACTTTAATTGGTTGGGGGTAATTATAACATCTATTCTTAGGCTTCTACCAAACCTAAAATTTAGTAGGCAAGCTTTAATCCACTCCTGACATGCCTGAGAACTTTCTCAAGCCAAGTGATTCTTCACACAGTTTATTGCTGTCTTGTTCACTTGTATACTTCTTTGAAAATGAAAAAAAAAAAGATATTATTGTGACTACATAATAATTAAAGAAATAGTATTTAGCGATAATTGTCAAGTTTGACTTAATTGCAATCACAAAAACGATAAATAATATCGGTATGTAAACATTTGCTCTTATTTTTTAACAAATTTTGCCGATGTGTCTGACAGTAGCAGCACCAAATAATGCATGGACGATAATACTCTTCAAAACAGATGTATGAATGCTATCTTACAATACTGGTCGATTGCATAGAACTGAAGGAAGAATTTGATTTTTGATTTGATTTGATTTGATTAACCGTTTTCGATCATATTAACATAATACTGTAGTGCATAACATAAAATGAATACAATAACAATAATATATAACAATGATGTTTTTCCATAGATAGGGGCACATAATCAAATATCAATAAGTAAAAAATATGATGCACAGATATTGACCTGTTAAGTGATATTGAAAACAGTTGGACATATTTAAAAGCAAAGCTTGTATATTACATGTCCAGAAACTTATATAACTTTATCACGATTGGGTCGTTCAGTTATATTAAATGCATAAAGCATCATGAGTTAAGGTAGAAGGATAATTGCCTCAACCTATTATTAACCCTTTCAGGACAGGAATTATTTAAGGGTTAAATTGATCACATTTTGTTCTTCAAATTGGCAACAATAATATTTTCTTTTAGTGCTACATAGTTCGAATAACTTGTAATGTCTTTGAAAACAATATACATGGTTAGGAATTTGCCGTAAAGTTTTAAAAATTGCCAATTTTGATGAAAAAACAATGATTTTAAACCTCTCAATGTGTTGCCAATTTAAAGATCTCAAAGTTAATTCTCGTTTTTAAAATTCCTGTCATCAAACGCAGTATGGTCATGCAATAAAAATGGACATAGTGTGTGTAGAAAATTTTGCTCTTTCAACTCATGCATCTGGTATATTTTTTAGAGCTCTGAATCAAAAGTTATTGAGCCAAACCACAAAATGTGGTCAATTGTCCTGAAAGTGTTAAGGAAGAGCAGCATTGATACTAATGAGGCAGGCTATCCCGGGTAAATATCACATTATACGTTACATGCCATAAAGCTATACAAACTATATACCATCTCCCACGGTGAATTCATTTGTTGTGGGGTTTTTAATGTTGAAGGTAAAATAATCTCTGGAAATACCTCAATATCAGGGGATTAGTCTGATTAAACCAAACAAGTGCAACAGGTGTCTTTGACAGCAGAAGAAAACAAAACATTTTCACTGAGGGCAGGAAAAGCATCCTCAAACATGCGCGTGGATTCAAGCGAGAAGCAAGAGCTCGTGCTATATCGTAATGTTACCAGTTACGACAAGAGATTGGGCCAGTCACACCAATGAGATTGTCAGCAGACCGACAACATATCGGAAAAAAACCCCCCCAAAACGTCATCCCAAATGGCCGAGACTTGGTCAATTATCAGTCGGTTTAGAGTTCGGTTTGATGGTGTGACAGGGCAGTAATACCCCAGTCACATGAACAAGATCGACAACAGACCGACAATACATCGAACAAAAAATTACTCTATCCCAAATGGCCGAGACTTGGTCAATGTTCGATCGATATGGAGTCGGTTTGGCAGAGTATGACTGGGCTGTAAATGTGGGCCAGGGCCATGGAGTTCGCAGTCGTTGCTTCTTTCCATTACGCCTTCGGTTAACTGTACTGGTATTTACAAGTAAAATTCCAAAGGTTGTTTATTGTAAAACTACACCAGACCGTTGCTTATGAGCCTCTTCTGAGTTGCATCACGCATGTCTATCAGAACCTCCTTGAAATTATAAAAATGCAAAATTCTCCAGGTTTGTCTAATCTGGCGTGCATATCCACCAGCACAAACTTCATCAGATATACCGGAGAAGGGACAGGCAAAGTTTGCTCAAGAAAATTCGATATGGTGTACTGAGATTTCGATCAGAGTTTACATAAATCATCAAGCGTATCGGTTTCGGCGTGATTCGATTTTTGAAAGTGTTAATGATGTTGGGAGTTGCTGATTCTCTCCTCGCTTTCGTATCGAATCCATGTCTGATTAAACGTGTTCTAGATTAAACTGGTAAACCCTTTTTTTGACAATGTTGGGTTTCAACACACGACAATAATTTTCTAGGTCTCTATATAGAAAACAACAACAACACCGAAACCCTCCAATTCCAAGACACGTCAAAGTGTAGCCTTGGTGTTGTTTCCAGACCTTTTCTAAGGCTTCTCGAGTCGATGAACTCTGCATGGACCTTTTCCAAATGCTTTGAAAATTGAACATAACAGGATCATCATATTTATGTCTTTCTTTGTTATACTATGTTCTCTGCCCATCCGCATTGTAAACCCATACACTTTATTCTGTTTTAGAGGGAAAAAATATGTCCACTCATTTGTTTTTTTCTCATAGTTGGATTCCTGTCCTTATCGCATGAATTCCGAGTTTACATTATCTTAATCATGTCTTTAAAGGGACGTAATACCCTATCATCAACAGAAAGTACAGGTGTAGAAGAAAATAATTTCTGATAAATCGAGGTTTGTTACGCAATCATAAATTTCCTTTTACTTATTGGCAGTTGGAAAAATGTCAAAACAACTGACAGTGTTCAACTGTACCTCGCAGTCGGATATGCCCGATGTCAATGCATGACCACGTACTGCTCAACATTACTTGTAAGATGTAAAGATTAAAGATCTTTTTAATGTCAATAATATTATCATTATATCGTTGATGATGGTAACAGGTATTTACAGGTATATATCAACCAAAAGTGGCCATTAACACCCGAACCACCTCTCCATCCAAGAGATGAGTCCCAATGCGGCGTTCGAACCAGGGACCTTCCGTATCAAGTTACGGACTGCTCATGCATCTTGCCAAATCCCAATGGCAAGTGGGACACCCATCTCTTAAAGGGGAGGTCTGCCCTGATATCAAGTTGGTTTTAAAAAAAGAAGACAAATTAAAGAAATAGATCAATGAAGTTTGAGCAACAAAAAAAAAAAAGATGAAAGATAAGAAGGTTGTGAAGTTTTAATCAATCAAAGTAAACACAAATTGGCAACTCCGTTACATATTTGCCCTGTACTAAAATCATACATTTCCATTTTCTCTAAAGAAAAAAAAATTATGTAATCATACATGCACCCTAGATATAATCATGGCCAATAAGTTTTTAAACACAACCTATATGACATAAATCTCTTCCTTTATCAATAACTGAGAAAATGAAAATATGTGGAATTTTCTGTAAAGAGCAAAAGGGAGAGGAGCTCGCAAGACACGTCACGGAGATGCCAATTTTGTGTTTGACTGATTGCAACTTCAAAAGTTCATAACTTTGCTCAAACTTTCACTAATCTGTCCCTTTCATTTTTCTGCTTTTATCGAAATCAACTAAATACCAGGGTGGACTTTTACTAAGGAGAAAGCCCTTTAGATGGCAAGTCGCGACGATACCCACATACCCTTATAACCACTGAATGAAAAAGTACCCACCATGTGGGTAATCTTGGATTCGAGCAAATTTATGCAATTTGAGGTGTTTTTTTTTTTTTTTTTTTTTTTTTTGGGGGGGGGTTACATTTGTATGACAGACAGACCTATATCATGTATATGCACGGCTGTCCAGTCAGATTTGACATTTTCTGTATGTAATAACTATCCATTTTGATGCAACTCCCACTCAACATGTGGTTATAGTTGGATCATAATTATAGTGGTAGGCGGGGCTATCGAAATGCCTTTACCGCAATATAGGCTTCTAAGACCATTAATTAAGGTGGGGGGCGTATATGGTATTATCAAAGTGAAAGTGAACTTGTAATTGCTCTTCTGTTTTAAGGTTATTTTCTTTTCTTTTATTTTCTTTTCTGTTCCTTTCTTTTCTTTTCTTTCTTTTCTTTCCTTTTCTTTCCTTTTCTTTTCTTTTCTTTTCTTTTCTTTTCTTTTCTTTTCTTTTTTCCTCTGTAATTCCAAAAATTTCATTTCATTTCATTCATTTTGTCACGGTAAAATTCATTTCAGTCTGTCGACTGCTCTTCTGCAAGTCTGTGTTGGAAAGACCGATCAGTATATAAAAGAAAAACATGGAAACTTTTCTCTCCCTGAACTGTGAGGGGTTTGAAGCTGGCGTGTAGTGCTTCCCTAGCAAATAGGTCATGTCCAGTTCACCAGAAATTTCACCCAAAACATTCTCACAATCACAGCTTTTTTTTTCAGTTGTTATATCAATGCATCTCGTGTATTAGTTTACATGAGAGCATGGTGACGAGTCCAAACATCACCGACGGGTGTATACAATTTCAAATCTTTATTCACGGTGGGCATATTATCTATAAAAAAAAGCAGCTTTGGGGGCGGGCGGACCGATAATCGTAAGACATGGCAACACCTTGTTGCACTGTTTTCACTATTGGAATGGCACGCAGATATATCATTATACTTGACTTCTAACAAGAGGCGTTGGAAGGATCAAATTAATCGCTCGGATTACGTTGTGAGTGTCGGGAGTAATCGGGGTTGGACTATCATGGTACGAAAGAGGTAAAAAGGAGACACAGGTATTATTTCCATACCTGGATACTGCACATTATATAACAGGCATGTCAGGTAGAGAACTCTCCCGGTCAAAAGTTTAGGTTGAAAATGACAAGGTTGTTGCACCCGGTGTTTAAATTTCAATTTCACTGATGAATCACTGAAAATTTGTATTGCTTATCCGTATAATTGATTTGTTTACTATTGGAAAAACGTAAGTCATCTAAAAGTCTAGCATGGTAAATTGGTTTTCTTTCCCCGAAGACTTTTGCGCTTTCTGGAAAAAAAAAAGTTAACTTGCAATTTTAAATTGTTTCTCCATCTCCCCCGATCTATAGTCGACCCCTCCCCCCTCTCCTTTTCTTTGTTTCCGCTCACTGTTTTCCTTCTCGTTCTATCCCTCATTCCATCGCTCTCTTTCTCTCTATCTCTCTTATCTCTCAATTACTTTCTACCTCCCTATTCCTTTTGTCTGTCTCTCCCTCTCTTCTACATGTCGTTCTTTTCTTTCATCCACTTTCTTTTAACAATCATTTGCCCAGCTCTCGCACACCATGTATTTTGTTTCCCTTACCCAAGGTGTATCGAACATCTCCCCGATACACCTCTTCTCACCACTACGAAAAAAAAAAAAGGGGGCGGGAACTCGAGATGCGTGTATTTTGGCGGGAAAGCAAGGATGACCACTTGCACTATTTTACCTCCCGCTACTCGCCATCTTGAACCCCTGGCCTGGGATCGCTTGCTTGGTTCGCCTCTCACCCGGCCCGTCATGCCTGGGTGAGAGGCGAGAGGGTAGCAAGATCAACTCGCTCAGCGTGTAATGCTAAACCAGTAAGACAGTAAGAGGTGTTCCCCTTCCGGCCTGGGGCGGAGCAAGAAGGAGGTAAACTAAGGGAGTTGGGGCGAGGGCATTGTTGCAGATGTGAGGAAAATAAGGGGCTGGCGGTTTAACACTATCTTAAAATCTCTATTAAATAATCGTTTCTCATTTTCGTTTTATTTGACATTCTTCTATATACCACATAATCCAATCATTTAAATTTTGTTCAGGTTCAGTTTATTGTTTCATATCTCACATTTTACATTACATAATACGAAAATAATAATGCAGAATATTTTATATCAGCATGAATGCATCATGCATTTTGCTTGCTTGCAGTTCTAGAAAAGACTGATTTATAATATTCCATTGCCAAACTAAGTAGTGCTCCACTTTTTAACGAGCATGTTTTTATGCATGATGAAACATCAAAAGTCTGAAAATAGATTTATCGGAGAAGGGCTTTTGAATTTATCGATATATGATAACTTTAGTTTCGATTACATTTTTGAATGAATATATCTTATTTCACTACCACACGCGTGCTATATATTCGCTCGTAGAGTCAGTCTCTTTACTATTTTAAATGATTGGGGTGTCGGTCCAAATAAACTAACAAGTTGGACACAAGGGGTGTCATCTCCTTTCCACACGCCAACCCCACCGTGACACCCCCTAGATTAGGTCAAACCTACGCCATCAACCTCAGCATTGCTCTTCTGTTAACGTGATAAACATGATACATTGTAAGAGACGCCTTCCTACATCACGAACAAGACATGAATATAACATGACGTGACGCTGTGAGTACGGCTCGCAAAGAAACGTTACGGCGGAGCAGACCCGGTAAGCAAAGTAACATGCAGGATGATCGCCTTTCCCACTCGGCTCCCTGCCATCCATCCCCGAGTGTTATGCTAGTGTGTTTAACAGGATTATTTGCTGTTACCGAATTTCAAGTATGCTCTCTGCTTTCCATTACCCATCCGGAAGAGAATAAGGAAAACAAACAAGAGAGGAATCTGCTTGCATTGCGTTCGGTCATGTTTGTAGAAAAAAATGTGGAAGATTTGCACAATTTTGCGCCGCATTGACAAAATACACCCGGATCGATAACACCTAACCCGTGATCGTACACGGGTCAAATGGGGTAGGCTTGAGGATATGAAGAAAAAAGAAAAAAAATGTCCTGATCGACAGACAATCGTTTCAACATTGCGAAACATTCATTTCTGTTTAGTTTATAGAGGTATGTCTCTACATAAGCGAAATCACTGCAAATCTATGATCTTGAACCTATAGTTACCTCGAAGTAGATCACGGGTTATTGCTAAGTACGAGACATAAAGCGACTGAAATGTCAACTGTCACATAAATTTGGATGCTTACTTGGAGAATGGTTTCTTTCATGTACTTATAAGTAATAATGGGTCTGGGCAATACCTATTTCAATGTTTGATCTGAAAAACAACTTCGATGCTCGAACGTTGACATGTCAAACAAAATACAATGTTTTCAAATCTACCGTAGATCACACACCAATAATTTACCTACAAACACAATATTGCAGAACTCTCTGCTTTAATCCAGCTTATAATTTTCTAGATATTTGCTTGGACGTGTAAATTAGAATCATAGTTGGATTCCTGTCCTTATCGCATGAATTCCGAGTTTGCATTATCTTAATCATGTCTTTAAAGGGACGTAATACCCTATCATCAACAGAAAGTACAGGTGTAGAAGAAAATAATTTCTGATAAATCGAGGTTTGTTACGCAATCATAAATTTCCTTTTACTTATTGGCAGTTGGAAAAATGTCAAAACAACTGACAGTGTTCAACTGTACCTCGCAGTCGGATATGCCCGATGTCAATGCATGACCACGTACTGCTCAACATTACTTGTAAGATGTAAAGATTAAAGATCTTTTTAATGTCAATAATATTATCATTATATCGTTGATGATGGTAACAGGTATTTACAGGTATATATCAACCAAAAGTCACATAAATTTGGATGCTTAATCTACCGTAGATCACACACCAATAATTTACCTACAAACACAATATTGCAGAACTCTCTGCTTTAATCCAGCTTATAATTTTCTAGATATTTGCTTGGACGTGTAAATTAGATACATGGAGAAATTGTGGTTTAAAATTTAAAGAAATCAATTTCACTCTTTCAGCTCCTACCTTTCGTGAGCTGATTTCTTGTTACCACATGCATACTGAAGCCCATACAAAAGCGAAACTTAACTCGGTGTACTTTACTCACTTTTGAAAACAGATGTTGCAAATCAATTTTTTTTAAATATCAAAGCAAAAGTATATTTGTTGACAATGTTATGGCATTCCATTAAAAATATTATAGCCTAGTTATGATTTTACTGGCATTCGTATACCGCGATGCGAATAAAATTTGTATGTATATAAAATCCGCATTCCCCCCCCCCCTTCATTTTGTCAAATACTAAAGGTTGATGACTTTTCTTAAAGCTTTCAAAGATATTTTTATTTTAACACTCAAAAACAAATGGAAAAACAGTTCAACTAATATTACAATCATGTCAGAATTGTATAAAAAATAACTGTTTTACTGTATATACCTGTTGTAATTTTCTTTTCTTTTTTTCATGAAATTAAATCAGTTGATTTATACGATCTTAAAGAGCGTAATTAATAACATTTTGATCTAATGTAGAGCCTGACGGAATAATAAATGTCAATAGACCTTTATAATTCATTATGAAGCAGTAATCTAGGAAGATTTGTTAAATATCTAAAAGAGAAGATATGAGGCTATAATGTTATGGAAGATCTTAAAGATTCTAAGCGATCCAAGCATATATTTTCTTGACAGGTTGCCATTTTGATGTCTGAAAATATACTTTTAGATTTCATATTTTCAGTTGCAAAATAAATCAAGATGAAAATTACTTTTAATGTCTATTTTTGTCATCAATAATTTCTAGTTTAGACTATATATATGGAAGCTTTCAAAGAAAAGTACTTTAACGCTTCACACAGCACTCTTAGCAGGCTGAACTTAAGTGACACGTACATGAAAAAATGATTGACATCTTAAATTGGACGGATTGCTCTTTGCTCTGATAAGGGAAGAGATGACTCAAGTATTCGCGGGAAAACAAATTGATAATAAATAATTTCCTGTGCAATTTGTGTTCGGCCATTCAGCGAAATAGAGAATCACTTTGTCACAATAATGTCCACAATATCTTGTACACAATTCACTACTGATTACGTACGTACAGACAAATTTGAAAGTTTTAAATTTTGTAAATGTTTGCAGTGTTGTCATTTTGAGGGAAAAAAAGGAAGATTTTTCCGAAAATGTTGTCAGTGTTTAAACATTAATGTTAATATTTTTTTCGTCATCACTGCTGTATCTTCCTATTCTCGTGATTAGGATAGCAACTCAATTATGACAAATGAGAGTTTAAAGGAATTTACTGAATCAAAAATGTTGGTTAATTTTGTTTTTTTAAAGTACTACAATCCGACCGTCTCTCCTTCCCGCGCATAGACATCATAGACATGACTTGGTTGATATCATGCTATATATTCATGTAAAGTAACCACTAGTTCGATCTGTACATGATATCACATGATGTTATTTTCAAGTATTTTTCTGGTCATGATCCCGTGCATCCGAACATAAGCGACCTTGACATCACATATTTGTCATTTATCCCATAATGGGGTACAGTGCTGGGTCATGAAATCTTCCTAATCGATCGGCATTCACTAAGGTTCATCCGTCATAAGAACGATATATGAAGATGATCTGTCGTTTTCTAAGTCCTTTCCATTTCCACTTCCATTTCGCGTATCCACTTAGCACTCTACTTCAAAACCGACGATCTGTCCGAACTTATTACGGATTACATTAAAATTCTCCCCTGAATTCATGTGCCGCGTTCACACCGCACGTTGTCCCACCCACCCTGCCGGAAAGAACACAGTGTGTTCACAGTGTGTTCACAGTGTGAAACACAGTGTGAAATCATCTTCTCACTGTTAAATTCGAGCGTTTTAACATTGTGAATCCCATCTTCACAGAGTCGACTATGTGAACACACTGTGATCTTTCCGGCAGGGCAGTATGGCTTCGCACTCTTTCAGTGATGCGCAACCTTCACATTCCACGATCTGTCCGAACTTATTACAGATTACCAGCACTAATTCATAGGCCTCGTTCACACCGCGCATTGTTTAACCCTGTATGACTTTACACTCTTTCAATGGTGCGCAACGTTCACACGCAAGGATCTGTATTAACTTTGCTGGTTAACACCGCGGGTTGTTCAGCCCTCCATGACTCAGTTGCGTTCATATGCTACGTGTAACCATGATAGATATGCATGTAAAAACATTAAGCTGTAAAGCTTTCTCGAATGTATTGTGGAAACAACGTGATTCGATTTGATGCTTTAAGCAAACCGAAAAGAAGTTTTAAAAATCACATTTTACATAGACCCTTGATAAACATGATTATTTGGTTATATTGTGCATTTTCATGAATATCATAAATGATAGGCCTACTGTGTTACGCTTTATGTGCCTGATGCCTTAATGGACAGAAACAAAAGAGGTTTATAATGATGGCTTAAGTGATGGCATCATAATGGATATGATTCACCCGCTTCCTTGAAATACTTAAGTCATTTATAATGTGACCCTGCATTTTGTCGTTTGTAACATATTGATAAAACGTATTCTCCCCCTCCTCTCTCTCTCTCTCTCTCTCTTATTCTCTTTCTTTCTCTCTTTCTCTCTCTCTCTTCCTCTCTCTCTTCCTCTCTCTCTTTCTTTCTCTCTCTTTCTCTCTCTTTCTCGCTCTTTCTATCTCTTTCTCTTTTTCTCTCTTTCTCTCTCTCTATTCTATTTCTGTTTATAATAGCTCTCTGTCTCTCTTTCTCTCTCCTCTCTTTTACTGCCTCCTTTCTTTTTTTCTTTCTCTTACTCTCCCTCTCGACCTCTCCCATCTATACCCCGTCTCTCTCTTCCTCTCTATGCCTTTATCTGTATCTATATCCATTCCTCTTTCTCTTCTTGCTCTCTTCTCCCCTCTCCCCCCCCCCCTCTCTCTCTCTCTCTCTCTTTCTCTCCTCTTTCATCGCTTTGTTCCTTTATTTATTTCTCCTCTCCTCTCTTTCTCTCTCTGTCTCTCTCTTTCTCACTTACTCTCTCATCTTTCACTTACACCATCTTGCAGTATCAATGTAACTTAATTTATAGCTTTCTATTTTCTTAAGTTTGGTTAATATAAATGTTTTGAAATATCCATTTTTGAAAGGAAGCTGGCGGATCCCTCTTTTTCATATTGTAAAATGCATTTTTAAGTCAATATTCATATAACACAAATAATGCAAAATTGTGCACCGGTTGTTCATGAATCAAACGTGGCAAATAACAGTGGGCTTCACAAACAATGTCTTTCATCGGCCATACAATAGAAAGTGCAATGTCAAGAAATCCATTAGCGTGTTTTCCACTTATAAGACATCGGATAATACTCTAATCAGTGCTAATTGCTCATTTATTACAAAACCATGAAAACAATAATGACGGACGGTCGTTTTGGACAAGAAAGAATGTACTATGCCCTTTCTTACGAATGTAATGAATAGTAAAACACTAATGTTGAGTGGTTAGCCTTTACTAATTGGTGCTTTATTTTATTGAGCAAAGTAGTCATCCCTCTTTTATTTTGGCTAATCATGTGAGGTGAGTAAATTCAAAATTCCCGTTCGTCCTCAAAACCTAAATATATTTATCATAACGTGATATTTAGGTGTCAAAATACTATGTATCGTTAGAGGCACTTGACTGTATATGTTATATAAACGTAATGACTATCCCACACAATTAATACAAAAAGGATTTGAAAAGTGACATGATGAGTAATTGTGACATTTTAAGAGATAAAAAAAATATCTACTGGCAAACCGAGAGCAAAATATCTCCTTGATATTGAATATAATGAGCGAAATGTCAAAATCATTTTTCAAGAATTAATTATAATTAAATTGCTTAATGCTTTACAGTTGTTATGAGTTTGTATTGTATAAATCAAAAACCAGCAAATAAGAATAAATTCAAACTACAGAGAGAGAGAGCTGCACCAAAGTACACGTTCGAGAAAAACACCCCTTTTTAGCAAGAATTCACTTGTTGTGATCGTTCTAAATCTTGTCCTTGACCATGTTGACCGATCTAATTTAATTCATAAAGAAAAATAATTCAATTTAATAAAAAGTGACGAAAGTGGACCAGAATTTTGACGCGTTCTATTTAAGAGATGAAAACATTTTATCACAAATGGATTTGCTAACGTAATCCTCATTACAGTGCAATTATTTGATAAAATGATGGAGCTGACGAAAATAATATATTTCATGATACAGAAGGGCAATACCTGGTCCATAGTGGGGATCACCATTCTAAGAGAACTTGTCTCAAGGCTTTTCAGTATTCAATCAATGTCATTTTCTGGTTTCCATTATTATTTGGAATGGAACTCTTAATCAGTTCTGTCATATACCTGCCATTTCGAAAGATTATCTGACCACCAAGAAAAATGCGTGTGACAAGACAAATTCATTTTTGTTCGTTTTCATTTTTTTGCTGGACAGTTAAAGGGAATCTTGAAAAATAATTTGTGAGCTTTCTTATTCCTTTTATGTCAGTTTGGAAGAACATCATAGAAGAAACATCCCCTGAAAATGATTTCTTTTCAATTGCTCTTATATTCGAAATATAGAAATAGTTGAAATGTTCGGGCCGAATATTCATGCCACTTGTGTTTGTAGTCCCATATACCTATTTCTGTGTGCAGTACATGTGCTTTTCGGTGAGATTGGGTCAATTTCTTATCTATTTTGATGATTCCAAAGCAACACAGTATAAAAAAATTATTATGTAGACATGGTTAACCTTTCCAATCCCTTTGAGACAGTTTCTTTCACAATTATTGTATGACCAGGGGCCCGTTCCACAAAACTTGCGTTTGAACGCAACTCATAAAAATCAAACGCAACTTTATTTTCAGCCAATCAGCTGTGCGCATTAAGGACTTGCGTTTGATTTTTCGGAGTTGCGATTAAACGCAAGTTTTGTGCAACGGGCCCCAGAACTCTACTTTATCTTTAGGTAGCCTTGCAAGGGGAAAAAAAAAAATATATATATATATTGGGGGTTCTACGACATATGCCCTGGTGACAGTTACTCCGCCTTCAATTTCTTACTCTGACCGAATCCAACCCTAAAAAAAAGATTATACCTAACTGTCTAACCCTAACTTTAAACCTAAACCTAACCATAAAAAATAATTAAAACCCTAACTCTGTATTTTTGCCGAATTCGAGCAGAGCGGATGTCGAAACGCCGCATTATTGGGATGCTATTGAATGACCACCGTTGTAAATGATTATGACAAGGTATATTAATAATACTTTGTTTTCATTTTATGTTCAGGGTCTTTAGATAATTGAAATGGATTTAGAGTTTTGAAGGTCATGAAGGACGTAGAAAAAGAGTGACATGGCGGATTTATTTCAGTCCCCTTTCATTTTGTATAGGTCAATTCATACAGTTATGAAGTCCATTAGCAAGTTACTAAGTGACCACCACCACCATCATTATTATCAACTAAGCTGGATTTGTACCAGATAAATGTCATTTCACATCAGCCCAAGATCATTAGAATTTAGAAACTGATTTATCCAATGGCTCCCACTAAGAACAATAATGATTTTTAAAAAAGCAGATTCATTCTATTTCATTTCAATGTCACGTGAGGTAACTAGGAAAGGTGAAGTTCAACCCCGGCGGTCTTGTTTACAAGGTATTCTCCTGAAAAGACCACTCATTCTAAATAAATCCATTTCCGATCGCTCTTCAAGATGGGTGACAAGAAGAGTATCCTATAGATACCTTTTCACTCCTTTTCCCTGGATGCGTTCCGACGTGAATGTATATTGACAATATAGAAAAGGATCGATGTTGATTTTGCATTGCTTGTTTTTAGATTGTATTTTGCGATCGTATCTTGCTAGTTTGTATTTTCCTTGTTCACCGAAACAAATTTGATTTGATAAGATTTTATATTTTGTGTTTATAATGTTTAAAGGGGAAGTCCACAATGATATCAACTTGGTTTTTTAAAAGAAGCAGAAAACTTGAAGAAAAATATCAATGAAATTTTGAGCAAAATCCGATGAAAAATAAGAAAGTTATAAATTTTTGAGGTTGTAATCAATCAAACACAAACTGACAACTCCGTGACGTATCTTGCGATCTTCTCTCCAATTTGCCCTATACTGAGAAATAATAAATTTCCATTTTCTATAAAGAAAATATTTTACCATGCATGCACCCTAGATATAATCATTTCACTAATGCTTTTACACAAAACCTGTATGATACAAATCTATTCCCTCATCCCCCCCCCCAAAAAAAAATAATAATAATGATTTTTTTTTCTGTGTGTGTACAGAACAAATGGGAGAGGAGCTCGCAAGATACGTCCCGGGTTGCTGATTTGTGTTTGATTGATAACAACTTCAAGAATTCGTAACTTTCTTATTTCTACTCGGATTTGTCTCAAACTTTCTTTGATCTGTTTCTTTCATTTTTCTATTTCTCTTAAAGATCAGGGTGGACTTTCCCTTTAATCGACGCCAAAAATGGATCATACGTCGAAAAAAATATATAAATGAACACGATGTGATGTTAATAAGTACATTGAATTAGATATCACAATAATTGTCACTTCTTTTAAAATACAAATGGCAGTGCAACTCCCGTCATTTGTGTGGGTATGCGGGGGGGGGGGCGGGGTATTCTCTGAGATTTGTCCCCCAAAACCTTTCGCAAGTCAGTGTAATCGAACTACTACCGGGAACATTTTGAAGTACATTTATCTTGTTGAAAATATATACTTTGCTAAGATTGGACGAAAACATTTAAATCTGGGCAGAAACTATGAATATTGTATTAAGATCTTGAGGAAATACATTGATGTTGCTAGAACTTAGATGGAAAGGATTCTTTCAGCGAGCTGAGCTCACTGGCGGCAGGCAGCGATTTTAGAATTGATGATCACAGGTAAATGTATTATGCTCTCTTGAAAATTTAGATTATAGAGTGGTGGTTGCCTCGATTTTGAAATAAAAATGAAAACAAGAGAACACGAAAGATGGATGGTTCGAGAAGAATGTTGTTGAACTTGAACTCGAACTGAGAGAGAGAGAAAAAAAGGAAATGGCTCCGGGCAAAAGTAAATCGATACACCCAGGTCAACGAACTAATATTCACACAAAGTGAGAATGGAACGATCTCTTTCTTTCTCTCCCCTCCCCCTCTCTCTTTTTCTGTATTTCTCTCTCATACACTCGAGCACACACACACATGCACCCATTATCTCTCTCTGTCTTTCTGTATCTTTCTATATCTTTCTATCTCTCTCTTTCCCTCCCACTCTCTCCATCTCTCTCTCTTTCTTTCTCTCTCTCTCTTTCTCTCTCTCTCTTTCTCTCTCTCTCACACATACACACACACAAACACATACACTCATATATATCTCTCTGTCTTTCTATATCTTATTATTTCTCTCTCTTTCCATCCCTCCCCTCTCTCTCTCTCTCTCTCTCACACACACACACACACACACACACACACACACACACACACACACGCATTATCTCTTTCTCTGTCTTTATCTCTCTCTCTCTCTCTCTCTCTCTTGAAGTATACAGCAAAGGCAATGAAGAATAAAAAGGAGCAATAAACAAAAAAGGATGTGGGAAAATCATAATGGCTCATTTGCCCTCATTGAATAAGTGTCAAATTGTGACAACTTGAAGATATCTTCTCATTTCGAGAACGCACATGTGTTGTTATTCACAGTTTTTTAATAACGCTTGATGAAAGTGAGACAATTTCAATAAATCAGGAAGAACTTAATCTGCTGCCTGGGTTAATTTGTAACAGAGTCAAATAGTATTCAAAATGAAAAAAGGGTGTGAATACTTCTTAATATTGGAGACGTAAAATATCAAATCGAGAAATCGAAGGTGCATGAGAGAGACACATTTCTATTTATATGGAAAAAGGTTTGGGAGGTTTTGAAAAGGTTTGATGGTTTATTTTACCTGGCTGCTAAAAAAGAATGTGTATGCTTGTAAGTAAGCATCCAGGTGACCGAAGGCTTTAAGTTTTCTCCGAGGGACTTGGTAATGAGGATTAATGCCTTACCAAAGGGCACTAGCGCATCCACTTGGTTTCGAACCCGGGTCCATATACAGTATTATCTAAATTTACATTGTAAGGTTTTAAAGAAAAGATGAGGGGGGGGGGGGGAGAGAGAGAGAGAGAGAGAGAGAGAGATAGAGAAAGAGAGAGTAAAACAAGGGCATTTCATTAACTGAATAACAAGTGATAAATAAAAAGGAATAATAGAGATTCTTAAAGATAAAGTTGAGTTCTGGTCTTGCAATTACTTTGGGAAAGAAACTGTATCAAAGCAATTGGGAAAGGTTGATCATATCTACATAAGAATTGATGTATATACTGTGAGGTTTTGGAATCATCAATATTACAACAAATTGACGCAATCTCGCTGAAAAGCATATGCACTGCACACAGAAATGAGTATATGGGACTGCACACACATGTGGCATGAATGTTCGGCCCGAACATTTCAGCTATTTCTCGTCATGTTCCGAATATGAGGGCATCTGAAGAGCAATCCCTTTAAGAGGACATTTCTACTATATACGATGCTTTTCCAAACTGACATAAAAAGAATAAGAAAGCTCACAAATTATTTTCCACCTTTCCCAGAACTTAACCTTCTCTTTAAAGGAGAAATCCATGCTGGCACAGATTTGATATGAATAAAAGCAGAAATGAGAAGGATATATAGATGAAGTTTTACGAAGATTTGATGAAGAAAAACTTTTACAGTCGTGAAGATCGCTACAAAAAGCCAATTCTTTCCTTCTATTCAGAGAGAGAGAGAGGGGGGGGGGGGTGGAGGGAGTGAGTGAGACAGACAAACAGTCAGAGAGAGGAAGATAGAGAAGGGCCGTGACGTCTTGTTTTTTGTTTTGTTTTGTTTTTACATGAGCAGATTACTAGGCACAATGACTGCCTTTACGAACAACGTCACGGTATTACGTCAACGTTCGCAAGCGGCTGCCCTGGAACATCCAGTCAATCCGTCCGTTTCTAAATTAATCGTCCCCTATGGTATAATGACATAAATCTCAGACTGGTGGGGTGACACACCCACGGAATAGAGAAATTTTGTAATATTGTAACTATTTGCAGTGGAGGAGCAAGGAGTACATGGCCCATGAGCCCCTCTCCGTATAAATGCTAACTCGGTGTCCCTTCCGTTGTGCCCGTGACACACTGAGCGTCATTTTGCTGACGGAGGGCTGCGTCAGAATCTGGCGCGGTCTTGGACGCCAATGTGAGAGTGACATCGTACATAAACTGAACGCAAAAGGAACAGTGCAAACATTGCTTTGAATTACCAATGCATGCGCTAATTGCCTTCCATGGCTTCATCAGCTTAGGTAATATCTTAATAGATAGTCTTCGTATGTCTTCTTAGATTTGATTAACGTAGGCAATGACGCATTGGAAATAACGGACCCTGATAAAGGGCGTAAGCTGATTCCGAGGGGTTTCTTTGTCGTGGTGTTCTCTTTTCGTGAAACGTGGGGATTTTTCTCATCAAGTTCAAATATTTACGAGCCCCTCGCATATCATTTAAAGCTGTAGGTCAATCTAGTATTTCAATCAAATTTAACACAAACACAACAATATGTTGAAGGTATATACCTGTCAAAAGTCCGTTCCTAAATTCCCAGTTATGTGTTAGAATTAACCTTACATTTTGACGAGCGTGCGTCATGCACGTATATAAGGGCAGAATCGGTGGTGATTTGACGTCTCTATGTGACACATCCCAAGGGACCAAACCAACTCTTTTACCAATCAAGTTATCGATTGATGATAGGTCACACTGATCTGTAGACACGACAGGCTAACCAGCTGCTCAATATTTGTATCATGGTGATCTTTATGAAGCGATGTTAAGTAGAGATTTCCCTTTTTTCACCACGTTCTCGTAGTGTATGCGTCACACAGTGGTAGGGTCCACGGTCTTATATAGTGGAATACTTTTCGTCATCTTTTTAACGTATTCAGATTATTAACGCAATGTATCCACTGCTGGCCCCAGAGTTTTAGAAGTATGGATGGGGAAAGCTAAGGACAGGGATTTTTTGAAGGAGGGAAATGAAAATTAAGACGCTATTCATGTTTCATTCTATCAGTTTATACAAGAGCTGGTTGAGGGATGCCCCCCCCCCCCCTGCCGCCACTGTATTTCGAACGCTAAAGGGAAATATCCACCCTAAAGAGATCGATGAAGTTTGAACAAATCAATAAACATTATACTATATGTGTTAAAAAAACAGTGGACACTTTTGATCGCTAATAACTCAAAAATTATACCTTGTATCAGACTGAGGTTTTTACATTGCCAAGTTGAAGGATGTAAAATTTATTGGGAGCAAGTTTATTACATTTCTCTGAATACTTTTCAGGAAGTATTGCTATGAATATTTGATAAGATTTTTCACTTTTTGAAAAAATCAAGGCCACAGAATTAATTAATTCAGGACACAACAATTGCCATTGTGTGTTGCAGCTGTCATTTCTGCTAACTTTTTGCTATCCAGTCTCATTAATGACTCATGACTCTGGGTTAAAAAAGGTGTTATAATAATAACAGTAATGCAATGTACAATGGCAATTGATGCATTCTGAATCAATTACTGATACACATAGATCTTGTGGCCTTTATTTTCCAAAAAGTAAAAACTCTAATTAAACATTCAAAGCGATATTTCAAGAAAAGTATTCAGAGAAATGTCATAGAACTTACTCCCAATAAATTTCACATCCTTCAACTTCACAATATAAATACCTCAGACTGATATGAGGTATATTTTTTTATAGTTATTAACGATCAAACATGTCCACTGTTTTTTTTAACACCTAGTACATGTAGCAGTTTTGCTTCTTCTTCTTTTTCCAAAAAAAAAAAATCAAACTAGAGATAACTACAGGAATGGAGTTTTCAAATTGGCTGATTGCTATGTCTCTTTGTCGTATTGTAGGAGAACACTCTCATTTGCTCCTAAACACATAAACTAACTGAATTACAATTCTCTTGCTGAACAGGATTTTTTTATTTTTATTTAAGGACATAATTATAACAACGCACCATTCATAATTTCTGCTGAGTTCATCCCTGAGGGAAAAGTTACTTGGTTGAGAAATGGGTGTTTGCGAGTGTACAGTGAATGGGAGAATTGTCCCTAATTACGATAACAAACAAAAATATAATGATAACAAACAGCAATATTTAAAGCTGCCTGGAATAACGTGAAAATGGGAACAAAAATTTGTTATACATGACGTGCAATCAAATTACGATGTCATCGCGAGAGATTACTTGAAACTTACAACCCTGTCGTAATTAAGATGTGCGTTGGATCTTGTACAACAGCAATAAGTTGTGATTAAACCTCTCAATTATGCTCTTGTAATGCAGGGATTCATTGACCCCGTGTTATAATATGCATGCTTCAGGTACGTATTTATGTTGAGCTAAAACCTCGGTTGTATCAGTTTAATCTATCAAGACTATAATGAAAACACGCTAAATGGAACGTGGAGCCGCAGCAGCTATCTTCGGCATGGATGAGAGGAGTCATGTGAAAATTCGTCTCTCTGTTTTTAATCGAAAGACTCAAAATTTCAGCAGAAACTGTGCTTTTTACCCAATTCGGTTTCAAATAGTCATTCCTTTAAACAAAATTCAAGAGTATACAATGAAGGGAGGTTTGATGTTCCAGATTTATAAGTAAGTATGTAAGATGTTTTTGTATCAGTCAGCATTAAGAAGATATTTCGGCAATGATTTCAATTTCATATTCCCGCAGTTGAATCCAATAAAGTTCATGTTTGCCGAGTTGACAGCTAATCTGATTAATCGTGTATACCATATGCTAGGCATGAGCGTAACTCCGTGCGATATTGTAATTTCGAGGAAACGAATTAATCAAATTCTTGTCGCTGTTCATCATAAATGTACATGTTTCCATTAAATCGGAAGAACGATCGCCGCAATCGATTTCCTTTCTCGCCTGCTTTGTCGTCGGCAAATTTACCGCTCACAACATACACAGTGGATGCTGCCGCTTTGAAGACGAATTGGGCGCAAGGCAACATGCTTTGATGATGGAAAACATAAATGCGTCAGTGGGAACACATTTGGATTCATCTGAGAACTTGTGGATTTCTAATCGATAGTTAACCCGGTATCCTCCAAATGATTACTTAAAAATCAATCACTGAAGTGTTCAGAATAATATCTTGCATCAGTGAAACGCGGGAATTATGAAGCGACAAAATACAAACCTGTGATTGACTTGTGTTTGCTGTCGGTATTTACACACATTAACAAATTTACACAAAATAAAGTGGTGTACCTAGATACGTACTAATCCTGTCAACTCGACCCTGAATTGTCGGCGACATTGATAGGTGCTATAGAGTTTGTATTTTTTCCACAGAATTGTTCAGGTTCTAATTGAAATACTTCATGCCGAATGAATTAGCATGTTGCTACGCCATACAGTCATATGTTCCTCGTTGTCATAATCGATCATTTAAACGGCATCATCAAAATCTTGAATATAAATGACAGCTATAAGCTATTAATGGATATATGCATGTTTGTCGCTACAGGCAAGTCAATTTTGTATACGGGAGGGAAAGGCTGTGCCAAATAGATATTATTTACTCAGATCTTAACATCCATTCTTTTTATTTATTTATTTATTACGTTTTATTCAAAAACGGGGTAGTCTTTTTAGAGCCTAAAGGCCTGCTTTAAAAAAGAGCCCTGTGTACAAAATACAGATACAGTATAACATGAAACTGAGTGTATACAAAAGCAATAGGTACAAGCAATATAACACACATAATCAAAACTTAGGCAAACAAAAACAAAACAAAGCAAACTTTCATGATAACATGCTATACCAGTGTATCCATTGATAACGAACGGATTTGATGTTTAAAGCTTTGAAGTGAGGTAACGATTTTAATTTGCACAGGCAATTTGTTATAGATTGATGGAGCAGTGTAAGAAAAGGGTCGCTTTTCTTCAATTGAATTCAGTGTTTGGTTTTGGAGTAAAAAGAGGGTTTAAAGTGGAATTACGAGTAACGTAATAGATGGGACGTTTACACGCAGTCTTTTAAATAATAAGGGGTTAGATCATTCAGTGTTTTGATAACAGCAATGCTGTATTGGTAATGGATCCTGTTATCAACACTTTGCCAGTCAAGCTTGCCTAATAGTGTATCTTTGGAGGTTGTATAATCAGTTTTGAGCACTAATCTTTTTAATGATTTGATTTGTGTGAAAGTAGAAAAATGAGAGAAGCAGGGTTGAGGAAAATTAAAACGAAATCGGACAATCAATAAGAAAGTTATAATTTTCTAAAAAGTTTTAATCACTATATATTTATGGGAATTTCAAATTGGCGGTATCGGTACGGTCACTGTGATGTGGTGGCGGTCAACCTTCCGATTGGCCCCAACACACAAAATGACTAAAATGTCATTTTTTTTTAATGTAAAACTCAGTAGGATCTTTTTCTTTTTGAAGGACCTATAAAAATATGCTATCTACAACATATGTCGAGTACTGCCCCAAGGAAAAGGCGCTCAGGAGAAAACCGGAATTCAATGATTTCTTGGTGTACGACAAATGGGAGAGTTGACCGTGAATACGTCATAATCGATTCACCAAATTGCCAATTTGAGTCTCACATAGATGTAGTGATCTCATTTTTCAAACATTCATACTTTTTCTTATTCTTTGTCCGGTTTCTTTCAAACTTTCACCCATCCGTTTCTTTTATTTTTTGTCCTTTCACACAAATCAGCTTCTTACAAAGGTTGGATTGTTCTTTGACATCCATTGGCAGATAATACCACGTTGTAATCAGTTAAACCTTCTCCTTTGGCAAAATGTGGATTATCTTTGTCTGTACGCTTATAACCTGAGTACCTTTTCCTTTTCAAGTCAAAGATATTTTATCGTAAACGTGCGGAATGGAGGCGAAAAATGTGAGTTCTGTCTTTTCAAAGTCAAAATATGACCTTTGAATATTTTTTTGTTTTTAAAAGTATAGCGGAAGCGAAATAATCCTTTATAGCTTGGAGACATCATGTTCTAATGCCGGGTTATACTCATACTTGTGTGAAGCTATAGTGACTTCATACTGTAGCCGATATGGCGTCAAAATAATTTTGACCTACTTTGAATGCTGCATTTTAAACAGCCAGTTCTGTTCGATGTTTCATTTTTACCCTGATGTTTGAAATGGGTTATTCGGTTTTTTCAAGTAGCTGATAAACAAATTAAGGTCGAGAAAGTGTACATAAATTATTGATATTTAAAAGCTACAAAAAGTGACGTTTGTTTTTTTCCAGTCATTTTTTTTTTTTTTTTTTTTTTGGGGGGGGGCCATATTTTATGAAATTGAAATATAAACAGAGCATTGCTATTACAGCATGGTGATAAAGGGGACGAAGGTGTAGAGAATCCCAGTGAAGCAAGAAGCTTGCATTGGATACGCCTGTACCCAACTGCTGCTCTTTATGTAGCCGATGTAAATGTTTGCGACGCTCACTACAGAGATGTGTGTAATCATGGAAAAAGCCACATGCTATGTATTTTGAATGGCTGAAATATTATGATATTCTGTTTCTTGTGACAGTGTATTTTATCCACTGTGATGATTCAAAGTTGTTAGATCATCTCTACTTGTAAACCTTTTAACCCTTTCGAGACAATTGACCACATTTTGTGGTTGGGCTCAATAACTTTTGATTCAGAGCCCTGAAAAATATACTAGATACATGAGTAGAAAGAGCAAAAAATTCTGCACACACTGTGTCTATTTTTGTTACATGACAATATTGCGTTTGATCCCAGGAATTTTAAAAAGGAGAATAAGATTTAAAATCCTTAAATTGGCAACACATTGAGAGGTTCAAAATCATTGTTTTTTTATCACAATTGGCAACTTTTTCGACTTTTCGCCAATTCTTTTAACCATGTATATTGTTTTCAAAGACATTACCCCTTATTACAATCTTGTAGTACTAAAAGAAAAATATTATTGTTGCCAATTTGAAGAACAAAATGTGATCAATTTAGCCCTGAAATAATTCCTGTCCTGAAAGGGTTAATACGGACTAGAATATCATGTATGAAGTCACTCCAGTCAGTGATAGGTCAACAACGTGTATGAACATAACTTGATTTCTGGATTAATTTAATGCTTTCCACCATTTTTCCAAAGACGTCCAAATGAAGATCATAATCCTTTATTTTCACGTAAATAGCACATTCATAGCTGCGCCCCTTCTACAATTATTACGTAATAGTTTGCTAGTTAGATGCCTTTTAGCGTAGCGGGGAGGGACATTATTTTTTTTTTTTGGGGGGGGGGAATTCACCCCCCCCCCCCCGTCCGCCATAATGGATATGGGACCCATTTTCGTCTCACTGAACATCTAGAACATCTGTTAACAAATATGAGTATATTCATGGACCTACTAGAGATGGTATATTATACATTCCTTGGAGCTGCCCCCCCCCCCCCCGCCACAGTATTAAAAAGACGCTACGCTAACATTTGGTCGATTATTACTGACAAATATGAAATATTTTCTTTGTTTGTCTTTCCTCAGGTAGTATTTGTCAAGAATCTCTCATCGCAAAATCCAACAAGAATCAACATGGACGAAACGCTTCCTTACAATGAGCATGATGAAGAATCATCATTCTCCTCCTACTGGCTGAGTAGCATGAACGGCACCTACACCGGCCCGCCCGTTCTCGGACCCGAATCCGTGATCGTCCCACTCATTCTCGTCGTCATCGCCGTCTTCGCCATCGCTGGCAACTCGCTCGTCATCTTCATCGTCTTACGGTACAGGAAGATGAGGCAGAGTGTGACCAACTTCTACATCATGAACGTGGCCGTGGGCGACCTTGTCTACATGCTAGCATGCGCCCCCCTCACCGCTGTGCTGTATGCCGATTATGAATGGAGGCTGGGGAATTTCTTATGCAAGTTCAACGCCTTTTTGCAACATGTGAGTACCTCTTGGCACATACGGTACATAACCATTTGAGCAAGCATTGGGCAATGCCCGGTACTTATTAACTAGACTGAAGAAAAAAAAATCCTTGTAAAATTTTAACACAAAAAGTGTAAAACTTCACCCCGTTTTTTTTACCCCGTTGCCTGGTTATTTCAAGCGCATTTTCTATAATAATCAAATTACCAAATTCCTGGTGAACTAATGCGATTAATCACATAATTTACACGGAATTTTTTTTTAACCAGGCATTTTCTTTGTGTAATAGATGAAAACATGCATACATGTTGACAAAAAGAAGACAGATATTTGGCAGTGGCGTATCCAGAAAAACATAAATATGGGGCGGAATTCTCTTCAGAATAACGGGGAGGGGACTTTTACCATGGGCTGCCTGGTCAAGCCCGGTTTGTTGTAGACCTAAACTGTAAATTTCTCCCCTCTGTGCCAACAAGTCTGTCTACGCCCAGTAGTTGTAGGGACCAAGAAACATTATGGCCAAAGTTTTACAGGCAAGAGCGCGCATCCTGGTGAAAATCTGGGGTAACCTCGCTTGTCATAAGGACCGCTATTCATAAGGACCGCTATCCATAACGCGTGACTAAATGAATAGCCGCGGTTTTGTACGAATAGCGGTCCTTCTGAATAGCGAGCAAACCATAGACAAATTACCTCGCTATTCATAAGGACATCTATTCATAAGGACCACTATTCATAACCCCTCATAAGGACTTCTATTCATAACGCGTGTTAAATGAATAGCAGTTTTCTATGAATAGCGGTTCTTATAACTAGCGAGCGGACCCCGAAAATTTGCCCTTCCCTTTCTTAATCGCTCTTGAAGAATAGGCTGATTTATGAATAATGTCTGAAATTGACTCAAAACTCAGAGTTAAGTTTTCTTTTTTACTACTGTTAAATTTGTACGTCTGGATTAAGAATAACATTTTCTGCTACGGAAGAAGGTTTTTTTTGAAAAATACGAGAAATGTTACACCAATCAACTTGATCATGCCAATACGCTGTCCTTTCATATACTTAGTCACAATCGTCCTGCATGATGAATAATGAACACATCTGAAAATAAATAAGCGTTGATATTTTCGTTTCTTCTCCTCGCCATTGTGGATTCCTGGAAGAATTCGAGTGATGGTTTTGAAAAACGGACAGTGAACATGTTGAATGCGCTTTTGAACGATTGGCTGCAAAGGGTTGCAAACCTAATCAGACTAATTAAACTTAGCTGATTGAAGACAAGGACTTCAGGAATACTTTGAATAATGAACCCATACTGCACACACAAGGGGAGTAATGTATCAACATAAAGTCAAATATCGCCTTCTATAGCATTAGAGAACAGTATTCTTGATTGCCTGTTTGTAACTGTATAGATTTTGACATTTAGTAACATAACAAACGCATTGAATACTTTTGAAAGTATTGGTATTAGTTAGATCTGACTCTAAATGCTTTGATTGGAGGCGAAGCTTGCAATCTTAATCAAGTTAGTGAACAATTTGCAGGCTAAGCTGGTGGATTTTTTTTTCTTTCTTTTTTTTTGGATGAAGTGGGTTTATTTTTCTGCACATCTGGATATTTCGCTTCATATTTTGATCGAATATTCCCTTAGTCTGTAAGTCAGTCCATCCATCTCATGCCACCCTCGTATCCTCCCTTCTGTCTCCGTTCGCTTCACTGCCCACCTGTTACAAACTCAGTTTCTCAGATTTTATTCATGTGTTCATAAATGGTCTCTCTCTCTCTCTCTCTCTCTCTCTCCCCCCCCCCCCACCCTCCCTCCCTCTCGTCTCTTCTGCACAAGATTTCATTTCTTCATTGTACTTTTCCTTCTCATATTTGTCTTCCGTGATTTCTTCTATGGGTTGTATATACGACTTATGCTCCAGACAATTATTGCTTGGCGTTGAATTTCTCACACAAATCGAACTGCTAACGTCAACCCTAAACCCAGCATTAATATCATCCCGACCGTATAAACTCAACCTGAACCGTAACTCTAAACCTATTAATCCAAACGACAACCCCAATTCTAACCCTATAATTGACGAAATATACCAGGATCAAATGCCAGACTACTTCTTCGTTCATATTTCGATGACTTTGTTACATCACAATGGTTATTTTATTAATCATTTAAATATACCCATCTTCTTCTTTAAAATTTGTGTGATAATTGTCATTTTTTCAATATGACTTATTTTTCTCATCTTCACCTTTGCTTCTCTCTGTTGCAGGTAACGGTGCAAGCGACGTGCGCGACGCTGACTGTGATGACGGTCGATCGCTACTATGTAATCACCAACCCGTTCACGTCTCGACAAACTAGAACAATCCTCCGAGCTGGAGTTATCTGCTGTATCGTCTGGATAGGTAATATCAGTGGCGTATTTAGGGGGGATGGGGCACAACCGACACCCCCCCCCCCTCTTTGAAACCTCATCATGCATACCTTATAAGTACACCAAAATGTGCCCTAGTAAATGTTGTGTTTTGTACCCCTTCAGATTTTAGACCCCAAACGTATCTGAAAATGTAATAACTTTTGTTTGTGCTTGTCTGAGATTGGATAAGAAATGTGACCCCCCCCTTTTTTTTTTTAATACAAAACCATGGATCCACCCCTAAGTAAGATGACTGGAGAAGAAGGACACACCATTTGTTTCTGATTCTTCCTCTAACTTTAAACTCAAACTATGGTCAACTTGTACCAGAGTAATGATATTAACACGAATGCAAGTAGTTTGACCAACATAGAATAAAAAATGACCGCCCTTTCCCCTTTCCTTAAGACAAAAAAGTTACATAACGATAAATAAATAAGTTGATATGTAACTCGACATAAAAGGTATACACGATTTCCAATTAAGAAATGATCCATCATTCGTTCGTTCATGTGGTTGCCAGCATTACTTGATTTAGGCTGGTTGAAAGTTGATCTACCGTGTCGCCATCTTGTTTGCCACAAAACTAATACAGACATTACGAACGAAAATCATTTTTTTTATTAAAGAGTTCATTAAGAGTTCATTATGTTGTAATCCATCTTATGAGAATCATTAGCTATAATTATTGTTACATCTCGTGCGTGTCCTCATTAAAAAAAAAAATTGTATGCCCAGAAAAGAACTAAAAGTGTAGGATTTTTTTATCAAAGAAAATTGATGCCATGTGACCTGTGACTGAACAGCTTAAATCTTATCATGCCCGGTTGATTGAAAGATGCTTTCGCTTGGTGACTTGATCATGCATAAACCTCCCCGCCTAACTAATTTTTTTTCCTTCTATTCTTGCTTCGCAGTCTCTGGTTTAATGCATGTCCCTTCTGCCCTGATCTACGGGGCGACTAAACCAGGAGAATACTTCTACTATGATGAACCGGTCATCTACTGCACCAGCACCCATACCTCAAAGCGCTTCATCCGATTCAACTCTATGTACGTGATCGGTGTCACCTACGTAGTCCCACTCGCAATCATCAGCGTGTGCTATGGACTAATTCTCGCGCACCTTTGGAAGCTGAGCAAGGGCGGTATCACCGCGACTTCCGGTAAGGCGGCGAATGGTAAAGGTCAAAGCGGGAGTTTGACCGAAGGCTCCTCGGTGCAGACGGCGACGAAGAAGTGGAAGACGACGCGGATCGTGCTCATCGTGGTCATGCTCTTCGCTATCTGCTGGGCACCCATCCACGCCATCAACCTCTGGAACGACGTCGACCCCAATTACCCGCACGATGCCAAGTCAATCTACGCTTTCAGGATGTTCTGTCTGCTCCTGGCCTACTCCAATTCCTGCGTGAATCCTGTAGTCTACGCGCTGGCGGGCAACAGTTTCCAGGTGTATTTTCGCCAGATCTGCCACACCCGACCCCGTGGCAAGCAGGAGGTGGCGAGCACCAAGACAAACTACACCCATTCGATGCATCGACATGGTAGACGAACGTCCAATTCGCAAACAGAACAGATTTCTATGACTGCAAATACATCGGTTTGAGGATTCGCATTGTGCCATAAACATGATAAAAAGAAGATGAAGTAAAGAGACAGAAACGAAAAAGAATTTTTAACGAGAGAAGTGGACCTTATTGACGATATTTTCCCATGTTTTAATGAATGACATACATGTAAATATATCTTATTTTAAGATGAACTGATTACATATCTAATGTATATAATTATGAACTACACATAGACTGATTTTATATCGACAAGCATATCCATAATTGCCAATAATTGCATACATTACAGAAGAAATATTTTATATACAATAATGACCATGGGCATATGAAAATGTATAATACATCTTTCTTAGTTCTGGGAGGTGCTTTATGAATATTCATGAGAGTATAGAGTGAAGCGGTATTTTGTCAATGAGAGGAATTAATTAAACCGTTCAATTTTTTGATAGCGTAAGATCTGGGCCCTCTTGCATAAAAAGTTGCAAGTAAACGCAAGTCCAAAATACGCGATCCTGATTGGTTGAAAATCTTCTTTTTTTAGCTGCGTTTAATCGCAACTTTTTATGCAAGATTTTCGGATAATGGTCAATTTTTAGCGAATGAATAAATTGTGGATCTTATGATTAAATTCTTTTTATCATGTTTATAGATGTGTATATTGTAAGGTTTTGCTATGGTCTTCTTATGTTCATAATAAAGGGTTATGAATCACAGGAGAGGCGAGTTGGCTCAGTCGGTAAAGCGTCTGTCTGTCTAATCAAAGATCGTAGGTTCGAATCTACCTAGGGTGGATGTCTGAAGCCTACGTTGTGTGTTAACGTTAACGTGCCCCTCCCCTGTTTCTTAGACGCAGGCTATGTTACAGTGGAAAACGCTCTGTCTCTCGGATAACACGTTAAATGGAAGCCCCTTGTAGCGGAGAGTCGCCATCTTTGCACTATCCGAGGAAACCCTCGTGTAGTGGTACACCTGCATATCCCAATCAGTTATATCTTTAGGGTTACAGTGATTCATTTCGCTTTCCCCCTCCTAATACTTAATGATAATGATAATAATGATAATAATAATAATAATAATGATAATAATAATAACAATAATAATAATAATAATAATAATGATAATAATAATATCTCAGCTGTTGAAGTCTTTGATAAAATAAGATCTGGGAACTTCTACAAAGAATTTAAATGTTTAAAACTTTTTGATAGATACCGTATGTAATTTGAGGTTTTCAAAGGTCTTCATAATTATGTTTTTGTTAAAAACTATTTTTGGAATAAAAAATACAGAAAAATAAAGCACAGATGAAACCTTCAACTGTTGACAAAGATGTTGCTGAAAGATGGACAAAATGAACATTGCATATCCCGATCTTTCCTTGCCAGGGTCATTGGAAGACAATTTTTATAATGGGGGGGGGGGGGGGGGGGAGAGATGGTAGAACCAAATTTGCCAACAAGCATGACAAGTAGATTCCGAATTTTCCAACACTGAACCGAAAAGGTCCTCGGACATTCCAGACAGGTTGCTATATTTTCAAGTTTGCCGACAGGGGTTCCGAAAGATTTAAAATTTTGCGAATTACAAAAGAATGAATGGGGGGTGGTCACATCCTCCACATCCCTCTAACGATGCAAATATAACTCATCTTTGAATCCTGCTTTTACAGATCTTGGTTAAATGATCCCAATAAATCTTTTTTTTTTTTCTTGCGTCGGTATCATCGTCTAGAAAGGATTACAGAAATTCATCATTATGAAAAATATTTTTTTTTTATTGTGCACGTTGTATGATCTCGTCAACGTTTCCAGCAATTGCAACTGTGCTGGAGGTTTATTTAGGAAAAGGAAGATAATTTAACGTATACACTACATGCAGCTCGTAAAAAGGGTATTTTTCTTGACCGTTGTATTAATGTATATTGAATGTATTACTTATTAATGATTACGTTACATTCCGTGAAGAGAATGTGGTTGTTAGTTTGAGCAATAGCTGGGAAATGAAATGGCTAAATCTTGAGGAAGTTCAGTATGTGGTCGCACTAATGTTTTGGATATAGACAACTCTTTTACTTCAAATCCACTTGTAAATATTCGAAAGGGATAATAAAAAAGCGAATAAAAATTAGGAGGTGAAATAAATGGTGAACATTAATCAAGCATATTCTTCATCTTATCTGCTAAATGTTTTACACTGTCTCTTTGCTCTTTGAAGAAATGGTTTTATAAAAGAATATTTTACATGGCTTAAATTTGTAGTAATTTTGCCATTATTACTCAATATCAAGCACTTGTAAATGGAACAAGTTACATTTTGTGACTTAGAGTAACATATATGTATATTGAACAGAGTCTTACTTTTTGTAATGAATAATGCACATTTTTTTTAATCGAGCACAAAGTGAGCATTGTGTACAAATGTAAAGCAAGTATGATATCGATGTATTAGTGTACTAAGCATAATGTAATAATGTAAAAACATATATATATTTATATTCATAAATATATACTGTATCCATATTAACATATTCATAAAACATGCACTACTTATACTTTGTCAGTCCTTCTCCAGTACTCACCAATCCTATCAAAACCTATCAATCACTGTAAAATATTCAAATTTATGTCTTATAGACATAAGAATAAAATGTGGTTCATTTTACTTGTACATTTGCATAAACATATCAAACTTAACTTTAAAAAAAACACGGAAGGTTGAAATAGACTTTAATTCGCTATATAGCGACTGGACCATTATTCTGAAGGAATGATGAAAAGGGGAGCGTTTCATCAAGCGTTTTGTCAGTGATTTTTACTGACAAATTTGCTCTCAGCCAATCAGATGGAAGCATTTCAGTAGCTTATAACAGTTGTCGGTAAAAATCACTGACAAAACGCTTGATGAAACGCTCCTCAGGCCAGTTCGATGTTCATGTACAGAACCGAACTGGCCAGAAAATACATGAGAAAACGGGCAACGGTTTGTATCGGCAGCTTGTCATGAGTCTCACCTGAATCGCGCAAAGTGAATGTCGATCAGTACAATGCGACTAGATGCATATACATGTACTGGCGTAAATATTCAAAACTGATTAACAAGCGCCATTAAAACTAATCCAAGAAGAAGAAGAGAAGGGTATACTAAGACATGTATTTGGGTTAGATGAGTGATGCAATGGCGTAGCCAAGTGTTCAGAGGAGAGCCGGCTTACGCCCCCTCCTCCGTTTGTATAAAGGATACTGGTTGCAATTCATCATTTTTTTTCTGACAGAACAGCAAAAGCGTATTGTGCCAAGAAATTGAAAAGGAATGATAGGTATACATTTTCACGTTAAATTTACTAACGAAATCTCGTTTTTCAAAAAATACTGGGGGCAAACATACCACCATTCCTTCTCACTTGTATACGCTAATGGAATCAGTATAATCCAGATTGGATTGTGCTTTTACAAATCGTTGGTTGCATCATATAAATTCAGGGGCGGCGCTACAGGGGGGGGCAGAGGGGGCGACCGCCCCCTATGATTTTTCAAGAAGTGAAAAAAGAAAAAAAAAGAAGAAAAAAGAAGAAAAGGAGGATGAAAAGGGAAGAAAAGGGAAGAAAGAAGAAAGAGGAGGATTAAAAAGAGAGGCCTTAAACATATAACTCTATATTACCCCTGTTATTTAATGGAGAAAAAATATGACGTCATCTTTAGGTCGTCTTGCCCCTCCTATCAAAATACCCTGGCGCCGCCCCTGTATAAATTATTGAAAAGATATTTGGTTCTGCAGAATCGGAAAATGGCGTTGAAGAAAGACATTCTTGCGGTATACTCTGAAGAGTGCGAGACGAAAAGCTTTAGTATGTCTCTCTTCAACGCCATTTTCCGACATTGATTATTATTACATTGAAAGGGAAGTGCAATGCCTGTATTTATGGTCTATATGAAAATGTATTCCTGTATTCATATTTCTATAATACCATAATGAATGTTGTGTTTGAGCAAATGAGTGATGAAATAAATAGATGTTCTATCATTTTACATTCTTATTTTTTTGACAGAAATATAGCTTCTTTTTTCATTTCTCTGAGCTCTACCGCATTATTGACGATAATGCACATTCGATTTATGGATTCTGAAATAACAACAAAAAAATTCCGAATTCAACACCAATGAAGAATTTCAATACCTCGGCGGAAATGAATTTGTGCTAATTTCTTCATTTTTTAAAATGAAATATCCCCGTCTTAGTATTCTTATCATGATCATTGCTTGACCACATACACACACAAACCTTTCTGACGTTATGCCATCAGTACGTGACTGCATTATATATACTGTGTATATACTTTTTTTCTTGAGGAAGTAGCAGCGAAAACATTAAGTTTGATTAGGCCTAAAAGATTGAATACCTAGTTTCTCGTCAACGAACGATTTTTTAAACCGTACTTCCGTGTTTATAAATGTTACATTATTGCTCCTTCAAGATTAGAGGAAAATTGGCAACTCTGTGACGTAACTTGCAAGCTCCCTTCTCATTTTACATTGTATAGAAAGTGCCATGAAATTTCCATTTTCCGAAGTTGGTTGTTGATGAAGGATTGATCCATTTTGTACATGGGTTTTGTAAAAGCATATGTGCAATATTTATAACTAGGGTGCCTGTATAATTGAATGTTTTCTTTGTAGAAAATAGAAAATAATGTATTTTTCAGTATATATATATATATATATATATATATATATATATATATATATATATATACAGAAAATTGGAGGGAACCTCGAAGGATACGTCACATAGATTTGCCAATTTGTGTTTGATCGATTACAACTTTAAAAAACTCATAATTTTCTCGTTCTTTACCGGATTTTCACATTTTATAATATAAGAATAATTTTGTTTCGCCATGGAAGCCTTATCAGCATCAATACTGTTCTTCCTGAGGGTCCTGCAATTATTATTACACCAGCAATTTCCACAGAGGCGGCGGAGCGTCGGGCTCGGACAGTGGAAGTGGGGGTCACCTTTTGTCCGCCAAACAAAAGGTGCCCCCTCTCCCCACTTCCATTGTCCAAGCCCGACGTTCCACTGCCTCTGAATTGCCAGGTACCCATGTACACCTGGGTCGAGAGAGACAAACGTGGGTGAAACATCTACACCACAGTACCTTCTCAGTGCTTTCACTAATCGAGCTGTTTCTCTCATTTTTTCTATTTTTCTTAAAACCAACTTTACATCAAGGTGGAATTCCCCATCAAAAATACACATGAGACAACAGAGATGGAACGAAAACAGCAAGCTACCATTTGAACAAGCTAAACTGTAATCGGTTTGCCTAAGTTGTAAATTCTTCAAACAGAACAATAGATTCCTGCACGAATCAACCACAATAGTTCACAAAACGTTAAATAGTAAGCGCAATCTATTTTTTTGTAATTTGTGGATTAAGGTCATTTTAACGTGTTGAATTTAAAAACAGTGACGAACCCTTTATACAGCTAACGCCCAACGTACATTCAGAATATTTTTGAAGTCGTGTCATTAATATAAACCCCGATGTACTTGCTAAGTATTTACTTGTCTAAAATTACATTGCTCTGCAGCTAAGGCCCAACTTACATTTAGAAGATTAATAAAGCGGTCAAATGAATTTACAAACCTCATTATATAATTAATTTATAAACAATATCATTGTTATTGAATCACATCAATTCAATTTCAATTTAAAGACATTTATTTCCAACTTTTCAATATACAAATTAATATATGAGCAAAATAATGTACATATATTTTGAACAAAAAATATGACAAAATATACACTAATGTGATACATACATAGTTGGAGGACACACCTCTAAAAGCAAAAGCTTGGGGCGAGGGTGCCCTTAGTACATAATACATTATTACATAATAAATATATAAAAAGAAAATAGCTACATACAAAAAAAGAAAGAGACCGCTGAGCTTGATTGGAGGGGAAAAAGGGGGAGGAGAAAAGAAAAGAAAAAGAAGGGGAAAGAGGAAAAAGAGGGGGAGAATGGAGGTGCAACATGAGAATTGTACGGAAAAGAGAAATATTCACGAAGAGGCAGAGAGAAGAAAGAATAGAGAGAATAGATACAACGGAGGGTGTGGAAGTGTCTTAAACCATATTATTTGTAAGATGAAGTGAAATATTTTTTCATCCTTCTTGAGAAGCTAGCGAGAGATGCGGAGTATTTTATTGTGTCAGGGATAACGTTCCACAGCTTGGGTCCTGAGTACCGGATATTATGTTGGAATAATAGGGTTCTGTGCTTGGGTAGATGGATGTGATTTGCGTGTCTGGTTTCGTATTAATGAATCGTAGAATTTAATTGAAAAAGATTACAAAATTCTTCAGGAAATAAATTGTTTGTACATCTGTACATAAAAATGCTTTGTTGATGTTTATTTATATCGGTAAATTTTAGTATGTTAAATTGTTTGAACAAATGGTCGACGTGACACCGGGGAGCAGTACCTGTAGTTATACGAATTATTTTCTTTTGTAGAGTGATTAGTTTTTGCAATTTGGAGGTTGTAGAGTTCCCCCAGGCCAGGTTGCAGTATGATAGATATGGTAGAATAAGAGAGTTGTAAAGCATACGGAGGATGTTGTTTGGTAAAATGTGCCGCAGTCTAGAAATGATGCCAATGTTTTTAGAGACTTTGTTTTCTATTTCAAGAATATGTTTTTTCCAAGACATAGAACTGTCGACGTGCACACCTAGAAATTTTGTGTTTTCAACTCTAGATAGTAGTACGTTGTCGAGATATATGGAAATGCTGTCTAAATCAATGTTTTTATTGTTGTGAAAAATCATATAGTTGCTTTTTTTTAGATTGACGGACAATTTATTAGCCTTAAACCACTCGCATACAAGGCTTAGCTGTTGATTAACATTACTGCACAGAGAGGTAAGATTTGATCCACTACATAAAATATTCGTGTCGTCGGCATAAAGAACAAAAGTTAATGTTGCTGTTGATTTGAAGATGTCGTTTATATAAAGAATAAAAAGTAATGGACCAAGCAACGACCCTTGAGGTACACCACATGTGATATTACTCATGTTTGAGAAAACCGAGTCAATTTTAGTACACTGGAGGCGATTTCTAAGATAACTGGCAAACCAGTCGTATGCTATGCCACGGATTCCATACATGTAAAGTTTATTTAGTAGAATTGAGTGATTAATGGTATCGAAGGCTTTCGATAAGTCTATAAAGATTCCAATTGAATATTGATTTTTTTCAAATGAGTCAATTATATCGTTTGTTAGTTTAGATAATGCCATAGCTGTAGAAAAATTTTGGCGGAATCCAAATTGGTTTTTGTAAATAATGTCATGTTTAACAAGAAAGTCGTAAGTCCTGGTGTATACAATGCGTTCAAGAATTTTAGAAAAAACTGATAGAACAGATATTGGCCTGTAGTTAGTAAGCTGTCTTTTGTCCCCAGTCTTAAATATAGGTGTGACTCTAGCGATTTTCAGTTGGTCTGGAAAAATCCCTTTATTAAGTGATAAATTGAAAATATGACACAGCGGTTTAGATATATACTGAATCGCACTTTTAATTACCCTCGGACTGAATTCGTCTAAACCTGCAGATTTATCATTTTCATCTGTAGGATATAAAAATAGAGAATCATCAGGCGGAATGTTCATGTATGTCCGAAAGTCAGTATTACACTGTGGTATTTTATTAGCAAGAGTGGGACCAATTTTTGTGAAGAAATCGTTAAATGAGTTACTTATGGTTAAAGGATCAGTCACAATTTTATCATCAATACTGAAGGCAGTCTCTGGGCATTCATGAACTTTCTTTTTAATAAGGTTGTTTATGGTATCCCATGTACGTTTAATATTTGATTTATTACGCATGAGTTTGTCTGAGAAATATCTGATCTTTGTCTCCCTGAGGAGTGTCGTAAGTTTATTTCGATATTGTTTAAATTGCAACTCGTTTTGATGAGTCGGGTTTTTTAAGTACCACTTGTATAGCTTGTTTTTATGTTTTATAGATTGTAATAAACCGTTTGTCATCCAACAT
Organism: Heliocidaris tuberculata; assembly: GCA_025618425.1. NCBI lineage: Eukaryota > Metazoa > Echinodermata > Echinoidea > Camarodonta > Echinometridae > Heliocidaris > Heliocidaris tuberculata. The sequence goes on along the minus strand of CM046839.1, from coordinate 38,166,836 downwards.
TGTATTTTTTTTGTTTTTGTTTCTCTTTTGTATTAGGGGAAAATTTAAATCATACAATTTACGTATTTTTGTTGAGAATGTGTTATATGCTAAATTAGGATCCTCATTCATTATGACGTCACTCCAGTCTATGTCTTGGATATCTTTATTAAAGTTCTCGATGTTTTCTTGATTTACAACACGGTAGAAGCTATCTTGATTTTTTTTCATTCTTGTATTAGATGATTTAATTTTAGATACCTGAAATACTGGTAGGTGGTCAGAGACATTACAAAAGAATAACCCCGAGTCGATTGGTTCGATTTGATTGGTTATGAGGTTATCGATAAGTGTTGCAGTTGATTTTGTAATACGCGATGGTTTATTGATTAACGGATAGCATGAGTTACTGTAGAGGACATTTAAAAATTTCATAGATGAGTTTGTGCTGTGTTGCAGGAGGTCAATATTGAAATCACCCATTATGTAAAGTTTCTTATTTTCTCTAGATAAACAAGTTAGGAGTTTATCTATGGCATCAGAAAAATCGTCTGGATTTATAGAGGGTGGTTTGTAAACATTAAATTATGTTCTTCATATAGAGAGATGATAGGAAATGGAAGGGAAATCATGCAGTCTGAGACTGATTGTGATACCCCCGGGGCGGCGTTTCGAAAGTTTGAATTCATTTCAACTGACTCTTCACCAAATACAAAGTACGCCATCTATGGGCATTGTGGCGTGCGTCTGTAATCCAGCTAACAGTGGAAGTTATAAACTGATTCAGCGGACCCAGGTTCGAGACTGAGTCACGTCTTTCGGATGGTGACGTTAAAGGTCGGTCCCAGACGTAAATAATCATATCTGATTGATACACGTCCGTAAAAACCCAATTACACACACACACGCACACCCACACACACACGCCAGCATGGAACATGTGGAAAGCAATTAGAGTCTTTGTACTAGAGACAATATCAATCACCCTCATCATTCAAATCGTAGACAGTCTTGCGATTGTTCTGACGTCACTGCGCTTCGCAGCCGATCACTACTTTTATCAGATTTGACTGGAAGGCCCATAATAATTTTGATTTTACTATTCATAGGTTCATTAGAAAATTCAACCTTTAAGATTTTACATGTTTGACTTTTTCATTATTATGTCTAATGATAATTGCAATCTTCCAAAACAGGATAGCAGTCGGATCGTGCAGAGCGCATTGGGCATATTATTTATAAGATCGACACATTACGTTGACAACGTGCCACATTTACAAAGGAAACGAAACGAAAATGAAGAAAACGTGAAATTATTTTACAAAGTATAGGGGCCACACACAAGCAAATCAAGAGTTAGATCAATGAGATCACTTTGAGAGGTAACAATGAATAGAAAGAGAGAGAGAGAGAGAGAGAGAGAGAGAAAGAGAAAAAGAAAGAAAAAGAGAGAAGATAGCGAGAGAAAGAGAGAGAAGATAGAGAAAGAGAAAGAGAGAGAAGATATATATATATATATATATAGAGAGAGAGAGAGAGAGAGGGGGGAGGGGGAAGGGGGAGGGAGTGAGAGATGGGAGCTGAGGCGATAATAACGATGCAGGTAAAGATATGAGTGGGTTAGATGGGAAGAATGAAAGAGAGGGAGAGAGAGAGAGAGAGAGAGAGAGTGAGTAGAAAAATAGAGAAAGGTGAGAGATGAAAAGAAAATGTGAGTGGGGAAGGGGCCCTGCTCGTTTCAATTACTTTATCACAAGTATAGGCCTATGGACACGAAAATCTAGACAAAGCAAGTGTCTCCATGCAGGAATTCAAAAATTTGCCAACGTGCATCCACAATTTTCTGACGCGGTTTTTTGAACGGGGGTGTCACACAGGCTACAGCCAACAAGATGGACGGCCCGAGATACAGACAGCCCACAAAACTGGCATGTCGGTCACGCGGGCCTACTGACAACATTTCTGAGTGTTCAAGAGACCGAGATTATCAGTCTCGTGGTCTGTTGGTCTACTGGGATGTCGGTCTCATGGGTCTGTAGATATACTGGGATGTCGGTCTCATGGGTTGTAGGTCTACTGGGATGTCGGTCTCATGGGTCTGTATATATAGTGGGATGTCGGTCTCATGGGTCTGTGGGTCTACTGGGATGCCGGTCTCATGGGTCTGTAGGGCTACTAGGATGTCGGTCTCATGGGTCTGTAGGTCTACTAGGATGTCGGTCTCATGGGTCTGCAGGTCTACTGGGATGTCGGTCTTATGGGTCTTTAGGTCAACTAGGATGTCGGTCTCATGGGTCTGTAGGTCTACTGGGATGTCGGTCTTATGGGTCTTTAGTTCAACTAGGATGTCGGTCCCATGGGTCTGTAGGTCTACTGGGATGTCGGTCTCATGGGTCTGCAGGTCTACTGGGATGTCGGTCTTATGGGTCTTTAGGTCAACTAGGATGTCGGTCTCATGGGTCTGTAGGTCTACTGGGATGTCGGTCTTATGGGTCTTTAGTTCAACTAGGATGTCGGTCCCATGGGTCTGTAGGTCTATTGGGATGTCGGTCTCATGGGTCTGTAGGTCTACTGGGATGTCGGTCTCGTGAGTCTGTAGGTCTACTAGGATGTCGGTCTCATGGGTCTGTAGGGCTACTAGGATGTCAGTCTCGTTGTCTGTCGGTCTATTAGGATGTCCCGATCACGGCAACTACACACACACACACACCCACACACACACACGCACACCCACCCACACACACCCACACACGCACACGCACACGCACAACACACACACTAACGGCACCACTTCAGAACATCATGAAAGTCAACTAATAAACATGAAAATCTCTCCAAGTAGTAAGTTTACGAATGTGTCCTCCATGATGAGAAATACTGAAATCACGATTTCCCAAACTTCAAACATTTTCATTTTGGTAAGTATATTTACAAATACTTTCTCATGCTTTCTAGAGATTTTTATTGCGGATCTTCCTAAGATATCATTTCTACATAGACTAGCTTGACAGTGCCATCCTCCTGTCTAGGGGAAACCGAGAGACCTGGATTGTATTCTGTCTATATAGATAATCTATTTGAGACAATCGAACCGCTTATATGGTGTCACTTTCCTCCAACTTATATGATGACGACGACCCCAGACATTTATCTCGGGATGATAAAGCAAATTGAGAGACTTGATGATAGCGACGAACACCTCGGACTAGTTGAGCCTGAAGAGGTATATGTCATCAAAGGAAGTACTCCAAATCGTTGAAGGCTTGGAGACGCTTCTGACTAATGACAGATAGTCCGTCCTTGATTAGTCGGGGTAGCTATTAAAAGACCCTCATCTTCAAATGAATTACGTGATCTCCTATCGGGAATGATTCTTAACTGCTTTGATTCTTGCTGTGCGGGGAAAAAAATGGGACAAATAGACTAAGTTATGTTTAGTCGCATGCACGTTGCTTCATCAGGAAATTGGAATGTGGTGTTCAGTTAAAATCAATTTCTAGGGCCTAAATAAAGCATTTCAAATATGTCAGAAACATCATATGTTAGAAGAAGCATTCTTAATAAGAAAACTGCAGATTTTGTACAATATTTTTTTTCCCCTCAATTTGACTTCCAACGGTAGTAAAGAAATGAGAAACATATTAATGTAACTTTCTAAAATAAACTCGTAACAAATTCTATAACAATTTGTTTGCACGAACTTTTGGTAATTAAAAAAGGAAATATTTGGTATCCATACAAAGGACTGTAAATTTCTTACTATGCTGTGTTGTTGTAAAATGCATAGTAAGAGATGCAATCATTTAAAAAAGTAAGAATTGTTCAAGTTTTGGTAAAATCTTGAGAAGTAGGTTATCCCTTTAGTGATACAGGAAAAGACAGGTTAAAGCATTATGAAGATGAAGTGGTATATACAAAAAAGTATGTAAAAAATATATTATGTTGAAGGTCAGCTTCAGTTGTTTAAAATAATATTTTCAGCATCACCCACGACACTGGAGAAAAGTACTATTCACATGATTATAGTTCGAAAGCGAGCTAACATTCACGCCTCCATAACATTGTGGTATTTCGCGATCCAGGCTTGAACTTTCGAGCTATCCTGTACACCACGATGACGTGAGAGCGTTAATTCTTATCTTCTTGTCTTCCACAATGTCATAATTTGACGCAGTTCTAGGGGAACTTTTTTTCTTCGGAAATCCCCCCTTATTTTAGACTCGGTCCCTGGGGAACTTGAAAAGCGATCAATAGGTTACTCCTTTCTTGCTCCATTATGAAAAAAAAACTGTGCGGTTTCGTTGTCAAGGTGGAACTCCTGTTTTAGACAACTAATTTGAAGCTACTAATCCAACTTTCTCCTTCGATAGCATAAGAAACACGCCACTAAGCATGATTTATTCAAGGTTTTTTTTTTTGGGGGGGAGAGGAAATGATATAACAAAGGGCTTGCAAGAAACTGAGGATATCTAATTTGATTACAGATTTTAGAACTACTTTTATATTGAAATGTAAATAAAACGTATCCAAAGTATACCATATGCTAAAATTAATATACTTATAAAGCATTAATATTAAAGGGTGAGTACACATGACTGTTTTGGGGGATATTTGTATATTTAAGGACGCACTTTATTTTACAATAATTATCATCAAAATAAAAAGAAAAATCAAGATAATTTTTCAGTTAGCTCCGAAAAAAATCGTTTAGACCATTTCAACATTTCTTTTTAATCAGAGGACCTACTATACCTTTGTCTACACACCTTAAAGTCTTCTTTTATTTTGTTTATTTGTTTATTTGTTTATTTTTTTGCTTGTTGGAAAAATTTCGGCAGATGAATCGGTAAATATCAGTGTTGGGTCCAAGACCAGAGGGTCCGAGATCAAGATCAAGATCAAGAGCAGACAGTCCGAGGTCCAGATCAAGCTCAAGATCGAGATTAGAACATCTAAGATCAAGATTAGATATGTTAGAGATCAAGATCAAGATCGAGGTTACTGATGCCGATCTCGAGACTGGTCTCGAGATCAAGATCGATCTCGAGGTACCCAACACTGAGTTGTGTTTTTGGTGAACAATTTAAAAAGCTTTTTCGTTTGATAATTTACGTAATAACAATGTTGATCTCGAGCGATCTCGAGCGAAAATTCCGAGAAGAGAAGCTCCTAGATCAAGATCAACACCTTCGAGATCAAGATCAAGATCGAGGTTTTCATTTCATTTCATTTCATTTATTTTCCATTTTCAACAGAATATAACAACGTAATTACATCATAATTTCATGAACCATTTTTCAACAGAATATAACGTTATTACATCATAATCATAATCATGATCTCGAGACTGGTCTCGAGATCAAGATTGATCTCGAGGTATCCAACACTGGTAAATATATGTCGACATCCTCTCCCTTCAAACATGTTTTAGTGACACTTCTGCTGCATCATTCAAGCTTCGAGTGGTATATATATATATATATATATATATATATATATATATATATATATATATATATATATATATATATACCTCCCTTTATCTATTATCATAAATGTACGCGGTGGTGGCTGGGGGCTGCAGTGCCGATAATTTTGAAATTACCAATATTTGGGCAATCGTTACCTCTTATTTTTTAAATGCCGTGGTCTATTTGTCATTTTGTTCCTGTCTAACAGCAGCCAAGCTAAAGCCGGGGTAATAACTTTTAGAATTAATGTTTCAATTGTGGAGTGCCAGGAGTGTCAAGTCTGACAGACATAAGCCTTTTACAAGAACCTACTATTATTATTATTATTATCATATCGGAATATTTCGAAATTATATAGTCCATATTCGGACCGGAGTCTTCAGCTCTCCTGACAAAATTATGCCCATACCATTGTGCTATAGTTTTTGCAGCACGTCACGAGGCGGGACGCGGTAGAATATAGTTCAAGCCAGATAACTCGGAGGACACTTCCATTGCCATTTTAGCTCAAGGGAAAACTTGACCACAGATCAACCTTTGAGGTCTTTGGCATCATACCAGAGGCACTGTCTTTTTTGGTAAAGTCTTCAGCAATAACTGAAGGTGGAGCAAGAAATCGATGATACCCATCTTGCCCATATCGGCACCTTATTTATTCCTAACCCTCTAAAATAAAACCCCTGCCTTTTTTTTTTTTGTTTTTTTTTTTGTTCTTCATTCTTTATTTGTTTCTTGTTTTTTTTCAAATTCTGATCGGCCGCAAAACTCGTGTTCGAGTTTTCCGTGAAACTCTTTATTGTTGTACTTATCAAATTGAGTGTCAGACTTAAATCAAGTTGCAAGCACTGTGCCTACCAAAAATTATTGATTCGAAGGGGAAAACCGGTACTGGAACGTGCACAACAGGCCTGTCACTTCTCCAAATGAAATTTAGTTTTGAACAAGCCGTTCCATCTCTTGAACATTCAGGAATAATATTCATCATAATAATGTAGTTCTACCTTTTCACTCGTAGATTTTGTCTAATATTAATCAGTCAAACATTGACAGCACAATATGCAATGGGCATTGTCTGCTCACAGCTCAAACGCGTAATTTGAATATAATATGTCAATGACCTCGACTGGTTGTTCGAATGAACTCATTGTGGTCGGATCATCTAGGTTTTGTCCCGGATCTACTGGATTTTGGACCCATCCTGTGAGGACGAAACGGATCAAGAATACACTTAGGATTACGAGGATAGGAAACATGAGTGACAGCTCTACTGACCACTTCATCAATATATAAACATCTTCAATTTCTTATTCCTTTCATGGAATAAGATTGATTGATTGTCGAGTTTATTGACCTTTTAGTTTTCCAGCGATATTAATTTATAAATCACTATATCATGAAGGCAGCGTACGTTCTCCTGTTGGAAGGCACAACCAAACTTGCAGGGAGTCTATAGGCCTGTGGCACATAGGCACGTCCCCCCCCCCCCAGGAATTCCGCCCTCTGAATATCAATATCTGGATACGCCACTGTAACTAATAAGCAGACGAGGAAGAGGACGATGATGACGAAGAAGAAGTTTTGATAAACAGGAGAGCATAGGAGAGCATACGATATAAAGAGCGGGGTGAGGGGGGGGGGTGGGGTTGGGGGTGTGAGGAGGGAGAAAGATTACTCCCGTCCCGCCTCATCAAATTTTTAAAATTTGTATATGTGTGCGTGTGTGTGTGTGTGATTTACACCCATGTGATCTGTTTGTTCCGAGGGCAAATAATATTTTAAAAACTTGATTAGCACCATATTATAGTAAAAGGGTTTGCCCGTTGTCATGTGTACATTACCAACCAAACAGACACATTCAGAAGGGACGGACATTGCTACCCCACATGGCCACTATGCACCTAAATATATATATATATATATATATATATATACACACACACACACACACCCACACCCACGCACATGCACACACACACACACACATACACACATGTATATTTAATTATTCAGTTCAATTCAATTATGGTTCATTAAAATAACGTGATTTACATAAAGAAACTGTTAGATACATAAACACATCAATAAAAAAGCAGGCTACCTGTAATACCATCATGACCATTATTTCTGACAGAGAGAAAAAAAAAGAAAAAATTTGAAGAAAAAAATATTTCTTAACCTGGTTTTCAAGCATTTTTATTTATTTATTTTTTTATATTTTTTAATTTTATTTATTTATTTTATTTATTTATTTTTTTTGGGGGGGGAGGGGGGGGGGGCTCTTTCCACGAGCCGCTACTGGTCAAATTTCTCTATGTCGCACAGCAGTGTTCATGTTCTGCAAATTACGTACACTAATCAGCTAATCGTTCAATATTCCATCAATTCCATGAACTTACTAACCACCCAGTAGCCAGAAAAGGATTAAGTTCATAGATTGCTATCACTCTTTTGTTTTAATCTTTAGACCAGGCTCTAAAGGGATTATGTGATTAATATTCGTACGAAACACTATACATAAATCCGCGAAATGATCGCGTTAAATCATAAAATGAATTAACGATGTGTAAATGCCGCTTATAGTGTCATTCCCCTTTGCAAATATTACCAATACAATCTCATTGGTCTATCTATGATAATTAATCATGTTTTGCTTTGCCTTTAGAATCCTTACAACAAATTTTGTGTGCGACTTTGGAGCATATTGAGCACAGAACATAAATTTAGGATATGCAATCGCAACAGGAACATGGAAAAAGTGGGATGTACTGTCTTGTACTCAAACACTGAAGTGTGATTGAAACATATTTGTAATCAATAGAGCATATATTTTTACTTCCCTATATGATTGCATCATATCTCTCTCTCCTCCTCCCTATTCTTTCTCTCTTTCTCTTCCCCCCCCCCCCCCCCCCCCCCCTCTCTCTCTTTCTCTCCTTCCATAATTTCCCTCTCTCTAAAACTCGAGAGAAACCTGATGAACATTATCGCTGTCCCCCAATACCCGATTTTTCTTCCCGCTAACTTCAGCCCGGCTTGTTCTGTCGTCACTCCATGCGAGTGGAACTCGTCACCGTGGTCGAGGTCTAGTTTTATATATTTCTGTGGAGTCATCGTGCAAGCCCCTAGGCTGTTTATGAACGGGGGAATATCTGTGATCAGAGAGGACTGATATAGGCCTTCAGAGATTTCTCGGCTTTTAAAGCCAACAAAGATTATGAGAAAATAAAAGGTTAGATCGGTCCGATATTGGACTATTACTTCTGGTGCTACGACGCATTTTTATAGCCTGGCTTCTAGGCAGACTTATCATGATTCTCTCTTTTTTTTATATGGTCCATAAGACTAGTGAATTAGTCTGGAATAAAGACTAATCTTAGGTACCTCGCTTGAAAAATGGTTTATTTGAAGAAGAAAAATCATTAGTGGGTTTCATATTGACTATATTTACTCTAAGAAGATGTGTTAAGGACTATTACACGGGCGTAGGGAAAAATACATTCAGGGGTGTCAAAAGAGAGGTAAGAGTGGTGACAGACCTCATCATAAATTTCCGTCGTCAATCTTGAAGGTCTAAAAGCCTCTTATCCTTGTTAAATTTTGTCGTGATCCATATTCTTCGTCGGTTAATATGAAAATTTTGGGAGGGTTATATTCTTTTTCACTTAAAAAAGTTATTCTTCGACACTCTGACGATTTATATTTTTAACACCCTTCCATTCATTTCTGAGAATGGGCCCAGACTATTAAAAGCTTTTAAAATGAGAGACAATAACCTTGTAATGGATGCAGGATTGCCATGGCAACAAGTATCGAGTTTAAGGGGCAGGTGTTACATGGTTACTCTTTTTCGCATTTGATATGAAGTATAGGAAAATAAATCGAAATCCTCTTGCGTTGAAAGGATATCTTTTCTCTCTCTCTCTCTCTGGAGGTTTCCCAAACAGGAAGCAGTTATAATTATCAATTAAGAAGTCGAAGAGACATGGACGAACACCTCACTGTTATATCATTATTCCAAGTAACTGAGCGAAGGTGCACATGCCCCTATAATCATTATGGCGAAAACAAAAGGGTGAGAAGAGACGGAAAAGGAGAGGAGGAAGGTAACGTGAAATGAAGATCGTTACACATCCCTCCTAAACCATTCCCTCACTCAATGGCTTTGTTCTCTCGCACTTCACCCTCTTAGTAAGATCAGTGCCCCCGCCCCCATGATACCAGAGCCCCCACGCTACGCCACTGGCTATGCGGATGCTGGTGGACACTGCGTTATTCTCCTGGGTGATAAGGAAGCTTCCTTACGAATAGAGTTCTTTTTATGGTGGGATGGCTGTCAAAGATATAACACCTAGGTCAGGTATATGATGAGAGGGATGGTTTGACCGGACAGCTACCCGACGTGATAGAGGCTAGTGTCCCTGGAGGGGGAGAGGGGGAGTGGAGAGGGAGGGAGGGAGGGAGAGAGAGAGGGAGGGAGGAAGGGAGGGAGGGAGAGAGAGAGAGAGAGAGGGGGGGGGGGAGAGAGGGGGAGGAGAAGGAGGAGGAGGAGGAGAGAAATACAAATAGAGATACAGACAGAAAGAATAAGGGAGAGAATAAGAGGGTAAAAAGGGAAGTGTGAGAGAAAAGCAAACCATACGATTGACACACAAAGAGGACTGTAGAGAATAATAGAGAAAGAAAAAGAGAGATAGAGAGAGAAAAAGAGAGAGGAAGAAAGAGAGAGAGAGAGAGAGAGAAAGCTTTTGCTTTCAGAGGTGTGTCCTCCAACTGTGTATGCACCACATGAATCTATATTTTTGTAATATTTTTGTTAAAAATACATGTACTTTAGTTTGTTCTATTTATTACTTTGTATACCTGGAAAGTTGGAAATGAATGTCTTTAAATTGAAAATTGAATTAAATTGAAGAAAAAGAAAGGAAAAGAGAAAGATAAAGGGAAATCAAGAGAGGTACCGCGAAAGAGAGAGAGAGAGAAAGGGAGAGAAAGAAAGAGAAAGAAGGAAAGAAACAAACAAAGAAAGAGAAAAATAGAAAGAGGGAGAAAGATTTAGAAAGCTAGAGGGAGATTGAGAGAGAGAAAAAAAAAACAAGAAAACGAGTGAGTTAGAGAAGTAGAGAGATGGAGGGGGGGGAGAAAGAGAGAGAGAGAGAGAGAGAGAGAGAGAGAGAGAGAGAGAGAGAGAGAGAGCAAGGGCGCCCAGGGAGAGTGGAGGGGTGCAATGGAAGAGGAATTGGGGTAGAGATTCAGGTATCGGTAGTCAACTATCTCTTCATGTTGGTTCCCTACATCATGTCAACGGGCGGATGCTAGGTGCACCCATGCCAGCTCCTAAGGGGGTATCACATACAACTTATCGCACCCCATTCCTTCTCCATACACCATCTCGAGGGGAAACTGATAAAGAAGGGATTAAAGGTACATACTTTAAAATACATACACATACTTAAAAATATAACTATAATATAAATGATAAATGATTAAAGAAGGGGTTTCGTTTGCAACATTTATGATAATGTAATGGAAATTCAACACAAAGCGAAAAGGAAATCAGCATTATTTCATATTCAAGACAAACTACGTGAGAGAAGTATTTATCACATGACAGTTTGCAGATAATTACGACCATCGCGTTGTCAATTTGACATAAAAGACAGAAGATGCTTCCAAAACCCTTATCCTTTTTTTCTTCTTCATACTTTGTCAGGCAGTTTAAACGGTCTTAAATTTATATCCATGCCCAATTTCATTCCTTCGACTTTTTAAAGAAATATCTGTTTATTTAAAATACTGAAAAACACAGAAATATCAATAATACCACACAGGCGCACGAGTATAACTATCTCCATTGGACGGAACAATGAACCTTACATAGTAGGGGTATTAAAATTCTTATAGTAATTTTGAGTGAGTGAGAACGGGGTCTAGTTTCCTCAATAGGCTCTATATCATTTTAAAAAATCGTTTAACATTTCCCTTTTATTTGTTCTGATATGATTACTGAAGTTTGTAATAAGCGTACTGTATGTAATGCAATGTCGGAGTTGCAAAAAAAAAAAAAGAAGAAAGAAATGCTGAAAACGGGTTGATGTCAAGATCTGTTATTATTTTCATATTACCGATAATAAGATATCAGGTAAAAATGTCCTCATTTGTTCACTTTTCCTGCAGGTGACGGCTTCAGAAATTCACTTTAAGACGTGGAAACGAATTCGTAAAGAAGGCGATGAGAAATTGGTCGCATTAAATCATTACTTGATGAAATTACTCGTTTCTGTCACTAACCAAGTATTGCGATTATAGCGGCATAATCAGCAGGTTCCGGGGGGAAAGTGAGTTGTGTAACTCTTTAAGTAGACACGGAAACATCCTTTAATATCGCTCTTCTTTAAATTGGAAATAGGGGCGTCAGTCTTTGGGAGTATATGGGGAAGTTGCCCCTTTCAATAATCAAGGGATGTAATTGAATGTGCATTTGATGCAGTTATGGCTTACGATCGATGTATTTGACAACCCCCCCCCCCCTCAAATAGTGATCAATGCCCCTCGTTAAAAAAATATACGTGAAGGTGTTTTTCTCGTAAAGTTTAGCATAGGTCTGTCAATTCCATAACCACTGGAGATATAATTTATTTTAATGTTTAAACGTGGTTTCAATTTTAAGCTCCATATCCTAAGCCAAATGTTTGAATTTTACGTTTCGAAATGACCTATTTCTTTCTGTGAAATGTTCTCAGGCTTTGCCTCTGGGCATTTTTACATCTCACTGATGGTTTACCAGGTCAGTAAAAAAAATAGTAGGTAGAAAATGGTGGATTCGTGGCGGTTTTGGGATCTTTAATAAAAGAGGCTCGCGTCTCCGGTGCGCCAAACTCTATGGTAAGAGTTTGCCTGCATACAAATAAACAGTGTGCATCCCTCTTTGGCCCTAGGGCTGCCCCCCCCCCCCCCTCCTGATTCCGCCCCTAAGTCAAGGTGACCTGAAGCGGTATAGGTTGTTCAAGATGATTTGCACGTGTTATTTAACGAGGTGCTTCAGGGAGCAATGCTTTACTAAGTAGATAATGAGCAGCAATTACCTTTTTTTTTATTGTTATAAGATAATTGTCTATAACAATATTGGATAACAAGGCGTCCTCTTTGGCATATACCTCATCATTCAATTTATTCAATCAAACAACAATATTGATTTATAATAATAGGTGAGTAATTCGCATTTATGATAATTTGAAACAAAAACCCATCTGAATTTGACCGGGGAAAGGAGTATATCAAAAAGGGGACTCCCCAATCTTTTAAGAAGTGGGTGACACAGTATACAATGACCCCAGTACAATGACCCTAAGCAGGATATATTCATTATTCTAGAGCATCTCTTTTCTCAGTTTTTTTAATAAGCTTGTAATCTTTCAGCATTTCCTCTTGATAAACGTTTGTATGAAGTGTACTAAAGATCCTTTTTTAAATACAGGTTGAAAATCATTGCAAAAAGTTATGTGAAACAAGATCATATACCATAATGATCTAATCGAAATGGCTCAGTGGTAGAGTAGTGGTAGAGCAACTGGGAGGACCAGGGTTCGAATCCAAGTGGATGCCCGAGTGCCCTTTGGTAAGGTATCAAATCCTCATTACCTGGTCCTGCGGAGATGACTTAAAGCCGTCGGTCCCCTGGTTTCTTACTTACAAGATTACTTATGCTTTCTTAGCAGTCAGGGAAAATAGACTATCAAACAATCAGAAATATTTTGAAATTACTCACTAGTTATAATGATATTTATGATTTCGGGATTATTCGTATTTGTCGTACGAATAGAGCAGTCAACGAAATCAACATTTTTTTCCTTTTCAACAATAAACTTCAAAAATTATTCTCAAAATGACAGAGAATTCTGCTTTATATTCTAAGACAGATTAACAAACGATTCAATCGATTTCACGACTCTGTCAAAATGTTTAATGATACTTGTACAATCTATTCCTTAACCTCTACGTAACAAACCTCTGAGGATGTCATGAACATGGTGAAGACATAGGATTGGAAAGTGCATTCTCATTGTCCCGGATGTACACGGCCAGACGCATACTTTTCGGGATTTTGTTCTGCGCTTTCAACGGAAGAACAAACCCTTTTTTCTCCGGCACTCCTTAAGATTGACCGAACTTGATTTGTAGCAGAAACATAAACCTTCCTACCTTGAAATCTTTGACAATGTCGAAATTACTTAGTTCAGGGAAGGAACAAAATTGCTGACTAAAGTGGCTATACGTTGAATTCATGTAATACTCTTATGACAATTTAGCTATTTCAACTCTTGTTTTCTTGTAAACCGTACTTTAAAAAAACATAACAGACATTTCTAATAGAAATAATGATGAATTACACAAAACGGTTTGCGTATTTTCCAGGTGCACTTTACTACTGCATTAACTAACCAACTGCCTACTAATAAAAACAGAAGAATATTTCTTTAAAATGAATTTTGAAGGGGAGAATCATGGATATAATTCACGATATCATATCGAAGATTATGGTTCTATCAAATTATTCGTATGTTTTATTTTTATTTCAATTAGAAATATGTATAAATTAGGAATGGAAAAACGAGAGAAAATGTTGAAGTCATTGGCACCCCGTTAATAAGATAACGAAAAAACGAAAAACTGAATTACATTCTTATCATTTTGGCACTGCATTCTGATGGTAGAAGAAAATATCCATACTTCTGATATAGGTCTGGACCGTTTCCTTAAACATGTTAAAAACTTCTAGAAAATATCAAAAAGGCCAATGAGCCTTTCCGTTTTGAGAGGAAAGTTCCTCTTCCACATTTTCTAAAAGAAAGTGATTTCACTCAATCGATTCCTGTAATTGGTTTGAGGAAGGGTCAAGCAGAGATCAGTAGGAAGCAGACATCTCTCTGATATCCTTTAACATCTCATCTTGTGATTCTGAATCAGTCTTGCCACCAGGGCAACTTTCATCAGTTTTTGTTAAGAGACAATATTCCAACTTGAACGCCCGAAATCTATTGTGACTGTTTTTAGGTCTTGTTTTTAATGGTAATTTGAACAAAATATCAAGAAACAAAATTAAGCGATCCTGCGAAAAGCTGTCGTTTCTATATTCAGATATTCCTGCTGGAAAGAACACAGTGTGAATCACATCTTCTCATTGTGAGCGCGTAAATTCACACTGTGAAATTGAACATCACTATGTGAACACTCTATGGTAAACCACATTGTGGAGTGTCCACACTGTGAACACAGTATGTTAACAGAGTCGACTATGTGAACACACTGTGAACACACTGTGGGACAATGTTCTTTCCGGCAGGGATTTACTTTAAAGGTACTGTAGCATTATCGAGTCAAATGTGCATAAACCTATCTTAAACTGTTTAAAAATGCTTATTGCAAAGTTTCAGACTAAAATATCATCGTTTAGTTTGTTAAAGGGATATTTGCCATTTCGTAAACGCACATTGAACGCCCAAAACGCTACTAGTATACATATTATTTTTAGAAAATACTTCAATCTTTATCTCTATAGGTTGTTTTGTTGTCTGAAACATTTGGATGGATTTTCACCATAGCCAGAAAATTTCGAATTATACCTTAAATTGGGTTTGTCTCAATCTGTTCCTTTCCGAGTGGACAACAATGTATGTCTCTTTCGAATCATCCTATAGTGTTTCTAATGCCCTCCAGACAATAACTGTAATGAATCTATTTTTAAGAAAGAGGTCATGAAATAAGGTCTCAATACTCTACACGTGTTATGAAGATGTCCATAATTTAGGAATCACATGGATGATAGGGCGCGCAAAATTTAAGTCGTAAATTTTAAGCGGGAAATCAACTCTTTCAAGACGTTTTAAAGATACATGATACAGAAGGGCTCTATCGGAAAGCAGTTGGCCAACTGAAGAGAATGCAGAAATTATGTAAAACTGAAATAGATATTAAATGATTAAAAAGATTCATTTCTTTCAAATGTTCACTATCATTATTCTGAAATATATTTTCTAGGTATATCTTATTCAATACGATGACAAGTTTATGAATCCACGGGTATAAGGAAAAGAATGAGCACTAAACAATGTCAGAATTACATTATAAAAATACAAATTCCTCCACTTTAATCTGTTGGCAATGTAATGATTGTTTATGACAGCTACAGCTTTTCAGAACTGCATGTCATCTCTGTTATAATTACACAAGAAATTTCTGTCCAGTTATTTTTCTACAGTTCATGTTTGATTTAAATGACATGTTTGTTAAAGCAGAAAAATATAAACTAAAACAAATAAATTTGAAACTTGAAATGCATAATAAAAACGTGTAAAAATTATTCAAACGCCCAGATGGGAGACCATTATCATGACTCAATATTGAAATGGTCTGTGTCCTGTAAGGGACCTTTTACTTCAATCAGCTGATGAGTATCCTTCAGATTAATTGACTTGAAACATCTTGAGAGCTTCAACTGTCTTTCCTTCTTATTGATACGACTGGACCCGTGCCGAAAATAAGCTAAACACTATTAATAGAAAAATCCGGGTCTAAACAGCAGGTTGTCCGTGTTATATAATTACATGCTACTCTTAAAGGTAAAATTCGTAGATTCGTGGAATTTGTGAGCATACGTTAATTTTACCAGAGGAATAGTTTAGCAAAAAAATTTTTTAAATCACTTCATTTTTTTACCATCGAATATTGATTAAAAACGCCCAGTAAGAAAAAAATTAGGGAAATTCTGTTAGTAATATATACTCGTTATGAAAAATTCAGATTCACATTTGAATATGTCGTCATCGTTTTCACGAAGTGGCCGCGTAGCGCGCGCAGCGACAAAAGTAAATTTCGAGAAAAACGCATTTTAAAAGTTAACGTTATTCAAATTGTGATTTCGGGGGTTAAACGTACATTTTCCAGGATTTCCTTTGATAACGACATAGTACAGAATTTAACTATTCTGCCCATATACTTTTTGTTTACAATAAATACATAATCAAGAGGGTATGCTGTTACAAACTGTGGGGACGGTTTGTGAAAACGACGCGTATATGGAATACGCATATTTTCGTTTTCACGAACCGTCCCCACAGTTTGTAACAACATACCCTCTTGATTATCAGCTCAGTATGTATTTATTGTAAACAAAAATTATATGGGCAGAATCGGTAAATTCTGTACTATGTCGTTATCAAAAGAAATCCCCCCGAAATCACAAGGTGAATAACGTAAACTTTTAAAATGCGTTTTTCTCCAAATTTACTTTTGTCGCTGCGCGCACTATACATGCTATACGAGGCCACTTCGTGAAAACGGTAGTTAACGTTATTCAAATTGTGATTTCGGGGGTTAAACGTACATCTTTCAGGATTTCTTTTGATAACGACATAGTACAGAATTTACCGATTCTGCCCATATAATTTTTTTTTACAATAAATACATACTGAGCTGACAATCAAGAGGGTATTTTGTTACAAACTGTGGGGACGGTTCGTGAAAACGAAAAAATGCGTTTTTCCATATACGCGTCGTTTTCACAAACCGTCCCCACAGTTTGTAACAGCATACCCTCTTGATTATGTATTTATTGTAAACAAAAAGTATATGGGCAGAATAGTTAAATTCTGTACTATGTCGTTATAAAAAAAAATCCTGGAAAATGTACGTTTAACCCCAGAAATCACAATTTGAATAACGTTAACTTTTAAAATGCGTTTTTCTCGAAATCTACTTTTGTCGCTGCGCGCACTACGAGGCCACTTCGTGAAAACGGTGACGATGTTATCGATCGCTAGTGAATACAAAAAGATATCTGATAGGAAGAATAACAATGACTGCTCAATACGAATACAGATTTTGTTCCAAATCCAAGTCCATGCAAAACTTTCACAAAGCTTTAGCATGATCAAAACTGTCAGCAGATTATAGTCTTGTGAAACATTTCTAGTGGGGGTTGGTCGCCATGGTTACCTTTAGTTTAAAGTCGATGTGGAAAAACTTGGATGCCTGGAAATGAATTTTCCTACCCCCACTTACGGGTAGCAAGACAGAATTAAGAGGTTTCCCTTGGTGGCCATCACATGGATAGTACCTCCAATGGAACGTTCACATGGTTCAGATCAACAGGTGATCAGATGAGTTGGGTTCCCACGAGATTCCACATTCTGGGGTCTGACCTAAACACTTTCATATCAACTGAAACATGGCATGTAAACACCTGCGTAGCCATGGGGGCCTGGGGGCCTGGGGGCACGTGCTCCAACAAATGTCCTGTACCCCCAGATACCCCCATTCAAAGTCCAAACCATCAGCGATTTAGTGATGTGCCTCATTTACTGCCCCATTATGCCCCCAGTGACAAAGAAATATGTAAATTAACTTCCCCCCCCCCCCCACAAACTAAGATGTCGATGTCACAATACCCATCCTTCCATCTCATGGAGCAAAACAGGACAACAAAACCGCCTCCTGTGCCCCCTACAGAAAGGGGATCCCTACCCCCCCCCCCCCCGTGCCCCCTACTGAAAAAATCCGAACTACGCGCTGCCTGTGAACAACGCTTCATCTTGTTTACAGTGATTTGTGTCGTCTACCTAGAGACATCTAGGATAGGCCTGATCACTGTAACATATTCGTGTGATTCTTTTTTAATCCTGAAGCTGGGTCTATAAGCTATGTTGAACAAATGTAAACCTTGTAAAAGTTAGACCTCAGTGTAGCTTCTTTTTTATTTGGAGGGTGGGGGTTAAATTAGAGTTTAGACCGAGCTTATAACCCAACGTCAGGTTTAAAATTCAGCAGAATACTGGCCATTGACTTAAGCCACACTGTAAAAAATATCTGTATTTTTACAGGAAAAAAAATACAGATTAGTTCTGTATTTACCCATAACAGCTAATCTGATGTTATTTGTACATCAGTGTCATAGGAAAAAATAACAACTAATCTGTATTTTTACATCAGAAGTTATGGCGACTCTGCTGACACCAGATTTGCTGTAAAATTACAGATATTTTTTTTACAGTGCAAGCATTCCTGCTATAAACTAATTCAATACAGAAGCCAAAATATAGTTCAGCACATGGCCTTTATTAGTCTGCAGAACCCGACAGAGTAATTTGATCAAACAATTTAGACCTCATGAAGCTCAGTCAAGCTCATAATTCATTGAACTCTACATTCTATTTACCGCAGAGCAACGATCTGCGTCCACACTCCTTGTAAAGGCAGGTCTACGTGGACGATTAGAACCCCATGCCGATTCAGATCCGTCACTCGTGATTATAGTTCTCGTGAGAACACGGTCTTGATGACGTCATCCTGTTGTAGGTCGACAGCGGGAGGGGGCACAGTGAACCCGACGAGTTTCATTGTAGGGGCTGCTTGCCAACGTAACCTTCTGCCTGAAACTCGCTCTCAATCCCACCTGTGTGATTGCCATTCTAGTTTGGAAGTTCATCAACTGTAGTATACCGAGAGGGGGCGAGACGCTAAAGAGGACAACCTGGGATACATGAGGCCGGTTAAAAAGCGATTACTGTCGAAAATAGTGCGTATCTGACAACAGCTTATGATTACCCCATTGCCACAGTCTTCCGAAAGCGATATATGGATTAATTCTACGCCATGCAGACTTTATCAACAATGTCTCTGAATGTGTTAGCAGTTGTTTTACTCAGTCTCTTTCTGCAGAATGCTGTCGCAAAACGAGGTAAGATGAAGTGGGGCACTTTCTGTCCGCAGCCAAGATTTAACATTTGCCAAGCCAAGTACTTATTTTGCTTGCATGTGTTTTGAAGATAAGCGCATATTCCAACTCATTTGTGTGTTAGAAACCATCATTTTGAAAGTGTTTTCAACTTTTTCAAATATCTAATAAAGTGACACTCATCAATTTTCAGTATAGTACACGTTTAGCACATATTAAGGCACATCATGACTGGATCATTAATTCTACAAACAATATGAGGTCTATTTCATTTATATGTAGATAATTTATATTTCAATGATAGGAAATACGATGGATACTTGAAAGGTCATTGCCAAGCAAAATCAAAGTTTTAAGGTAATATCTTAATCGTTATTCGATAGATTTTGTTGGAAAATGATATTTAAAATGTTATTTCGGTAGGATACATCTTATTAAGCCTGATGAAGTAGTAACATAAGTTCGGAATGAACGCACAGGAAAGTTTGACGAGACTAAAATTTCTTCCTAATATATGTATAATGCCCATCGTTAAAAGGATGTGGTTTGTTGCCGGATAAAATCACTCTGCTGCCATAGCACACGAATGTTTTGATTTATCAATCACTATCGCGATAACTTTTTGAAATGTCAATACAGATTGTAATAAAAGAACTTTTTTTTGCTATATCAGAAGAGATGACAAGATTTATCAATATAGAGCATACGGCTAGAAATTGTATACATTGTGATTTAATTTGAATCAAATTTTGGCAACTGACAATATTTCAAAACAATGGTGTAGATCCTGATGGGCAGTGGGGCATCTCTTCAGTTATGGTGGCGTAGCCAGCATAGCGTGGAGCAGGCGTACGCCCCCACCAACTCCCCCTCCTGCACCTTAGAAGGCATAGTAAGATAAAACGTAAATAAATTTGTACATACTGTAGTCTATGCCAAGTTATAACATGCTCTCTATTTCTGCTTAAGTTCGATCAAGTGCCCCCTCCCGTAGCTGGAAAAGCTTCGACGCCCACATTTTACATCATCAATGACGGCACGTGTTGAAAAGCCTGCATTGAATGAGTTTCCTACTACGCGCCCAATCAATTAATTTTGGAAACATTGAGCTATAAACCGATGGCCTTCTAACCCGTGTCAATGTTAAAGCCTCACGCGATTAATGCGGTAAAACAACTGTCGTAACGTGCTAATTAGTAGCTCTGACTAATTGTTCAACACGCACATGTTTGCTTTGATCAACCGTTTACGAATCAAAACGTTGACGCGGAAGTCAGCTCTCCTATTTTTAATGAGACGAAATAGTGGATGAAAAACTCCCTGTTCGCAAAGATTCTCAGAAGGATGAGTTTATGATACTTTGTTAAAAGTTCATAATACTTTCCGCGTCTAGGACAGTTTTCTATATATGATAAAAATCATGTTAACTCTTGCCAACATCAAACCGGTTTGGCTTCATTTTCATCGCCAAAGTTGCCAACATTTCAGCCTTGTTGTCTGAATCTGTCTGTCTATCGAGTTTTAGATAGCAGATGTTCAATTCTTTGTAGGTTAGTAGACTGTGACGTATCCAGAAATTGACAAATGATAAGGGGAGGTGGACTAAAGAAGGGTACCCTGTAATTAATATTCATCTTATTTCTTGGCATTCAAACAGGGGGGGGGGGGGGTGTACGGCTGGCTCCATCCTACACTGCATACACTACTGATAGACGTCCCTATATATTAATTAGCTTTTATTCGGAAAAAAAAATATTTCACGATTTTAATTTAGCAAAGAAGTTTTGCATTTCTACTCACGTAGATGATGATAAATCCATTAGTTCTGAAGTGCAATGTTATTTTTTATTTTTTTACTTTGTTTTCCCCTTTGTTTTAATTATATTTTTAAAAATATTAGTTTCTATTTGTGACATATTTTTGTACAATACTTTTATGGCATGCACGGGCGTCGCTGGAACATTTCGTATGAGGCAGGAAAAGATATGGTTCCAATTTTTCTCGATCCGTTTGCGAAAGATATTTCAACAAACAAAGGGGGAGACCTTTAGATTGTTCAGATTTGCCGGTAGTGATTAATAAAAAAATGTCCATCAAGCAATAAGATAAAGGGGCCTAAAAAGAAAGATTTCATACACCTCCTCCTCCCTGCGAAGCCTCCAAAGTCACATTATTGAGGTAATATCCCCACCAAAGAAAATGCTAGGAGAGTGTTGCAAGGTATAACATCAGCCTTCAATGGGTTACAAAGAGATAACAATTACTAATTTTCATCATCGTCAAGTCATACCCGGTACTTACAACCACAAACATGTGCTATGCACGCTCCTTCTAAATTACTCGTGGTATGCTGTCTGTCGTTGATATGGATAATTAATGCGAAAATGTCACTCACCCCTGGTACAAGGAATGCGTTAAAAGGTCATTTTCAGGTGAACTAATGGAAATAATTATGTGTATATGGACATGTATGCTCCGGACAACTACCCCGTTGGGGCCCCTTCCCCCAACAACAAGAACAAAAACCAAAAAAAAATAAAAAATAAGAAATAAAAAAATAATTACCCAATGTCGTTACCACATTATATAATTTTATTTCCTAGCTTGTAATAGGGAGGAGCTGTCTGAAAGGATAGTTCTCCGGAAGATTAAATGTCCGGGGATAGCTGTCTTGGGATCATATTCCAGATGGGGGTAGATGTCCTATATTAGCGAAGTATGGCAATGTGGCTGCATGACCACAACGTTTATTTCATATAATGATACAATCGTCAACTTTTGGATATAGAGCATCTCCAAACGCTTTACATCATTACCCCAGTCATGAGCTTCACGCACGCTCGCATTTTGTGCACCATCTCCATGAGGAGTATTGACAACATATTGGTCACAATGAAGGCATATTTCTAGTGAATAGGGACTAGCAATGTAGAACAAGGTCCTGCATGCCAATGGAGATGTACCTGGCCAAGATTCGAACTCATGACCTCGTATTTTCGGTTAAAGCGTTCAAACCATTCGACTTCGACACGATAATACTAACTGCATTTAAAGTTAAACTTCTTTAAAAATCATAGAATCATCCTCAAAAACCACATTATGAGGCATGAAAATTGGTAACATAATTAAAAAGCACATGAAGAAGAAGAAGAAGAAGAAGAAAAAAATCAAAGCTCGCACGGCGTAAACTCGGAGTTGACTTCCGTGGGCGCAGATTATGCAAATGTACATTTATGTCGAACACTCTACTCTTTTTTAACTTTATTTAGAGTATAAAATCTTTACAAAAGTAATATTTCAAGCTGATATTGTGATTACAATACTCCAGCATGAAACCCCAAAGATATACAGAGCAAACAGTTTTGACGTTTCTTTGTTGTTGTTGTTGTTGTTGTTGTTGTAATTAGTCCCCTTTAAATCGCTCTCACCGGCCGGCCTGGCACCAGTGACGATGTAGATATCTTGTCATCGCACACAGCCAGGCTTTTCATTGATCGTTTCCAGGCTAATGGGCAAATGTTCAAGCTCTTTCTAGAAAACAAAACCAGATAATATCACTGCGGTGTCCCCCACCAAAATACTATTTCCAAGTTCATCGCAGATGTATTGTCAGTCGGAACAAGAGGGGGAGAGACATGATAATGCGCTTGACGACGCGCCATGTTTGGGCTCTGTATTGTGGGGCTGACGCAAAAGCTGACATTTGGAGAGAAACTTTGGATAATCTTCTTGTCGACTTGACTTTTAATCCTCTCACAAACATGTTTGGTATATACTCACTTTCTGCGTGACGTATTTTGAAATCAATGGAACCGAAACTTGGACAATGAATTTTAAAACGAATGAATTCAAAACTCTTTGAAATTTAATATATTAAACGGTACGGAAGCCTATCGTTTCATTCATATTCATTATGTTGTTTTCCTATATTGTCAGGCAAAATGTGGTCATGTGCATTGTTTTCTCGCATTCTTCATCGATTTCTAAGTAATGACCCTTTTTCTTTCTTTCTTATTTCTATAAAACAATTTTTCAATATGTGTCTCCTAAATCTCTGAAAATTGATTTTTTTTTAAATTGTTGTCTAAATTCCGGTGGGTAAGTTTTGGAAATCACAAATTTCCTTACAATGGACTATGTGGTGTATGGACAAACACTCGGTGTTTTTTTTTTTTTTTTTAGTTGTTGTTTTCTATTAATTGTCTTTTTCTTTATTTTTTTTTTTGAGGGGGACGATATCAATAATAGTATCCCATATAATTATGCATGCATTACATCTTTCTTGTGATGTCTTCAAATCATTGTATAATTCTCCCAATTCTGTACTATATCTCAGCGACTTTTATGCTTGCCTAAGTTTAAGCAGACATGTCAACAACTATTATCCTTGTGAAGGACCTTGTACAAGCTGTGCAGGAAAATGAAATTCAATATGAAAAAATATATACAGTTATGAAATACTATCCCATAACCCTCGAAGAAAACAATCCACTCTCTCCTCTCTCGTCTGGTCACAAGGGCGGCCGATTCAAGTGCAAGTATATCATATTCCAAACTTCGCGCCAATTTTTCTTGCAAATATATTGTCTGGTATGTGTATAATTAGAATACAAAGAAACTGTGAGAAATTGATAATGTTATTATTCATCATGGGATTACTGGGGAGCAGGGGCGGCGCCAGGGTATTTTGATAGGAGGGGCAAGACGACCTAAAGATGACGTCATATTTTTTTCTCCATTAAATAACAGGGGTAATATAGAGTTATATGTTTAAGACCTCTCTTTTTAATACTCCTCTTTCTTCTTTCTTCCCTTTTCTTCCTTTTTCTTCCTCCTTTTCTTCTTTTTTCTTCTTTTTTTTCCTTTTTTCACTACTTGAAAAATCATAGGGGGGGCGGTCGCCCCCTCTGCCCCCCCTGTAGCGCCGCCCCTGCTGGGGAGGAAAGAACGCTTTTTTCAACGCTTGTGTTTTTTCCTCCATTGTTCAGCAAACCATCGAAGATGGCCATCAAATATTTTCTTAATGATTCTCCGTGCCTTTACTTCTCCCAAAGCATTTAAAAGAAGAAGTGTTTCAAAATATTCTTTCTCTCCGAAATGCCTTTTGTGTGTTACAAAAATCTGACTATACACACTTGTTCCTTTGGTCAAAAAGAAAATCGAAGATTATAAATAAAAAAAGAAAAGAAAAAGAAAATGAATAAAGTGCTTTTTTTTTGAGGGGGAGGGGGTCAGTATTTTGAGTGTGATTGTTCTGGGTAAAGCATAATTCCTTCACTGGAACATATTTACTTTTGAAGGCCAGCATTGGCCGTATTTATGGGTAAATTTTAGAATTATAACGACAAAATGTGAATTTCTTGTTTTTTTTAAAATAGATAGAAAAGAATGATTTTGCACCCAGTTGTTTATCTGCTTTGCTATCGATATAATAGCCAATGTTTTTCCGGACAGGATTATATTTACATCAAAGAATTCAAGGATATATTTTGATTCACCTTTATCTGATGATACTTTTTACCTTGAACGAAAGTTTCAAATTTCCACAAGATCTTTCAAATTTTTTTTTAAACAGTACATATGAAAATTAAGAACAGGAACACAACAAATATATGAATTGAAACATAGATATAACAGAACATTATGCAAAGGACTTGGTTATGGTTTACACTGATATTTTGCCGAAACACCTTAAAATACCATACATTATTTTTATCGCGTGCTAAGCTGGCTCTGTATTTATGATCCGATCTATCATCACTTTTATAACACATGCACATCCGAATTCCCTTTGCACCCCAAATATTGCAGCATATGTAAAACAACTGTGTATGGAAAGTACTGTTGTGAGTAATTTTGATCTCTGTCAATCTATACTGAGGACACCCGGCTATTTTCATGATTAAATCCATTCGAGCATTATTATTCTTTTTTATTTGTTTTACATGTCACCTGCTCCGACTTTTGTTCTGGACTTTGCCAACGTAATATCACCAGCAATTACACTAAGCTGTGCTCAAAAGGTGACAGACATCATGTTAGAAATTACTTCCATTCAAAACTGCTTTTTACAAAAGAAATAGATAACGTTTGTTGACAGATTTTGAGGCTCTCAGCAGGCCTCTTGCAATATTTGACACTACTTTTACATGACCTATTCCATATGAGTTTCATTTTTTTCCCGCGTAGTATATCAAACAGATGTCGTCAACGGCCTAGTTACAGTGAGTTTAAAAAAAAAAACACCTTCATATGCTTTCATGAAGATTACAGAAACGCAGTATTCGGTGCCAGATATTAAATGGCCATTTTCCAATTAATTCGATGTAATTCAGATAAAATGGGAACGCTAAAAATCTCAAAAGGTATTAGATGTAGATCTGTTAAATCTCATTGGATCTAATAATTTAGCTCAATTACACTTCATGTCTACAAATGTAATTCTGCATCCTGTCTACATGTAATTCTTTCACTTGTCAATTTCATATTTTGGATAATGAATATTTTACGATGTGCCGCCAAGTTGTTGAAACTCAATCAGATTTCATGATACCCGACGATTGTCGCCTCAGCACATACTGGACATTGGTGATAAACTATTTAGATTCTTGTCGTAAAAATCTTGCAACCGGTAGGTCTAATCTTCCACGCAAGGTGTTCTTCTGTGCCTTTGATAAATATCAAACTAATTTGATCAAAGAAAAACCAGATATGACGGTGATTTTGATGTCAATTCGTGTAACTGTCAGGCTTGCTGCGCTCCGACATAAGCTCCAGCGACAATTGCTACAGGCCCCTTTTCCCGTCAAATATACAGGATAAGGGTTAGGGTTGCAATGTGCATGGTTTTAGAATAGTTTTAGGGTTAGGGTTAGGGTTAGTGTTTGGTCCAAGGTTAAAGTTAACTGACCGCGGAACAATAACATGGTCGCCGGAGCATGGCTGTGTCCTACAACCATTCTTGCTAATTAGTCGGAGCCGGTTTTGAACAAGGGCACATGGTCTCTGCAGTTCTCGAAATTTCCTCCCAAAGCAATCCCTTGATGATGTTGACGCCTTTGACATTGTCATCACCGATCCTGATGAACTCGGGTTGGCCCTGAAAACAAACCCGTCCTCGTTTCGGTTTTTTAAAAATCAGATCTTGGCTCTTCGCCCGTTTGATTACCAAACAATAGGGGCCATTAAAAAAGCAAATACAGATGGGGAAAAGGATGGGTTAATGGGATGGGGGGGG
The DNA here is from genome assembly GCA_025618425.1 of Heliocidaris tuberculata. Classification (NCBI taxonomy): domain Eukaryota; kingdom Metazoa; phylum Echinodermata; class Echinoidea; order Camarodonta; family Echinometridae; genus Heliocidaris; species Heliocidaris tuberculata. Next base: position 38,140,420 of record CM046839.1, on the reverse strand, counting down.
GGGGGGGGGGCAGCGGAGAAGAAAGTAAGGTGCACTTCTCTTGCGTAGATGCCCGGTCATTGCGAGACTCTTTCTCGGCAGCTCACGGAATTGGCTGTTTGCCCATCGCGGGAAACCTGAGCGATAGGTAATGGGTTTGCCGGTGGAGTGAGTCGCGCTATTATCGGAGCTGTCAACCAATGCCACGACGTGCATTTACCGCCCACCGCACTTCCGCTTTCTGATTGGTCACAAGTTCAGCGAGGATGCGAGTGGGTGTATACAGCCACTGGTGATGCGAATGTGCCTCGGTGGAGTGCAAGAGCCAAAACAAAATAAGTACGAATACAAAACAAAACAAAACAAATTAAATCAGAACAAAACACAACTTTCGAAGGAGGATTACAGCATACTGAACATGAATTCAAAACGTAATGCAACGAAAAGGCTCGCAAAACCTTGAGTGACGAATGATAAAATTGATACCTAATTGTCCAACAAACTCTATAAAGTTGAATGACTAACACAGACAATAATTATTCTAGTCAGGTGTCTAAAAATGTGTTGTTGTGGTCGATAACAAGACCAGGTGTTTTTAGAGTCTAAAATTTATTGAAAGGGCTCAAAGAACACAGTAGGGGCACTTTTGGTCAATTAAAGCGTAAGGTGTGCCTTATTATTTTGTTTTTAAGAGGAGAGGCATGGGTCAGTGTGCCCCCTTGAATCCGTCACTGATCATGCAAACTCTGTATCATCGAGGTACCTCATAAGCTCAAAATGTAGGTCAGTTTATTTGACTGTGCTTGAAGCATGCTTAGATACATGTATAGCTATTTACAGGAAAAATGGCGTCACGCACCAGCTACCCAGCGTGTACACATATCCGGATTTGATTAAAAATTTCGCCTAAGAGCTGATCCAAGGCCCTTTCTCTCCATCTCTCCCTCTCTCCCTTCAGTCATCATAGTGACAGGCCCCCCCCCCCTTCATAATGATTGAACCTTTCATGAGTTGAATGTGAATGCAAATGAAGCAAAATGGGTTATGGTTGTTATGTTCCGATTTTACTCATGTTTCAAAAAGGATAAAACATCCAATGCTGTAATTTAGGGACATCTACTACTTTTCGTAGAAGGCTTTGTGAAGAAATCTCAACACTTATTGACGGTTATTGTCTTAAACATGTCATAAAATATATCTTATAGTTGATCTATCTTATGATGTAAGGTGATGTGTTAAATGTCTATTGTTTGACACCACAGAGGTCTACATATTTGACCACCAATTGTTAAGTTTTGGTGTTTTTTTTGCCCCTTAAACATTTAGATATTAGTTCGACTTTTCCTCAATATTTCATTTTACGCCTCAAGTAAATGAATATTTTTTTCCCAATAATCCACAGAAATTTTCAAATGCGACTTCGAGGACCCTCGTTCGTCCCTGTGCGGGTTCAGGGTTCGATTCCCTCAGAAGAGCTTGGAGCATCGAGAGGAGCAGTGGGATGTTCGCCGGGCGTCCCAAAGCAGGGGTGGAAGGGACGGTCCTACGGCGGATCGGACCCTAAACACCGCGCAAGGTGGGTGATATTTATATTTTTATTTATTTATCATTAAAAAGGGAATATTGTTACTTTGTGCATATAAATTTGTCTTAATCTGCATGAAACGTCCGAATGAAAATTTTCAGGCAAAACTGAGAATCGTCTATTTAAGCGTTCTAAAATATGAATTTGCCCTTTATTTGTACTTGATTATTTTCTAACTGCGTTTCGTTTCGTAAAAGTTAAGATGGGGAACTGACTAAAATTATCCACAAATTTAATTTTATAAAATACACTGGGGTGGTCTTTATTGCTTTTCTTAAAGGTAGAAGATAGTTTTGGGAAGCTCTCAAAAACTTTTCGTGAGATTTCTTTGATTTTACTTAATAAACAGCACGGTACTAACATAACTAAGATGCTGTGAAGTTTTTTCCTCCTGAAGTGAAATATTTATCGAATGAGAGGTGAAAAGTAATAAAAATCCCTGGCCCAAAAAAGAGGGGATGTAAATTCAAACAACGGCCACACACATTACGCACATAGGGATTGCTGTGTGTTATAGAATACGCTGCACACAGTGCGAAGCGCTGGGTTTATTGTGCGGTGAACCTTCGGGTGGATATGGTCTTAGCGTGAGGCAGTGAAAAGCCGTTACCAAGCGTTTCTTACAGACATTTACACTAAAATTTGTTCGAAATCGTGAATGGAATGTTAAATAATCTCGTACATGTGTCTTATGATAAAAGGAGAATAGTATGTGACTATGTTAGATAAGTTTCTTGCCAGCTTTGTTTTTGCTACCGAGACTGTCTGTGAGCTTTAATGTCTCAAACACTCGAGATTGAAATTTATTCTAGTCATAAAAAGTGTTGAATAGGATTTTTAAATCAGTATTTTCAAAGGCTTATACAGTTGTTTGCCTCGATGATCTTTAATTTCAATAAGCAAAATACCTTTCTAAATTTTAAGGTATTCCTTAACCACTGTAGTAATGAAATTAATAAACTAATATGCTCATTTTGTCGTTATTGTTTTTTCTTCACAGAGGAAGTCGATTTTAAATAGGCTATATAGGAGCACTGGATCAAAATTAGAGAACAAAATTAGGCACTAAAACATAAAAGGCGAAAACGGCATCGGGATTAACATGTTTCCGCCTTGTAAGTTATGCCAACAACAGAATGAAGAAATTGAGCAACTGGTCTAAAAACTTATCTTACTAACTGACATCTTAATTCCATGGCTTTGCCAAGAGAATGAAACTTAATATAATTGCAAATTTGTAAAGTAAAACGTGGCAGGAGTACCGTTTGAGTGCATTAAACATGGGAACCCACATGTTTAAGTTTTGATATGATAATTGTACCTTTTTAATTATGAGGTGAATAAAGACGATATGAAATGAAATGAAATAAAACATTATTGTTTATCTTTTTAAACAAAGAATTTCATATTACCTTCTCTTACCTATTCTTTCAACTGAATGAAGAAAAAAGAAAAAGGGCAAATTAACAATAAATTTAAAGTAATATATTGCAAATGCATAACAGTGCATGAAGTGAGGAGTTCAACATTATACAAAAGGCTGATCATACAGTCAAGAAAATATTCCTATGTAAACGTCAACGTTATCATCAACGTTATTACCATTATAATTATTAACGATTACTATTATCATCATCATCATCATCATTAACACCATTATAGTTATCATTTTTTGTCACAATTATTGTGCTTTGATTTTTTATCATTTTGATTTTATTACTTTCATAATTATTGTTTTTTCGAATGAGTATTTGTGTGTGATATATCACAGGTGCGCATTTAAACAATGACGTTTAGATTGATAGCAAGGGCTAAGTGTGCAGGCCAGGATTAGATCTCACACGGAATCTAAAAAAAAAAAGAAAGAAAAAATCAGAAGCACACTAATCAGTTTGGAGGGCATTGGGTGACAAGTTAGATCACTCGTGACAGAGTGCCAGTAAGCCCTGGAACATCTTCATCTTTAGACCTATGATTAAAAGGGATTGTTTGGCTTGGATAGACCTACTGTTTTTGTCAGTTTTCTAGTTGCCATGGATACGACACATACTTGGGCTATATTTACACGAGCTATAAAGAAGTCCACTTTTGGGATATGGAAGAGAGAGGGAGAGGGTTAGAATTAGAAAGAGAGAGGAAAAGAAAGCGTAAGAGAGTACACGCACGAGAGAGAGAGAGAGAGAGAGAGAGAGAGAGAGAGAGAGAGAGGGGGGGAGAGGGGATAGAGAGAAAGGGAGATGGGAATGAGACAGCGAGAGAAAAAAAGAGGGAGGGATAGAGAGATAGGAACCGATGCAGATCATGCAGATGGGGGAGTGGGGATATAGGACTTAGAGAGAGAGAGAAAGAGCATGGGAAAGATAGAAAGATGGGGGAGAGAGAAAGAGTATATGTGCGTGTGCGAAAGAAAGAAAGGAGTGAGGGAGAGGGAGAGGGAGAGGGAGGGGGGGAGAGAGAGAGAGAGAGGGGAAGAGAGAGATGGAGCGGTGGACAGAGAGAGAGAGAGGGAGAGGGAGAAAGGAAGGAAACAATCTATCTGACTCAAATAGACCAAATAACTATAATCATGGTGCTTGAAACAAAACTGGCAGAGGAAGAAATAATCGAGGAAGCCGTCTAACGGGCGAGGACAAATGCACTAGACATGTGAGGATTATTCATACGCTTTGCGATTCGGTGAAATAATCTCACTTGCTAAAATAATCATCTCGAGAAAAGTGAAAATTATCCCGTCATGCCTAAGAACTATTCAAATTACACGAAGCTCTTATCTGGCCATTCCATATTGTGAAATTATAATCATATTGTAAAATAATTACCTGAACGACACATTGCATTAAGTCGTGTGAATGTAAAAATAATATCGTGATTCATCTTAACCGAAAGGCTATGAAGTATATTAACATTACTAGCGTCGTGGAATTGAATAATGTAATGAAGCAATAATTGCAAGAAACCATCGGGAAAAGAACTTGTCGATTATAAAGAAAATAGTAGATATAAATAACCGAGGAATACGTTTGAATTCATCAAAATATTGATATAGTTTATTTGTAGATCAAACCGTGTGTCTGAATAGTCAGAACAAGCGAGAATATGCCTGTGTATATGTTGGCATGTCAGATATTATGAGAAAACAAAATGAATCATATAAAGCGATATGAACAATTTGAATGAAATAGGCAATTAATTTGGAAATGCTTATATCTTAGGAACGAATCAACAGTCGAATTATTTTATATTGTTGACGTAAACTCGAGAGATATGAAAGACATAAATCTCACTACATGACATTGAACTGGTTGACGAGAATAACAGGATGAGTGAATCTGCAGGAAGACTGATGGAGGCCCCCCCCCCCTTCCCCTTTATGGCGCAGTAGGCCTTTTCAGGTGGGAATATGCCGATGAATTGAACATGGATATTAGGATCACATTATGTCGACATGATTTTTATTGACCCAACAGAATGAAAAATGTAGAGACAAACTATATCAATATTCATTGTTAGGAAGATATTGCCCCTGCTCTTGCCCCCTACCAAAGTTACCCCTGATACTCTAATCGTCTTCCGTTGCCTCTTCTATATGATTCGGAGAAGAGTGAAAAATCAGGTGCTAATTGCTTCGTCACTGTCACCTTATCTGCAACGGCAAGTGTTATGCTTATGAAAGTGTAGAAGTTAGCGATCAAAAACGAGGCTATTAAAACATGATTTTTATCCTGGTTGAAGAGCAATCAGGTTGTACATAAGACCATTAACCTCATTTGTGAAGAGGAACCCGTCAATTAAGCCCCATGTTTAGTTCGAATGATGAACAGTGATAAGTTATGATGATGTCACGTTCTAGAATGACTGCTGAAATGATTTCCATGCAATGCTACTGGAGAATACAATGCTATATTTAACAAGAAAATATAATGACTCATGACATGTGCCTGAAAGCATTTTGAAGAAGCACAGTAGCACTTAATAATAAACACATTATCTACTTAACAAGGATTTTGCGTCTGCCTTCCTCCTGCATTAGATCTTGGCTCAATTACGTCCTTTCTAAGAATTAAAATTTATTTTCTTTACTTATTAAAGTACTTCTGATATCTTTGTTGTTATTGTCATTGTTGTCGTTGGTTTGTTGTTTAAAACTTCCCGTCCTCACAATTTTTCTGTAAACTATATATTCCCAATATATCACGCAGTATCATTTATTCACAGGGCTCTTTTTTAAAGCAGGCATTTAGGCTCTGAAAAGACTACCCTGTTTTAAATAAAACGTAATGAATGAATCAAGTGAAATCCCTGTTTGAAATATATTTCTTCCCTAAAAATCATTTCCCTCTTTTTTGTAAACGTAGTAGTCTCTCAGCTAAATATAACCATCAAAATAAAGTACAACGACTCACAAAAGTATGCCTAAGGTATATCTATATATTGTCAAATTTTCTCTCTTTTTTTCATTTGGCAACGTTTTTAAATAATACGATATTTCCTGCACTGCTGTATCGTTCCAAGTTTCCTGTCCGATATAGAGATATAGCAAGTAGGCATAGGTTTCGTTGACTTTTCGGTTTTACATCCACTGTGACGTTATTCAGACTAATGAGTGATTGTTGAGCAGTATTTGAAATACGAGGGCAGCAATAAGAGAAAGCAAACCTATTAAACTTTGTAACTAATTCAAAAACATTTATAAATGGGTATTTAATGGGCCTGTTTTAATGATCACCCCCCCCCCTCTCTCTCTCTCTCTCTCTCTGTCATCAACCGTTCACAAGCAAAATTGTTATTACTGTTAAATGATACAAAACATTTGTAACTACAGAAATTCTAATGAGATGTAATTTATGCACCTGTTTCAGTGAATGCATCAATCCTCTCCTTCCCACCCCACCCCTTTCTCTCTCTTTCTCTCATTCCACTATCTCTCTCCCACCCTTGCTCTCAATATAGACCAGTTCGGAGTTAGCTTGGGTACAAATGACCCCCCAAAATCCACATATCTTTTGCACATAGAGACATCCTACTTTGTGCCTTTTAGAATAGTCACTGCCCAAAAGGGTGAAGGTGATTCATGAATACCTTTTGTCATCCCACTGTAGAAGAATACTTCCAGCTGTGTATCAAAGAATGTCCCTCCGATAAATACATAAATAATGATTACATGACTATCATGAGCATGTATCCAGTACCCGTCTCAGTGGGTTTTACAATTTGGGTACAAATGACCTTTATCTGCTCATGCTCAGATTGTATCTACGAACTGGCTTATTATTAGGGTCCATACCTCTTGTCTATTCCCATGATTTCTCTCCAACATAATCAACATTGCAAAACGAAACCTTAAACAGAAAACAAAAACAGAACAGGGAATTTTTTATTGTGTTCAGTCAATGAAAATATGACTGCGAGAAATAGGGGGGGGGGGGAGGAGGAGGCCAACCCTACCCCTCCTCTCTCCTCACATTAACTTTGATGATATGACCCCTATATGAGTAATGCAATTGTATAAGTGCCAATAATCGTCATATTGCTCGTAAAAACTAGTCGGATAAGGAAATAAACTCGTAATATAAACACGTCATGTAATATCTCTCAAACACAATTAAAATCAAATTATGTCGAAAAGACAAAGAAGAATACACAATGGGTATAGGTGTCATATTGAATGAAGGCTCATAAATCATGATATATAAATGAAAGTGAAAGGCCCTGACGAGTTCCTCTTAAAATCAGAGTTATTTGCATATATTGGAGAACAGTTGGTTGAAAATTAGAAGCTTCAGATATTTTACCTTGTTATCATTAGTCCATTAATTAATTTCACGCTTCTTATGAAAAATAATATATCCTGGCAGTAATGATTACTTGAGCCTAGAACAGAATCGGTTTATAAAGAAGAAGTTTCAAAAGTAATTAACCAGGTCTGAAAGGGGTAAAGAAATCCCAATTTAACGTGTCTAACAGGAATGATCAAGATTTTTCTCTCGCCACAGTACTATTTCCAATTTCAAACTCCCTAAGCTTTTACCCCCTCCCAAACCTATAGAAGAATCCCGCACACCTGGATGACCAAATTGAAAGGATGGACACTAACATTACCATTTTTTTTCTTCATGCCATTAGGGTCATATGGTTACACCAAGGCGATGAACCAATCCGGCAGATATTTCTACAGCTTCCGGGTCATGATAGTGTCTCCGAGTCTGGTGCTATCAAGTGGGCGTGGTCGTTTGAGTTTCAGTGCTTACCTGTGGACGAACCTCCACCCGGTAAAGAAGGCGGATAACCTACCCACTTTCAAGGTGAGTGGGTGTGGCGACGAGATCAGCTGGTCGCTGCAGGGACGGACGGCAGCCTGGCAGGAGGTGGACATCCCTATCCACTGCAACAAGACCTTTCAGGTAAAGAGAATGATTATAATGCTCTCAAGTCAAACCCCATTGGTCTAACATCACTTTGGTCCTCCGTCTCATAGGTCTTACATCCCATTGGTTCCATGTCGACGTTGGTCCATTGGCCTTACGTCCCAACTTTCGTATGTCATATTATAGATTCTATGTCCCATCGGTTCTACCACTGGCCCTTTGTCCCATTGCCTCGACGTCACATTGGTCCCAAGGCTTATTGATTCTAGAGGTCTACATCCCACAAGGATGGGGGTTAGGGTTTTCGTTGGACCAATGGGACTGGCTCAGATAGTCCGGTCCTCTTCAGATCTTATTAGGCATTAAGGTTTTAATTGTGACTATGTTTGATTGGACCTATGAGACAGTACCTCCGTTGATGATTAGTAATAAATCATGATGGACAGTTAATCCATAGAAAGGGGAGAATGAGTTCCGACCTAAATTTGAAAGTTAAGCTTTAGGGAAATTATATTAATTTATGAGTCTATTACATAATTCCCGTAGAAGATAAACATAATAATTGGAGCTTAATTTTAAAATCAAATTAAATTATGTAAGAATTCCATCTGAAGTTAATAGAATTAAAAATGATGTCCCCAATTCTTCAGATTTTCTTAAAGACGGTGCTTTCCTCGTTTAGAATAAGTGTAATATAAGACATTATGTGAATTTACTACTTATAGGACTATAGGCTTCTTTCATCTTGTCGTAGCTATCTGTTTAGTCTTTCTGATGTCTCATGGGCCGCGGAACGGGGGGGGGGGGGTGGGGTCGGGCTGCAGCCCCCACTTTTTTGAGTAGACACATGTCATAAAACCTCCAAAAAAAGGTTAGAAAATTGGCATTAATGAGTGAAATCAAATCAAAGCTCCGCGGCCCCTGTCTCTTACTATCTTCCTCCTATTTCCTCTAAGAATAACCTCATCATTTCTTTTTCCCCCTCGTTACGAACAGTTGGTGTTGGAAGCAATTCACCGGATGCCGGGGTCAAGTGTAGCTGTAGATGATATCCGGGTCGTCGGTATGCTTGACCTAAGTAAGTTAAAACAAAGATATAAAATGTTATTGCTGACACTTCCCTAGAATCATTTGATAACAATGAATTTTAGTGTCTTGAAAAGTACGAAATATGAATCTTTTTTTTTTTTAAATCAAAATACCTCTCTGGGAGGTATACTATAAAAAAAATAATAATAATATGGTTATAGACTCTAAGCAAACGGATTTGTAATTTATCGATGTAAACTTTGAAATTAATGACTATGATTAATGTACTGTCAAAATGTTTGAAATCAAAATCTAAAATTATTTTCTCATCGTGTAGCCTACTTGGAGCCCATGGCCACAGCAAAGGAATCAGAGAGTTTTCAGAAGAATACATGTATGTTATTCAATTCAATTCAATTGTAAAAACATTTCGATTGAGATTAATTCACTGACATTCACGTATCCATGGGTAAACCACTTACAAAAATTTGAACGTCCTATTTGTTTTGAGATGGGCCTCAACCAAATTCCATGTAAGAAATTTTATGTTGTGAATATCTTATTCACACCCAATCCAAAAGGTTGAGAAAAAAAATATCAAAGTTTATGAATATTTCAGTAATTCTAACATATATGTACCTCATTATTCTTCTTCTGCTTAACAGAAGACCATGTTCACAACAGAGTCACGTCATCCTCCTTCGATCCATACGACGTCACATCTACCTCCCCTCCAACAACGAAAGACGGAGATGGGGCGACGATCAACAGGTCCCTTCTCATCACACGTAAGCGTCTTTTATTCGAATAATTTCAAAATGCTTCTAAACATTGTGAACAATGAGCGACCTCTGACCGCTAATCTATAGGGTCCACTTCTCATGTACTCCAATCTGGCCTGCACCAGGGCTTCGTCTTGAACTTTTGTTGTCAAGTCATGAAAACAAGTTGCAAGTACATGTATTTTCATTTTTCCAGGTAATTTTACTGAGACGTTTTTGTCATTTCATGTCACAGGCGATATTTATTATGAATTCACAGCATTGTTGAAGTGGTTGCGACCCCCCCCCCCCCTCCCCCGTCAATAATTTTGGATTTCATTTAGAGTCTTTGTGCAAAAGATTTCCCATAAATTGCCACACCACATCCCATCCTGAAGTGAAGACAAATCAACGCCTCTGTTCTGCTGATTAAAACTAAATTACGCTACATTTGTTGTAATCCTCGGGACTTTGTGTTATACTTAAGACAGCAGAATCTGCTGATAATGAACTTGTTTTATCGGATAAACCAAGAGCTGGGTCGTAAAATCTGTCTGCATGTTTGTACTTTTTTTCGGGCGGGGGTATGAGATATGTTTTCATTCCCCATTCCTACTCCTCCTTATACTCTGACTCTTAAACATGTTAAAAATCAAGTGACGACTGACGCGACTCCGCGAGGGAGTGAAAATATATAGACAGTAAAAATTCATCCTTTTCTCTTTAGAGAGCACCCGATATTCACTCGATATTCACTTCTTAACAAATGCTTATTGACGTGACTCCAGGGGTTAAAACTGAGGGAAAATTTACTCTTTTTTTTTTATAGATCAGAGAGTGTGCTGTAGGGACTAATTGACGATGTTATAAGGTAAATAGAATAGAACCGTGACTAATTATGTTCTCCCGTATTGATTTTTATCTCCCTTGGTACAGTATCTGGACCTACCATCGGGGCTATTGTCGGAATCATCCTCGTCATCCTCCTACTCAACCTCCTTATCTTCATCATTCTCAGATTCAAGTAAGTCATTGTTTGATGTTATTGATGAGTTACCATGGTAATGCGAGAGTATTTATATAGGGTGAAGCAGAGTGGGGACACCAGGATTTAGAGAATTCGAAGGGGGTAATGAGGCAGACTGAAACAAATGTGGACGTTTGTTCGAATCATTCGAATACTCGCTCAGTTGAAGAGGGAGGGAAGATTGCACAAAGAAAGAGAATGCGCCTCAATTTTTTTCCTTTTAAGTAAACAAAGACAACCAATTCCCCTGAATAAGAATTGCTATAGACTTTTTAAAATTTGGGTCATAAACATTAATGAGCGAATCCTCTTTGACTTGCACGAAATTCAAATTATTCTTTCACTGTACTTTTTTCTGTGTTTGACAGGGTTAAAAACGGGAAGCGGAGGCAGGCCAGCCTGAGACGCCAGAACAAACCTAGAAAAAACAACGACGAACCAACAAATGATACAGAACCAGGTATAAACAAGCACAATATTCCTGCAGAGCCACTGAAAACCCGATACATCGACGAGGATAACTACATCGTACCCGATGAAGGGTTCTATACCGATGACCTCGAGAACACTTGCGATTCCTTCATGGATACTTCAACTTCAGGAGACACGCAGAGGTCAACGGAAACGCACTACACTGGGTTGTCCCTAGTTCGGACATCCCTGAAAGAAGGGTCTTGGGAAAATCCGCAGTCTGGTGGTGAACGGAAAGATTCTACGGTCCAAGAGCGACCGCATGTGTCATATTCTGTGAAGCGGAAAGCACCATTGAAACCGGTGTCGTCTGTACGCTCGAACGACGGAAGAGGGGAATCGTCCCCTCCGAAGCAACCGTTATCACCGAGTCCGCGCAAGGAATCGTTGACGCCAGAGGCACTGATATTCAATCTTAATGGTAAGAGAAAAGAATCTTTAACTCCAGAGCTACCATCGTCTTCCAGAGGGAGCGGAAGGAAAGAATCACTAACCCCTGAGATCCCTCTGCCATTGTACAAAAGAAAGGAATCGCTTACTCCTGAAATACCCGTCATGTTAGTCACAGGAAGACGTAAAGAATCGTTAACTCCAGAAACAACAGTAGCGCCAAAGGTTGGCAAAAGGAAGGAGTCACTGGTACCCCAAGGTACCGGGTCATTACCGGGTGAGGGTAAACGAAAAGAATCGTTAACGCCTGATACAGAAGTACCACCACAAACTGGAAAGCGAAAGGAGTCCCTAACCCCGGAAAAACCGACGATTTTAGTGTCAGGACGACGCAAACAGTCTCTCACCCCTGAAGCGCCCTCACCAGCGCCACCAACAGGCAGGCGTAAGGAATCATTGACCCCTGAAACACCCACAATGCCTCTACCCGATATCCCTCGCGTTGTACCCCCAACAATACAAGTAAGCGGTGATGTTTGGTCATCCCCAGGCTACACAGAGCTATTCCATAACAGAGACTCAATCCGCAAAGACTATGAAAACGCAAATCTTGATAAAGACGAGCACAGCAGCAAGAACACTATTCCACAGAGCAATTTGCTGAACGTGAGTCAGGACGAGACTGGCTACCTGACCCCGTCAGGTCTGTCAACTGGCCTCCCTGTCTACGAGTCCGCAGATTCCGTGTCGTTTGCCAGGGAACGGACCAAGAGGAAGACCAGAAAACTCATCCATGAATACCATGATCTTAGCCACTCAAACAATAAATCCCTTCCACAGTATGAATCTTCTGTAATACTTGGTACGACACCTCCTAAGCGCATGACAATATCGACCATATGGGACGCGGACTCCGATTACGAAGAACTACATATCTGAAAAATATGAACTTCAGTCATTCATTATGTTGACGGTACATGTCGTATCTAACGTTCACTGCGGCGTCAGTATCTATAAAAAACGTAAGATGTTTAGTGGATTTAGACACACATGGGACGTGGATTCGGATTATGAAGAACTAAATATCTGAACATATAAACTTCATCCATCTATGCGTATATGCTAACAGTCCAACATTTAATGACAATATTTAGTGGACAATATAAGAAGATGTTTTGAAAGACATCGTGAGGAACTTATTATGAAAGTCTATGCACACCAACTTACGACTTTGATGAAGTTGTTATTTAATTAGAAAACGATGACCCGAACTCTTTCTTGCCTGTATGTGCTGCTGGAAGTTTGTACTTGGGAAGGTGCGAGGATGAGGATTGTTTTTTCCTTCAATTTATTTCAATGTCAGCATATTGTTGACATACTTTGAATTTCATTTGATTTGTTATAAAGGCTAGAACATGAAAAGTTGCCAAACCTTCAGGAATCGATTTTATAATTATTTAAGTATTTAGATAGCGTACTTTCAAAAGAATTTTACCAATGGTATGCTGTATTTGGCAAAGTATTTATTTTTCTTTTTTAGAAGAAAAAAAAAAATCTGATTTTTGGTCCCTATGTAATGTCTGTACAATTGCACAGCCGAACTCCTATTCGTATTCCACGAGCCCTCTCCGGGCATTTGTTGGTAAGAAGTTTTACTAGGTTTGAAATGGTGTATTATGCAGTTATGATACATACAAAAATGTCATGCCAGGGTAACTTTATACTTTTGTCTTCGTATACTTGTACAATGATTCTGCCCCTGGAAATGGCTACGCTAGAATATTTCAAATAAGGGGGAGAAGAGGGTGACTGACTACATTAAATCTTTCTGTCATTATTGTACCTTGTACTGCCTTAAATTGTATAAATGTGCCTTATCCGCATGTGCATTATCCACATTTACTGTTTCAGTGAAACAGGAGCTTCTGTGATTAATTTGCTTTTAGATTTTTTCTTCAATTTGTCAAGCTAATTTAAAATTCAGAAGACACCATACCATGTGTGGCAGCAGCCATATTGTCCTGAAGAAAGGCAGAGTTACTGTCTTCAAGTGGGACAAGAATGTCCCAAAAGTTGGTATTTCCGTTGTGTTTTAACGCCGCCAAAAGAGTGAGTTTAAATCATGAAATATTCATTATTCATTTTCTGAAGTATTAAAATGTGTACTTAAGTCAGTTCTGAAATATGAGTGCAAAACTTTGTGTCAAAGTGTGGCAAGTTGATTTGGTTTTTGCATGCAGCATAAATTAGGGTATTGCACCTGCTAAAATAATGAGCAGTGTTTGTAAGATTTTACTTTGGCTTGAAGTATTGCAATTTTAGTAGTGCTTTGAAGGAAAAGCTGTAAATCCAGCTGAATTTGCAATATAAACACAGAGACACAAAGTATTGCATAGATGTGAGATGAAATGAGTATAGACTTATATGAAACTAGATTTCAATGTTATGTATGTTGGTCTTTTGCCTTAAAAAAGGGAAACTATGTTTGAATTGATAAGTAGGAATTTTATTTCACAACAAAGAAAATTTGGCCTACAAAACTAGGTCACTGCTTTAGGGTCATGCATAAATTAAAGTGATATTTGAATCTAGGATTTAGTTTTATACAAAAGTGAGTATGCTTTACTCCTTTGAGTTACTCCTTTGAAGAAAGTAAATGCTATATGTACAGATATTATGTAATTTCAAGCAGATTTAATATTGAGTAAAATCTATGGTAAAATAGAGATTACTATGCTATTTGTATGAGTTCATAAAAGACAAAAGAATGTCAGAAGAGCATTTACAGGTTCTGTCAATTTTGGCAAAATAAAAAAAAAACCTATAAGACAATTTGTATCTTGGATGTATAAAGCACGTATGAAAAGCGTTTGAAAGAAAAGGCTAATATGCAGAAATTATATGATACATTGGTATGAATTTCTGAAGAATGATTTTGGAGGATTTTATTAGTAACTTTGAAATGAAAGGAGGTTCATATTTGAAACGATTACAGAAAATATCCTTAGGTTTTGAAGTCTAATTGAAGCAGAAGCTTTAATATGAAATTGTGCAAAAGAAATCAAATTTATTTTAGCGCATACTAATTAGGTCATTCATTTGTGAAGGTCACTTTGACCTTTTGTGACTTATTACTGGATTAAGCGGTGTGCACATAGAGACAGATATGCAAATACTCTAAAACTGAGTTGTTTCTTTTTTGGTAGGATTTTCGAGAAAAGTTAAATTCTTGATATGGCTGTATCTTCATCATACATTATAGATTTAAGCTACATTCAAGTCAGTGTGTTTGCAGGAAACAACTCTTAGATATAAGTCTAAAAACTTTAAATATGGACATTTACTCATTCTTGATTTAATTCTCAGTAAATCATTTATTGAGATATCATATTCATAACTGATGTATTCTTCTGAATATCTGAATGTTAACACAAGATTTCTATCTGCATTTTCTCTTTGATTGCAGATTGAATAAAATTACACCTATCCAATTAAAGAGCGGCGTTCTGTTCACTTTGTCGAGTGATCCAACAATTCAATTCTTTGTCATCAGGGGTCACAACCGAGTAGAGTATCATTCAAGATGGCCGATCTGAAGTCTCTCAAGCATAAACGTCGAGGGTCGAAGGGACGCTTCACCCGAACCAGCAATGCCCTATCAGCAGTTATAGATGCCGTGAGACCAGAAGCAGAAGTCAAAGAAGCTTTCCAGCAAGTACAGGCAGCATTCAACCAAGTACAAAGTGCACATGAGGAACTTACAGAACAAATTGATGACGACAGAGAGTTCGAAACCGAGGAACAATGGATGGACGATGTCCATTCTGAGTTCACCAAGTTGCAAATAAGATATAACCAATATCTACAACAGCTAGAAGTTCCACCACCGGCAACAGTAGCATCGCCACCCTCCGGATCATCGTCATCTTCAAGTACGCCCACATTTAAGATAGAGAAGTTGAAGCTTCCCAAGTTTAAAGGTGATGTCCGTGAATATAATATCTTCAAGACAGACTTCTTGCGTTTGTCTACTAGCTACTCAGAAAGAGATGCTATTACCCTCCTAAGAAGCTGTCTCGAGGGTAAACCAGCAGAAAACTTGAGAGGGGTGAGTGATTACCAGGCAGCGTGGAAGTTTCTTGATGCAGTATATGGAGATGCAAGATTTCTAGCCGATGCCGTGATTAACGACATTAGTTCTTTCCGGTCCTTAAAAGAAGGAGAGGACTCCCGATTTTGTGAGTTGACTCAGCTGATTCTACGCAGCCACAATACATTGAAAGATGTGGGTCGGGCAACCGACATAGATAACTCTCAGATGCTTGCTGTAATTGAGAAGAAGTTGCACATAGACGATAAGAAAGCCTGGTTCCGTCATCTCAACATGTTGCAAAACACTGAGCCTTCTGTCTCTCTGTTAATTGACTGGATGACGGGAGAAATGACAGCACGGATCAGGGCAACAGCTCCACTTCGATCGAGTAGCAACAGCAGCAGTAGTAAGCAGAAGGCCTCGGTTCATCATGTCAAGTCATCGTCATCATTAAGTCGGCCTTCTGGTTCATTCAATAAATGCTGGCTGTGTGAATCCTCGACACACTGGATTGATCAGTGCAAGAAATTAATCAGCATGACCCAACCTGAAAGATTGCAGAAGATGAAAGAAGGGCATGCCTGCTTTAGTTGCCTGAAGATAGCAGGACGAGATCATCGATCTTCTACCTGTCAGAGAAGGAGAAGATGCACAGAATTAGTGAATGGAGAGCAGTGCAGATACTTTCATCATCCTCTTCTACATAGTATACCTGGCATGCCTGAAAGCAAGGATGTTGGAATTGCCTGTGTGAGCAACATGACATCGTTGCTGCCTGTCATCACGTGTGAGATGTTCGGAGCTGATACACGGAGACAAGGAAATGTCCTCTTAGATTCTGGGGCCCAAATCAGCTTAGTCAGACAGGCTGTCGTTGATGAGCTGAAATTAAAGGGAAAGAAGATAACAATCAATATTGTCAGACTGGGACAAAAAGAAGAAGAGGTAGAAACTCATATCTACAAAGTGCCCATAAAAGCCATTGACAAGTCATCTACATACAACATCACAGCTGTTGGGCTTCCAAATATAAGTAATGTACAAGAAGTAGAATTGGAACCGATAGCAAAAGTGCTAAAGATCAACCCGAATAGTCTGCACAGAAGAGGAGGAGATATAGACCTTTTGGTTGGTATTGATCACGCAAGTCTTCATACAGGCAGTATCCGTGAGTCGGGTAACTTTGTTGCAAGACAATCTCCAATAGGATGGGTGGTCTTTGGTACTTCGCAGCAATCACCCGTTACTGGCAGAGTCCTCAACGTACAACTTGCATCACCAGTAGACCTATCAGATTTCTGGAGCATTGAAAGCATGGGAGTCCAGAATAACTGTGACTGTAAACCAGCTAGCATGAGCAAAACAGAGAAAGATGAGTACGATATCATCTACAAGTCATGCGAGAAGAAAGGTAAGCAGTGGATGGTGCCCTATCCGTGGAGGAAAGATCCTCATCTACTGCCTGATAACCGCATTCAGGCAGAGAAAGTTCTACAGTCAACAGAGAAAAGACTAGCCAAGAACAGTGAATATGCCAAAGTATATGACCAGCAGATGAATGAGATGGTAGAAATGGGCTTTTCACGCAAGCTGTCAGAGGAAGAAGTGTCATCATACCAAGGGCCCATTCACTACGTGTCCCACCATGCAGTCATTCGTCCTGAGAAAAAGAGTACCCCTGTAAGGATTGTCTTCAACTCGTCAGCCAGTTTTCAGGGTCACATGTTGAATGATTACTGGCATAAGGGACCCGATCTCCTGAACAATATTGTGGGGGTCCTTTTGCGTTTCAGAGAGGGAGCCACAGCCGTAATGGGAGATATATCAAAGATGTATCACAGGGTGCTTATCCCAGAAAGAGATCAGCACGTTCACAGGTATCTGTGGAGAAATCTCCAGACTGACAAGAAGCCAGACGTGTACGTTAAGACTGTGCTGACATTTGGGGACAAACCGTCACCTGCCATGGCACAGATCGCCCTTCAAAGGACAGCAGAAGAAGGGGAAAAGACACACCCAGAAGCAGCTCGTATCATCAAGGAAGATACTTACATGGACGATATCTGTTTCTCGGTATCTTCAAAAGATCAAGCAGTTCAGTTGACAGCAGAGATAGATGAGGTGTTGGCTGAAGGTGGATTCAGAGTTAAGGGCTGGTCGTCTAATGAAAAGCTGACAGATGAAGACCATCAGAAACAGGATGGTAAAGGGTTACTCGAGTCGGTAACGGAGGAAAAAGTCCTAGGCGTTGTATGGGACCAGCATCAAGATGTTTTCACATACAAGGTGAAAGAAACCATCACAGCAGATGAGACACAGTCCAGACTGACAAAGAGGAAAATTCTCAGTCGTGTAGCACAAATCTTTGATCCACTGGGCTTCGCAGGCGCCTTCCTAGTAAAGGCAAAGATTGGCATGCAGAGGTTGTGGGAACTAGGTATCGACTGGGATGACGAGTTACCCGAAGAAGAATCATGCAGATGGCTAGCACTCTTTGCAGACATGAGATGTTTGAACAATGTTGTGCTAGATAGATGTCTTGCCCCGCCGACAGCAGTGCAGAGACCTACACTCTGTGTGTTCTCAGACGCATCTGAAAGTGCATTTGGAACATGCGCTTACCTGAGGTGGCAACTTGACAATGGATATTTTGAGACAAGGTTTGTAACTGCTAAGTCGAGAGTGGCTCCATTGAAAAGACTTACAATGCCGAGGTTGGAGCTGCAAGCAGCAGTTATGGCCACCAGAATGAAGGCAACGATAGAGAGAGAGTTGAGATTGGATTTGGAAAGGACCATCTATTTCACTGACAGCATGATCACATTGTCATGGATCAGGAGTCAAGCTCGGGCATTCAAGCCGTTTGTTTCAGCGAGAATCGGGGAGATCCAGACAAACTCAGATCCTCTTCACTGGCGACATGTATCCGGCCCTTTGAATCCAGCAGATGACATTTCAAGGGGTATTCCTGTCGATGAGCTTCAAGGTAGATGGAAATGTGGACCAGAGTTCCTACGTTTGCCAGAGGAACAATGGCCTGTCGAAGGTGTTCAGCCAGATCCAGTTGCGATCGACGAAGAGAAACGCAGAGTCAAGCAAGTTCTCCATGTAACTGAAGCACAGGTAATTGACTGTTCAAAATTCTCTAGTTGGAGGAAACTTGTACGCGTAACCGCTTTCGTCCTGAGATTTGTTCGCAATTTGAAATCCAAAGTTCAGAAGAAGTCGGATGACACTTCACCAACAGATATTTCATTGTCGCCTAGAGAGCTAGACGATGCCGAGATGTACTGGATCAAAAACGCTCAGAAATCGCTACGCGAGAGATTGACATCCGCTGATCTGAAATCGCTGAGTCCGTTTGTAGAGAACGACATCATTCGCGTTGGAGGTCGCGCAGACAAATGTTCGATGTCGTACGAAGATAAGCACCCAGTTCTTCTTCCACACAGTCATCCAATTTCCTTTCTTATTACTCGTCATTTCCATGAGAAAGGACATGATGGAGTAGCTTCTACGGCCGCTAAAGTGAGAAGGAGATATTGGATCATAGGGGTGCACAGGCTGGCTAAAACAATCAAATACAGGTGTGTGAAATGTCGGTCTGTTGACCATAAGTGTGAAAGTCAGAAGATGGCAGATTTGCCTCAAGAGAGAATGGCCTTATCTACCCCACCATTTCATTATTGTTCATGTGATTATTTCGGGCCAATTCATGTCAAAATAAGCAGAAACAAAACTGCAAAGCATTACGGGGTAATCTTCACATGTCTGAGTACACGAGCTGTGCATTTGGAATTAGCTGTCAACTGTTCAACTGCAGAGTTCTTACAAGTACTTCGCAGATTCTTCGCAATCAGAGGACAGCCAGCGCGCATGTTCACTGATAACGGTACACAGTTTATAGGCGCAGAAAGAGAACTTCGCGAAATGGTGCAAGGATGGAATGATCAGCAGTTGAAGGACTTCTGCGCAGAACGTGGGACTGAGTGGAGATTCATAACACCTCAAGCTCCTCATCAGAACGGTTGCGCAGAGTCGCTAGTAAAGAGTTGTAAGATCGCGTTGAAGAAGGCAATTGGAAGCCAAGTTTTAACACCATTTGAACTTCATACATGCCTACAAGAAGTTGCTAACTTGGTCAATCAACGGCCAATTGGTAGAGCACCGAACGATCCAGACGATGGGGCATACTTAAGTCCCAATGATATGTTATTGGGAAGGTCTTCTTCTAGGATACCTCAGGGTCCATTCAAAGAAACAAAGAATCCTAATCATAGAGTAGAATTTGTTCAAAGAATTGTAAATGAATTCTGGAAGATATGGAACAGAGATGTGTTCCCATTGTTAGTCCCGCGACGTAAGTGGAATGCAGAGAAACGAAATGTACGCATTGATGATGTAGTCATGGTAGCTGACCATAATGCGGTCAGAGGTAAATGGACGATAGGTAGAATTGTTCATGTCTACCCTGGAACAGATGGAAAGATTAGGAATGTAAAAGTGAAAACTGTGGACACTGAACTTACTAGGCCAATAACAAAAATTGTGGTCATTTACCCATCTGAGGGGTATGAAGATTAAGTATAATTTGAGTATTAGATAAGGGCCAGTAATGCCCTTATCTGGGCGGGGAGTGTGTTTCAGTGAAACAGGAGCTTCTGTGATTAATTTGCTTTTAGATTTTTTCTTCAATTTGTCAAGCTAATTTAAAATTCAGAAGACACCATACCATGTGTGGCAGCAGCCATATTGTCCTGAAGAAAGGCAGAGTTACTGTCTTCAAGTGGGACAAGAATGTCCCAAAAGTTGGTATTTCCGTTGTGTTTTAACGCCGCCAAAAGAGTGAGTTTAAATCATGAAATATTCATTATTCATTTTCTGAAGTATTAAAATGTGTACTTAAGTCAGTTCTGAAATATGAGTGCAAAACTTTGTGTCAAAGTGTGGCAAGTTGATTTGGTTTTTGCATGCAGCATAAATTAGGGTATTGCACCTGCTAAAATAATGAGCAGTGTTTGTAAGATTTTACTTTGGCTTGAAGTATTGCAATTTTAGTAGTGCTTTGAAGGAAAAGCTGTAAATCCAGCTGAATTTGCAATATAAACACAGAGACACAAAGTATTGCATAGATGTGAGATGAAATGAGTATAGACTTATATGAAACTAGATTTCAATGTTATGTATGTTGGTCTTTTGCCTTAAAAAAGGGAAACTATGTTTGAATTGATAAGTAGGAATTTTATTTCACAACAAAGAAAATTTGGCCTACAAAACTAGGTCACTGCTTTAGGGTCATGCATAAATTAAAGTGATATTTGAATCTAGGATTTAGTTTTATACAAAAGTGAGTATGCTTTACTCCTTTGAGTTACTCCTTTGAAGAAAGTAAATGCTATATGTACAGATATTATGTAATTTCAAGCAGATTTAATATTGAGTAAAATCTATGGTAAAATAGAGATTACTATGCTATTTGTATGAGTTCATAAAAGACAAAAGAATGTCAGAAGAGCATTTACAGGTTCTGTCAATTTTGGCAAAATAAAAAAACCTATAAGACAATTTGTATCTTGGATGTATAAAGCACGTATGAAAAGCGTTTGAAAGAAAAGGCTAATATGCAGAAATTATATGATACATTGGTATGAATTTCTGAAGAATGATTTTGGAGGATTTTATTAGTAACTTTGAAATGAAAGGAGGTTCATATTTGAAACGATTACAGAAAATATCCTTAGGTTTTGAAGTCTAATTGAAGCAGAAGCTTTAATATGAAATTGTGCAAAAGAAATCAAATTTATTTTAGCGCATACTAATTAGGTCATTCATTTGTGAAGGTCACTTTGACCTTTTGTGACTTATTACTGGATTAAGCGGTGTGCACATAGAGACAGATATGCAAATACTCTAAAACTGAGTTGTTTCTTTTTTGGTAGGATTTTCGAGAAAAGTTAAATTCTTGATATGGCTGTATCTTCATCATACATTATAGATTTAAGCTACATTCAAGTCAGTGTGTTTGCAGGAAACAACTCTTAGATATAAGTCTAAAAACTTTAAATATGGACATTTACTCATTCTTGATTTAATTCTCAGTAAATCATTTATTGAGATATCATATTCATAACTGATGTATTCTTCTGAATATCTGAATGTTAACACAAGATTTCTATCTGCATTTTCTCTTTGATTGCAGATTGAATAAAATTACACCTATCCAATTAAAGAGCGGCGTTCTGTTCACTTTGTCGAGTGATCCATTTACTATTGGGACAAATCGAAAATATTGTAGCATCAGGCTTTCTCATTATAAAAAATGAGCAGATTCACTGTACTTGACAATTATCTACTTCGTTTGTATATTATATAGAAAGAAAATACACCAAATATATGCAGATACGATGAATTGTAATATTCTTCAGTAGTCGATAACAGAATCATGTTTATAGTGCAATAAGAACTCGACAAACGATACAATAGATATGATAGATATGATTATGTGCCTACTACATGAATATGGAGAAGATTACGTGTATCTACGACAGTGTATTAAATCTCCATACTACATGTCAAAAACTGTGTGGCATTTTTTCTTGAACATTGCACTTACTCATATTGCAAAGAAAAATAAAACAAAAAATGAATCTAACTCCTGAACATCAGTGCAATGTGGAAGTGTACAGCTCAGATAATGAGTAAGGCAAGTTTGATTTTACTTCAAGGACTATCAAGTAAATGAAATTCTTGCCTCTTAGTTGGTTTCTTTCAAATTTCAAGGATATCAATGATGACATCCAATTGCTTTAAACGTCAAGAATAAAACAACACAAGGACAAGAGGGCAGTCTCTGCAGTAACTGAGCCTAAAATAGCACAAAAATGACACTCATTTGTGCCTGCTATCCACAGCGCTACTATACTCATAGTAACCACATCACTGGGTATTGGTGTCTAACATTTTGATGGGATTGCACAGCAATTACTCATCCTCAGCGTTTTTCACCAAAGTTGGGTCTGTGAGTAATTGAGATTTTGTAAACATATATCAATCGCATAGGATCATATACATCTGGGGACCGACCTTTCACGTCACCATCCAAAAGAAACAACTCATGATCAAACCCTGGGTTGATACCAGAGTCAACTACTAACCCAACTCATGTCTATCCTCTCTCCTTGTTAACGAACATTCCCACCATCCTTCTCCTATGACAAAAAGTACTTTTTTTTTGTTCCCCATCCTCTATTCCTCCCACATCAATACCCATCATTCTCCCCATCAAGTCATTGTCACCCTGCTTGAATACATCACCAAACTGCCACAATCTGTTTCTCTTCACAACATCCACCCCCCTTTTTTTTTCTAATACCATTTCTTTCTCTTGGTGATACAGAGTATAGCGTCTGCACTGTGGAATATCGAGGGTAGAATTATTTAAAGGGAAGGTTGAGTTCTGGGAAAGGTGAAAAATAATTTGTCAGCTTTCTCATTCCTTTTATGTCAGTTTGGAAGAACATAGTAGAAATGTCCCCTGAAAAGGATTTCTCTTCAAATGCACTTATATTAGAAATATGACGAAAAATAGCTGAAGTGTTCAGGCCAAACGTTCATGCCACATCTGTGTGCAGTCCGATATACCCATTTCTGTGTGCGGTGCAAGTGCTTTTGAGCAAGTTTGGGTAAATTTCTTATAATTTTGATGATTACAAAACCTCACAGAATACACCAATCCTTATTTAGACATGATCAACCTTTTCCAATTGCTTCCAGACAGTTTCTTTCACAATGTAATCGCATGATCAGAACTCAACTTTATCTTTAAAGCAAAGATTACACCAAAAATTTGGAACAAGACAACAAGCATTCAGAGTTCAAACATTTATGCTTTAATAGTACAAAAACAATAAGAAAAAAAAAATGAAGCAATCCACTTCATGTGCACTTTTGTACATTGTCTATTCACTCAAAAGAATTCACAAAACGTCAGTACACACGAGATTACACTTTCACAATAGTTAATATTTTTCACAGCACTATCTATTCCAAGCTCAATATAAGTTATAGTAAGGGGAATTTGCTTTCTATGGAATGAGCTTCTAAAATGTCATTCCATAAGCCGAAAAACAATTTGAAATGTGTTTTTAGATAATTTCTTATAAAAATTAACTAATTAACTAAATAAAGTGGTCAAATTTAGTCTTCTTTCACATTAGTGAAGAAAAGTAGCTATGGGAAATACATACCACCGTGGGACAAGTAGCATGCACATGGACTCTACCTTGAAAATGAACCAAAAATACATGGTGACTCAGTCATTCAACAAGGCCTTGACATGAGAGTAGTCTGCAGCATTAATTGTTTTATTAACGCTGCATTTACAAGAACAATGTCTTATAAAGAGTTGCAATTAATTCAATCAATCATATGACCTCCAATCAATTCCAAATTCCAAATTTGGAATCCCGTATCTCCTGTGTACCATACAGAGTTGCTATTGGTAACACACTCAAATGGAATTGCAATCAATTTGAATCAGTCGCAACATTTTATAAGACAGGGCCTGGGGAGAGTTTCATCAAGTGTTTTGTCAGTGATTTTTACCGACAACTGTTTTCAGCTTCTGAAATCCTTGCATCTGACTGGCTGAGAGCAAATTTGTTGGTAAAAATCACTGACAAAACACTTGATGAAACGCTCCCCTGATCCTACACCATGCATCATGACCAACAAAGGCTTATGCCTAAAAACAAGTACAGTTCCTAAGTTGCTGTCCCTGTTTGATCCCTTTGAGTGTTGTTGCTACGGTCATCACCACCTCGTGGTCTGTGATCTTAATCATCGGGTCTAACCACAAGGCTTTTGATGACCCACTTAAGGTCAAGTGAATATACCTCATGTTGAGAGGGAGAAAGAGAGAGAGAGGAAACCTGATTTGTGGTCAGTGAGACATTCCTGTACCTGCCCCACTTCTAAGACATGTGATGCAAAGAAGACGGAAAGGGAGATTAAATTTAGCGAGAGGTACATGTGCTTGTACTGTTCTGTCATGGAACCCGAGGCCATAATCAGTTCCTGAGGATGGCCCAAATGAAAAGATTGTTAATTGCATGCTAAAACTAAAACTTCTTATTTTAGCAATGTACCTATAAGAAAATATTCTGTGAAAATATTAGACTCAGCACTGAAATGGCCTGTTGGGTGATGTTCAGGGATGCTGTGATGTCACAGTATCATGACCATGTCTCAGTTACAGTGATGTCACTGATAATAACATTGTGGTGTCATAGTGATGTCACAGCATTGGGGTAATCTCATAACAGCTAATTAATTTGACCCAGACATTAATGTCCAGTTTTGAGGAGCAAATTATGCATTTTTCCTGATTCATATAATATTATTATTCTGAAACAGAAGGAGTGCATTAATTTTGTGACACCTACCATTAGGTTTGTAATAAACTGCATATCAAATATTCTTCAAAGGGTAATCATTGGATTTAAAAGCTTTAACCACAAATCATGCAATCTCAGACTTCATGGAATCTAAGATCATGAAGATATTGGAATTCTAACTGTCTGGTATGCATGTTATCATAATGGGTGAGATAGCACAATTTGTGGTTGATGCCTTGGTCACACGGACGAGATCAACACCAGACCGACGCCAGACTGAACAAAAACTTACATTATACCGAATGACAAGGAATTGGTCGGTTTTGAATCGGTGTGGAGTTGGTTTGGTGGTGTGACTTGGGTATAAAGCAATATATTCCATGAAAAAATCTTGCGCTCTAAATAATCATCATCTTGCACTTTTCAAGATGGCTGATCAGTACAACACAGGGACCACATGCCACTTAGGATAAAGACAGAGAAGTTGACCCTGTCCTCTGAGAGGTCAAAGGTCAAGTTTACATCATGCCCATGCCTGGATGACCTCCCGGGTGACCCTGCGGTTCCTCTGCTGCGAGCTTGATGAGGTCGTCGATACGCAGGATGGTGATGGCGGCCTCGGTGGCGAACTTGAGACATTTGACCTTGCAGATGGCAGGTTCTAGCACACCATGTGCCTTGTTGTCTCTAACAAGCCCCTCGACCAGATCAAGCCCAACCCTATGAAGAGAATAAAAAAACAAAATGAGGAAACATTAAGAATGGATCAATACACTGCAGCACGGTCCTTTTAGGAACTTCATTCTAGAGAGAATTATTTAACAAGTCATACATGATGACATCATAATGATGATGATGATGATGATAGTTATTGTGATGGTGGTGATGATGACGATGATGATGATAATGATGATAATGATAACGATAATGATAATGATTATGATGATGATGAAAAAAAATCTTGCGCTCTAAAATAATCATCATCTTGCACTTTTCAAGATGGTTGATCAGTACAACACAGGGACCACATGTCACTTATGATAAAGACAGAGAAGTTGACCCTCTCCTCTGAGAGGTCGAAGGTCAACTTTACATCAAGCTTCTTTTCCACAATCACTACTATACAGGCCATGCAATATTGCAATTAAGATCATCAAACATGGAATAAATAAAAAAATGTGTGTAGCATAATATTCCATGATAATTCAAACAAAATATCAAAGTGTCATAAGTTTTCTCTTTGTAAACTTATAATACCACATACCTAAATAATATACAGAAAAATTTGGTAGAGTAGGCATAACTGCTCTGTGTGTACAGCAGTAGTCTCAGAACCAGGAGATCCAGGTTTTGAGCTAACTCGATTTTTAGGAAATACACTAATAATACATTAACTAGGATTTCAGATTAGAAAAAAATTGTTGAATCCAATGAATGAATTTTAAGTACTTTCTTAGCAGTGTAGATAAATTAATCCACTCAATTACAATATACTTTAAAGTGTTTCCCATTCTGAAAAAAAAACTAGTATATTGAGTACACTTTTATGATTTTCTGCGTGTAGGACAAGTCACTTACCATTTTAGATGTGAGTGGCCAGCCTGTAGCTGGGATGTATTGTGGTATGCCCTGAGCTTGGCTACGAGGTCAACGGAGTCCTTGGCTGCGTTGACAGCAAGCGTCTTGGGAATGACTAGGAGAGAGTTGGCAAACTCAGCAATGGCCAACTGCTCACGTGAACTCTGCAGAGAGGGGAGAAAAACATCAGTGTTACAAAGCCATGTCGAACTGAGAACCCACAGCAATGCAGCTGAATTGTTCAGAGGTTCATATGGTAAGCAAAAGGACATCCCAAGATTGTTTGAAGATAAATTTGAAGATATATCTCACATGCATCATGAAAAAGAGACAAAGATTAACAAAAATGTACATGTACTCTGCTACATGGCTTTCTGGGTAGATTTCTTCTCTTTTTTTTAAAAACCACAAGATGATCAGGAATACAGAACCCTAAAGGAATGGTGTACAATGACCAAAGCAATTACGGGAAAATACACCCTTGGTATTTATCTTCCTGAAGTTTCCCACTCTTTGTGTGATCATCCAATGTGTGTAACATGAAACCTGCTCCATGTTATGAAATGCATCCATTTCCTCATATTTTGCTCCTACTATAACCCCTTTTTTCTCCCCCTTTTTTTCAGTATCATTGGGAGTCACCTTCGACTGAAAGAGAGAAACCATAACATACCCTGCTTCCCCTGACTTACCAGAGAGGTTGCTAGATTCTCCAAATATATGGAGAGAGCTGATTCGACAGCACCTCCTCCTATGACCACAGACTTGCTCTCAATGACACGCTTGACAACACAGAGTGCGTCGTGTACAGAACGCTCCATCTCATCACACTGGTTGTCGTTGGCTCCACGCAGGATCATGGATGCTGCACTGCGGACCTTGGGACTGTGAAACAAGACAGTTACAGTATGAAAATCATATTACTTGTCCTAAAAATCAAAATCGAGAACAACTTACAACTGAATCATTCTGCTATCTTTAAATCACACAATATCCTTTTGTGCTTGTCAGAACTGACCAGGGCCTCGTAGCATAAAACTTACCATTAATGGTAAATCTGCCATCAATGGTAACTACCATAGCAACATTGCTCAACAGCCGATCAAATTCAAGGTTTAAATGAAAGTTACCATTGATGGCAAAGTTACCATCAATGGTAAGGTTTATGCAATGGGGCCCTGGTTTAGCTGAGTATTTTCATATTACCAGTACTATTCACAACCTCACCTAGTTCAAGAGAGACAACTGTGTATCTATGAAATGTGGAGTTTCAGCAAATTTGCACTGGAATGGCAGCAACACTCCTAATCTTGTGATTAAAATTCAGGAAAAAGATCCATTTTCCATTATCAGACGAGAAAACGAATGTCCATGAGTGATTTATTTGAAAGCCTGATGATTGCTCATCAGTACTGAAACAAAGATACTGGACAGTATCTTTTAAAATATCACTTTCCAATCAAGATACAACATAAATGATGAAAACTTACCCCTTGATGAGGATAAGTTCATCGTCTGACACACGTTCCTGTACCACCTCCTCAGCCTGTCCAAGCATGGAAGCTTCAAATGTCTCCTCACCTTCCAAGTTAGCCAGTGTGACTAGCAGTTGAGCTGCAATGCAAACATATTCAACGTGAAATATGAACAGGACAATGATGATAATGATGCAGATTAAGTTGTCGGTGGTGATAGTGATAGTGGTAGTGGTAGTGATGGTGGGGATGAGATTGGTGATGATAACAGGTGTCGTGGTCTAGTGGATATGACATAGGACTGTAGATCACATGGTTCGCGGTTCAAATCCCTCTGTGACACTAACATCCTTTGGCAAGACATTTTAATCTACATTGCCACTCTTACAAAGGAGATAACGGGTACCGGTGAGGATTGCCGAAAGTCCATGCGACTGTTTTTGCTACTGCCCTACATGTATGCATGTGAATAGTGCAAAATGGTAGGTATGCTCCATAAGGAGTGGAGACGATGCACGCTTGTGTGCGGGCTTGAAATCCAAAGACTATGGGTAATAATAAAACATTGTACAGTGCACTGAAGTGGAGTATTCATGGAATGCACTTTATAAATGTAACATACTATTATTGTTATTATAGGTGTCCACCAAAGGTGTAGGTGATTGGTGATAAGATCGAATGATGAATGTGATGATGAAGGCAAGAATCGAGAGGGTGATAACAATGATATAATATGGACTGGCCTTGAGGGGGATACATCATTTATTGCATGAACTAGAATTTTATTGCCCAAGTCAAAGACGATGGCAATATGATTCTAGTGAGGGCAATTAATGTTGTATCCACCGAAAGTAGCCAGTCCATATCATTATTGTCAACAGAATCAGACATCTAGAGCAAACTCGAAAATATTGTAAAAAAATACAGTTTATTGCCCGCTATTTAACACACAAAATCCCATTGACTTTCGAAACCGGGCAATAAACAATTAATCGGCCAGCAATTTTCTTGGCTTGTCAAAGCCGGGCAATAAAATGTAAAAATTACATTGCTCAGATGTCTGATATGGTTGATAATGATTTTTGTCATGATGCTGAAGTTTATAATCATAATGATGAAAACAGTAACTTGATAACAAAATTCTTCCTAATGTGCTATATAATTGCTCTTCAACCAATAAGAAGAATTAAGTTGAGGGTGCATGGACTTTTTTAGGAGAAATGATACAAAAGCAAATAATAAGAAAGCATAAAACCAAAATCATAAAAAATACAGAATGCATGTTGAGTGGTACCTGTTTAACATACAGGCATAAAATACCAGTGTGATTACGTTTCATTTTTCTCTGTTTAAGTCAAAACAATCTACATGATCTAGCCTAAAACGACAAGCCTCATTCCAAAATAGGACAAAGCATCTCCCTCAATTAGTGGTATATCAGACATCAGCATAACTCACCTCCCGTTGCCTTGGCGATCCTCTTGAGGTCCTGTTTCTTACACCTCCTGACAGCCATGGCTCCAGCCTCCACAAAGTACTTGAGACAGAGATCATCAATACCTCCAGTGGTCAGGATCACGTTGGCTCCAGCATCCAGGATCTTCTGGATCCTCTCCTTCGTGATGTCAGACTCCCTGAAAGTGATTTTAAAAACCGCATTCCGTAATCACAAGACTATTTTTACGAAAAACTGTTTATGAGGACATTCCAATGTTTTTATACGTTTTTTCAAGAAAGTTAATAAAAAGCTTGAAATATTATGCAGTTGGAATCATTAAATTTAACAAAAATATTATTTCAAAAACTTGAAGAAAAAAAAAACACATTCAATGAACAGAAGAATGCATAAAGGTGGCCTGGTCATGATCCAGTCATGTCCTGACTACCTGTGGCAGTGACATTGATAAGGAAATCCATACATAATAGCAAGTTGCTCTGAGGGAAAGCTGAAAAATCAGAGCTCCAGTAGTATTCAAGCTGTACATTTAATTTGCATATCTGAAAAGAAGAGAATATACAGCATGTCGATTATTGAGCTCACCTTTGACGGATGGCATCTAACTTCTCAGGGTCGTCTACGATGACATGAACTCCCAGATGCATTTTGGTCTTCTGAAGACTGAAATCTAGACAAGCGATCTTCGCACCAACGATTCTCTTGTTCATCGCTGTTGGGGGAAAAAAAAGATGGAAGCACAAAGTGAAAACCAGGATTCCTCTTTTTAAAATGTCTTGCAGTCTAGATCATGTGCCAAGTTTCAATTTCTAGCAGTCTTTTTAGCTAACATGTTATTTAGATTGAATTGACCTTATTTCAATATCAACAGTTAAAACAACACACTAACATTGACTATAACTACTGCTCATAATGAAGAACTACAAAAACGACAAAAATGCCATGCTCTAGTATTTTATGTCAACTAAAGAGTGGATCCTATCTAGCACATATCTATAACAAAAGTTTTGTATGGAAGCAAATCTTTCATTATCTACTATAACTCTGGTTTTCTAGCATTTGGAACTTTTTTGCAAATATGACCTGTTCAATTGAGAATGCTTAGAGGCCTTTGTTACAACCAGTAACTTTTTCTTTCTTTCTCCTGTTCATGAAAATGTAAAATAGTCTTTATCTGTAGCATCTTTTTCTTATTTTCTTGTTACAGGTAAGGTTTAACTCATCCTGTTTGGCTTATGGGAGAGAAAATGTCCAGACACCCTCGACTTGCCCAATCAATACAGAGAATGATCCCTTACCCTGTGATGCTATGGTACAGTTAAGAGCATATCCAGGTACCAGGACAGTCTCTTTGGAGCTCTTGCCATGTGCCTTGAGGAGGTTGATAGCCTTGATAGGGCACTTGATGGCTCCCTTAGCATCGGTGGTCTTCACAGCCTGGGCAGCCTCGTAGATCATCTCTGACCAGAACTCTGGATCCCTGATTTCACAAACACAACATGACAGGAGGTATTCATCAAACAGGGTCCTCAAATTCATTTTTAACTCATTAACCTGCTGTATACAATTTGCTTTGGTACGACACATGTTTCCCATAGAATCCAGTCTCAGCTACCAAGGGCTAAGTATTCAACTGGTTAACAAACAAGTTATACAAAGAACAAATATCTACAACCTTCTGACATTTATAAACACCAAATTTTTTAAAATTTGAAACTGCTTTTTGATGAATGATCACTAAACATAATTTGAAAAATTATGCAACAATCAGGTTAAATAATGGAATACTACTATTATTCACCTGGACATGAATACATGGAAAAGGTTATTTAAAATATGGGCAAGGCAATTCTTTGATCGTTGATTCCTTTTAAAAAAAGAAATAGAGAAAAAGATATATGATCTATGTACCACAAAGCTCACAAATTATTTGTCACCTTTCCCAGAACTCAACCTTTCCTTTAAAAATCTAACAACATGTCCTAAGTCCAGTTAATACTCACAATCATACCCCACTGTCTGCTAACAGCCAAAAGGGCATAAAACTACAAGAAATGATATGGGGCCATTCTTTGTAAAGTGAAACTTTCAGTCACACACATGACCAACTAAGTTTGCCTCATTGCCGGAAAATCAGATTACATTTTATTGATTTTTTATATGAAAAAGATTTCCTTTTCTTTGACACGGAAAAGTCATTTCTCAACCATAATATTTTTATAGAGACATTTAAAAACACCCTTTATTGAGTGGTCACAGATGTGACCGACCCAATTTTCACTTCTAAAAAAAAAAAAAAAAAAATGTTCACTAATTCATGGAAATTTGCTTTCAAACTGTTCAGAGCAATCCCATCATAGAGCAATGAAAAGTGGAAACTTGCACTCCAAGGGAAATACAAGAAAAGTAGGTTTGAATACCAACAAGTAAGACCCTTTTTTGAGCGAGGTCACACACGTGACCAACCTAATGTTGACCTCTGAAAGAAAATGATGTACTCTCATTTAAAATATTTTTACTCTCCATCTGTTGGGGTAAAAATAATATAATAAAATATGCAAAATGAGAGACTTCTACTACAAGACAAATACTAGAAAATTAAGTTTAAATGAGCTATTTTTCAGGATTTTGGTCTGAGAATGGCCCTATGGGTTAATTAATGCCATTCTGGCTCCCAGCACACAACATGCATCTTTTGACAAAGAGGGCGCAGCATTCTTTTAAGTAAAATCGAATTGCGAGTATGAATTACCTGTAAATAAATAGTGTTACATAAATATGCTTCAAACCTTTCCAAATCTAGTGAGTATAACACATGTACATGTATGCATGAGAATTGAATACAATTCAAGAAAGACTTCATACCTTCCAATAAGCTTTGATGACATAGATGTCTTGGCAGCATTGATGATACTCTCTTTACCTAAATCATCTGTACTAATTGTCAAATGTTCCTGGATGTAACGACATGCTTCCCTATAAACAAAACAAATATTTGATCAAATAGGTTAGAAAATCTGTTCATAGTATAGCTTATTTTAACACTTAACAATAAGATTGCAAAGAGTTAGTAATTGAAATGTGATGGTGTTTTATAATCACCTACATACATGTAGCTGTGAATGGAGAATTTATCAAAATTAAAAAAGGACTATTAAAGAGCAAAATAAAAAATTGAATATTTGTAGAGCTTTGAAGAGAAATAGTCCGAATAATCTTCTCTTCCCTGCATAATATTAAATCTGTCAACAAACAGTAATTAGCACACTAACATTTCTAAATGTTTGCCAATAAAGATATAATCATAATCAATGCAATAATGGAACTACATGTATGGTTCCCTATTCATAGGTGCATGAATACCCAGGCTTTAGCCTCAATAACCTGATCAGGAACTGAGGCATTTGCGAAAAATATCTTTCTACATAACTGTACCTGTTTACCTCACCTGACTCAAGTGTAACAAATGTAGATTAAAGGGATTCGGTAACTTTGTGGAGGCTTGATTTAATAAATTGTTGACTTTCGATATCTGTCTTGTATGCTGATGTTCAGAAGGATAAATAAATAGCCAGGCATAGAAAGGTTTTCAAATATATAATGCTATTATTAAGATATCTATGACTGAATACTCCCATTTACGAAAGCGTATGGCCATACGCTTTAGTCTAACACTGAGTCTATGGGGGAAATGAGTCTGGCATTTCCGGTCACTTGCATATGTTTACTTTTGTGAAGCACATGATGATTTTGAAGTGCTTTTTTTCCCCCTGGACTTCATTTTTACACCATATTACATACACTGATAGCATGTAAGGCCAGGCAGCTCAGATTTTATCAAGCCTCTACAAAGTTACCAAATCACTTTAATATGATGTCTTACAAAAGGACAATAGTGCCATGGCAAGAATTTTAACACCTTACTTTGTGATCCACAGGCTGCTGACTTATCAACAAGACAACCACACCTCTGCCTTCAAATTACTATGACAAATGACCTGTACCCATGATGTATTGTACCCTCTTGGTGACTTACTTGCATGCTAATCTGTATCCACTAATGATGGTTGTAGGGTGAATCTTCTGTTTGACAAGCTCATCAGCATTCTTGAGCAGTTCCGCAGCGATAATGACCTGTCAAAAAATACCATAAAGATTTTATCAGAGATGGAAGCATATAGGGAAGTTTCTTGGAGGGGTAAAAAATAATATGCACATTTACATGTAGTAGCATAAGCTTAAAATGTTGGGTTGTTTTTTCCTTGAAATGATGTGATTTCAAAAAGTTTTAGAAAGTGAAACCTAAGTAGTGATAAATCATTTGCTTTTGTGGACTTAAATATCTGCTGTCAACAAGCCTCCTAAATATTTAAGTAGAAATTCCTAGTTCAGCCTATGCATGCACTTTTTCGAGACTTCTTTCCATTAAAATAGCAAAATATATATGGTCATTATGATTTAAAAACTTTCAAATGAGGACATTTCTTTTGTTGAAATTGTACTATCTCTGCAAATCTTTGCTCAGTAACATGCATACCTATGACATGAAATAAAATCATAGAAAATATTATTTGAACTTGTTTATGTTGTGTGAAATTTGTTTCAGCATGTCACTTTACCTAGTAAATAACAGAGAATTCCAATGCTTTCCACAGAAAATATACCTAAAGACATTCATTAATATACTTACCACTGACGTTGTTCCATCTCCAACTTCTTGGTCTTGGAGATCAGCTAGCTCTACCAAGATCTTAGCGGCAGGATGTTCCACCTCTAGAAGCTTGAGGATTGTGGCGCCATCATTTGTTACTGTGACATCCTGGTCACACAAACACAAACAGGTACATAGAAGTTAATTACGGACTGGCAGGAAGAACAATCCTTTAGGTAGACTACCATTATCGGTCATCTATGGTTATTCATTATTCAGATATATGCGCATTTAGCATTTTCCTGGCAAGGGAACATATCTTTAGTCCAGTGCCACCAATGTTTTGAATGTATAATAACTGGGACTTTATTACACAAGTTATAGATCTTGACTTTTCTTTTTTCATTGTTCATCTTGAAACAGCATTCCAGGATATCAATAATAATAATATAATAATAATATGTAAGATTTATAAGGTGCCAAATCCACTTGATGATCAGATGCTCGAATGCTCAGATATCAAATCATAATTCATGAGCCTATTTTGAATTTAAAGGGGAAAACAAGCTTTACTTATTTCAAAAGTTGTGTATCATTTTAGAACATGGGCAGTAAAAGGGGAAAGTCCACCCTGGTATTACATGTAAGTTGATTTGAATAATAGAAAAAAATGAGAGAAACAGATTAGTGAAAGTTTGAGCAAAATCCGATAAGAAATAAGAAAGTTGGATTTTTTGAAGTTCTGTTTTTTTTAAGTCAATCAAACACAAACTGGCAACTCTGTGAGATATCTTGCGAGCTTCTCTCCCATTTGCTCAGTACAGAAAATCTCATAAATTCTAATTTTCTTATAAATTTTTCGATGAAGGAATAGATTTGTTTCATATAGCTTTTGTGTAAAAACATATGAGCAATGACTATATACATGTATCTAAGGTGCATGTTTGATTGAATATTTTCTTTAGAGAAAATAGAAATTAATGATTTTTGGGCTACAGAGTAAAAGGGAGAGGAGCTCGTAAGATACGTCATAGAGTTGTCAATATGTGTTTGATTGATTACAACTTCAAAAATTCAAAACAGTGTTGGGTACCTCGAGATCGATCTCAATCTCGAGACCAGTCTCGAGATTGGCATCAGTAACCTCGATCTTGTTCTTGATCTCGAAGATGTTGGTCTTGATCTTGATCTCGAAGATGTTGGTCTTGATCTTGATCTCGGAGCTTCTGTTCTCTGAATTTTCGCTCGAGATCGCTCGAGATCAACATTGTTATTACGTAAATTATCAAATGAAAAAGCTTTTAAAATCGTTCACCAATCGACGAAAACATGACTCAGTGTTGGGTACCTCGAGATCGATCTTAATCTCGAGACCAGTCTCGAGATTGGCATCAGTAACCTCGATCTTGTTCTTGATCTCGGAGCTTCTGTTCTCTGAATTTTCGCTCGAGATCGCTCGAGATCAACATTGTTATTACGTAAATTATCAAATGAAAAAGCTTTTAAAATCGTTCACCAATCGGCGAAAACATGACTCAGTGTTGGGTACCTCGAGATCAATCTTGATCTTGGACATATTTGATCTTGATCTCAGATGTTCTAATCTTGATCTTGATCTGGATCTCGGACTGTCTGATCTTGATCTCGGACTGTCTGATCTTGATCTCGGACCCTCTGGTCTGGACCCAACACTGATTCATAACTTTGTTATTTCTTATCGTATTTTACTCAAACTTTCACTGATCTGTTTCTTTAACTTTCTGCTTCCTTTAAAACCAACTTGTAATTGGGGTGGACTTCCCCTTTACAATCCTCTCTGGCAAAGAAAGTACTACAATAATTCATAGAGGATAAAACACCATAAAATCTAAGAATATATGAAATATTTCATCCTCCACATCCCTTACTTTGTACACATCTACTAATCACGTCTCTTTGATACTACTGACATGGCAGTATGTTTATGTGCATAACTGTGGAAGTAAACGGACAAGTTTGTATCCTTTTTCAGAAAATTGCCCATTTCTTATTTGTGATTGGTGGAGTAGCCCTTAGGGAAAACTTGTTTTAACTAAGTCCCAACTTTTTCTAAAATTGCTAGGATGCTCTAAGATGAAAGTTTTAATTGTGCAAGTTCAATCCTAAATCTGCTTGCCTGTGATGAAGTGGGCACATAGATTTAAGGCTCAGTGTTTATATTTACAAATAGGCAAACAAATTTCTTTAATCTCTTTTATTTTGAGAGAAAAAGTACTGTCCAACCGAGGCAACCATTGCATTGTACACTCAGCTTACCCCAACATCGTCAACCAGCATTTTATCAAGCCCTACGGGACCTAGTGAGCTCTTCACAATGTTGGCTATTGCAGCAGCTGCCATTACTGAGAGGAAGAAAGAGAAAGAGAAATGTAGCAGTTGTAAGGCCAAATGAAAAAAATAAGAATAAATGTATACTCTGAAATGTACATTTAAGTGATGAATACATAAAAAGACATTCATTCCACAAAAAGCATCAAGTCAGAATTGTCTTTTTTGTGAGATAGATCTAGTCTTTGGCTGCATAATCTACTAGATCTACAGTACTAAGTCTAAGTAGACTAAGTTGTCAACAGACCTTAGTATTTTAGTAAAGTCTTAGATCTATCAAAAATGTTTTTTTGTAATGCATTAAATATAAAGATGGTCACATCTCAGTCTTATTCAAAATTCCAAATTAAAAAGTTCAGGGAAATTACATGTAGGTCTTATTTAGACCTAATGTTAAATCTAATTTATATCTAAATCAATGATTTTACAATGCTAATCACTCCATAATTGATAACATCCAAAATTCCAAGACCAAGTCCAGGGAATAATTTTATTTACCTACTGAAATTTGAATAGTAATTCCAGTCATCAGACAAATATTTTGTTCAAAATTCTACGCAGTTCAACTTCAATGTAGCAAACTGCTGATATGTAATGTAAATTTGAGTAGCAATAAATCATACCCAAAATGCATAGCAAATTACTATGGCATGTAGTCTAACCTTTTTATACCTGGTAAATTATTCCCTTCAATTTCAAGACAGTCCATCAATCATAATTTAATATTAACAATAATGTTGGCTTCTCCAACCTCGCATAAGTGCGAGTGATAACGCTCAAGTCAGGTCTGTCACGTTGGTAAATAAAATTATTCCTTGGACTTGGTCACGTTGCGACACTCCTGAATCCTGGCGGTGGCGCAGTGCCCCAAAATTTTGTAGTTTTATCATTCAACCTCATCACTTCTTCATTCTTAATTTGACTGAAATTAAACTTCAAAGTTCAAGTCTTCATGGTCTTCTTCAACATGTTCAAGGAACTTTCATGACTTTTAAAAAATTTGTCCCGGTCCCAAACTTGGGCCATTTACTTTAAATTGATTCAACATGTTTTCTGTCTATCATATTCACCTCTGGCTCTGTGGCCACTGCCCACATTGACTATACAGAATGCAAATTTATTGTAAGTTGTCCATTGATTTTCACAATCATACAATGACATCCACAGTCACAGACACACAGCTGCAGCTTCATCACCGATTCAGTCTCGTCTCTCGAGCCATCACTTATCAGTCGAGTCGAAAATTATAAAAACTCACCATTTTGTGTTCTCACTGTATCTCCAGATGTCCTCTCTCCACTAACGGTTAAAGGCTTTAACGTAGACATTATTATACCGTCATAAACATAAAATGTACAATGAATAAATTATTTCGAGCTATTTAGTACCCGTTTCTATGTAGAATTATACGTTAGCGATGCATGCATGCAGGAGTGGAATTATCCTGTGTACAAATTCAATGGACAAAAAACACAAGCGTGCATGCTCGCCGTGCAGACACAGCCGTTGAGGGCGTTTGGTTAAAAGAAAGAAAATCGCGCAGGCACTATGCTATCGGGGATTGTCATATGTAACAACAATTTGTTTAAAAAGCGTGCGCGAACGGGATTAGAAGATGACCATAGACCTAAGTTTTTATTTGTCCAAGCCATAGACAATTAGACATAGTCAATGGCTTCATTTCATAGCTAATAGTAAGGTGGGAATTCAAATTAAGAAAATGGGTATTCATTCATTATTCCTTTTTTCCTAATCTAAAGACGAGTTTTTAGAGTCGGCCAAATTCAATCACAAGAACTCCGGGAATTCGTGCGTGAGTTCTACCACATATTTTTAGCACAGGTTAGCTATCTTTGTAAACTTAGCTCTTTGTAGAATCACATACACTAGAACCTTCTTCTATTCGGTCATTTCGGTGTTAGATGCAGGCAGGTCAGTCGAAACATACTCATCATCAGGAAGTATGTTTAAAGTAGATATTCATTGATTTTTAAAACTGACTTAAGTTTCATTATTGCGTAGGTGAAGCTTAGACCGGACAAGTTTGTCAAAATTCGACGCTTGCAAACATTCGAAGTAATGATTATTATCAATTACAAATTGCTAAAATACAGCCCGACATAGCACCTGAACAGCTCTCCGAAAGCCGCTGAAATGTGTGACGTCAAAGACAGGACGTTAATTGCACAAGCAGACGATGTCCCATAACATCTCACATATTTTCAGTGCCTGTTTTGTCATCTTCTCTTCAGTTATTTCACTTCACTAGCATTAGTCTATTATGTTTAATACATATATTGCCTCACTCTATAAACCCCGTGCATGGGTTTATTTGGATGGAAAATGAAGCGTTACAAGAATAAAGGAATCAGTTGCTTGTAAACAAAATAGACGCCATTGCATTCACAGCTGCATACACCGCTGGACGTTCGGCGTTGAATAAGGGATGAATACCGTCCTTGCAATCATTCAGCGGGCTTTTCAATTTGAAAGTGTGGTTTCTTTGATTGTCCTATATCATCCTATATATCCTCATCCTATATATTTACAAACAAAAGATTTCAGTAATCAGAATCTGTTTCATTCCCATTTTAGAATGGTGTGAAATATGGGCACGTTTGAATACACTAAATTCTTTATAATTTGAGAAATAACTGCACTGCACTTATGTTCATTCTTTATGGGACGTCGTCTGCTTGGACAGGATTGTTCCCTTTATTGACGTCATTGAAACATTGTTATTTTTTTGGCGAAGCGCTTGTATATCGCAGATGCTGGGAGGTAGTTTTATTTGTATTATTGTTTAATTACCTGATATGTAGTTGACTTTAAACTGATACGACTGCTATCTGTTAACTTGCCAGTTTCTAGTGATACATTATTTATCATATTTGTGATTTTCTTTGAATGTGTACTTTAAACAGTGATACAATGTTTTTGTTGTTGTTGTTTAATATTGTCGGTGCTCATTCATATGATAAGAATATTTTTAGCTTTCAGAGGAACTATATATAGCCCATGGGCCGCGGAACCCGGGGGGGGGGGGGCTGCAGCCCCCACACTTTTTTTTTTTTTTGGAGTAGACACGTTTCATAAAACCTCGGGAAAAAAGGTTCGAAAATTGTCAATATTGAGTTAATTCAAATCAGCCCCCACTTTCAAAAACGCTCTAGCCCATGTACAGCTTTGGTGAACAAGGGATTTCATGGGGGTGTCTAGCTTCATTTGTAGAAAAATAAAAAAAATCGAGATAAGTCGTGGTTCGATAGGGGCATGAAGAAAGGGACATTATGACAAAATACAACCCTGATATTGTACAACATACAAATAATGATATATTAAGGTTCAGTTTGGGTTTTTTTGGAGGGGGGGGGGGTGGTTGATGAGTACAATGAGTGCTTCAATATAATGACATTTTGTCTTTCGGGACTTTGCGGAATGCCCCCATTCATCCCAACAAAATTATAATCATCACTCGATATGCTTAGCTGGTTGATGCTCTCTTTATGCCTTTAATTATACGACAGATACACGGGGTGAAGAGCACCTTGGCACATCCCCGGGGCTGGCACAACCAAATCTGACATGTTGTGTACCGGTGCTTGTATACACACAAAACATGTGCATCTATAGTTCCATAATCGATGATGATGATTTTATTATATATTCTATACACACGGTAGAGTCTCTTCGCGGTACATAAAACTGCTTTACTATAGCAAAGCAGTCTGAAGAGAACCCTGTATATGATTATGATGATGATAATAGTGATGATGATAATATTGGTAAAGCGATGTGAACAATGAAGAAGATATAAACAGATTACGTAAATTCACAATCTTTAAAAATCCAATCAAATATCATACGACCTTTTCATCATTTTCCAATCTTTTTTTATTTTGGATTCAATAAAATAAAATAATAATTCTTTCTTCTCATTCATATACACACTGTAAAATAACGTCCAAGTACGGAGGAGATCACATCCGATAACTTGTTCATTCAATTTGTGTCTGTGTGTGCTCATCAAATGACTCTTGTTCTGTTAGGCCAATATCTGTAAAATTCCAAAATAAAACTGAGAGAGCTATTAATGGAGAATAAAATCACCTTATCACAATTGTGAAAAGAAAACCGCTGCATGCGGCATGCCTATAGTTTAGACATACATGTAACTATAATAGAAAAATAGGCTTGGCAATCACCAGCATCTTGTCAGGAGAAAATAATGGCAGAAGAAAGAGGCAGGCCACAACTCGGGCATGCATAATCAGTTGGCGGGAATGCCTTTTGATCAGCTAAGAACAGCTGAAGACAAAAACTTATATGGAGTATCTGTGTTTCGAGATCCAACGCGGCCCCAAGCTATGGAACAAAGATAAATACTGTAGATAGATAAATACATGTAGATAAATTAGATTGATAGATGGACAGATAGACAGGTAGATGGCTAGATGGCTAGATGGATAGCTGGATAGCTGGATAGCTGGATATATGGATAGAAAGATAGATAGATAGATGGCTAGATGGATAGATGGATAGCTGGATAGCTGGATATATGGATAGAAAGATGGATAGATAGATGGCTAGATGGATAGATGGATAGCTGGATATATGGATAGAAAGATAGATAGATAGATGGCTAGATGGATAGATGGATAGATGGATAGCTGGATATATGGATAGAAAGATAGATAGATAGATAGATAGATGGCTAGATGGATAGATGGATAGAGGGATAGCTGGATATATGGATAGAAAGATAGATAGATAGATAGATAGATAGATGGCTAGATGGATAGATGGATAGATGGATAGCTGGATATATGGATAGAAAGATAGATAGATAGATGGATAGATGGATAGATGGCTAGATGGATAGATGAATAGATGGATAGCTGGATATATGGATAGAAAGATAGATAGATGGCTAGATGGATAGATGGATAGATGGATAGCTGGATATATGGATAGAAAGATAGATAGATAGATGGTTAGATGGCTAGATGGATAGATGGATAGCTGGATATATGGATAGAAAGATAGATAGATAGATGGCTAGATGGATAGATGGATAGATGGATAGCTGGATATATGGATAGAAAGATAGATAGATAGATGGCTAGATGGATAGATGGATAGCTGGATAGATATTTGATATATAGACATATATTTAATAGATAGATATAGATAAATAGATATTAAAGTGATTGAAGCTCCTAATGGCGCCATCTTTCAACAGGATTTGAAAATTGTCTGTGCCTCTCATTTTCGCATCATGCCCCATTCTAGATTGTAGAAGCTTAAAATGTATCTGTAGGCAATTTTCCACATGTGCAACTTCAAAAATAATAGTTTAAGATATATTATGTGCCTATTTTCCTAACAGCTGTTTGTCGAAATTCAAAATAAAATGCGATTAATTTTCAAATTATAATCTCAATTTAGCAGTTACTGTAAGATGGCGCTGTTCAAGTTTTGCCAGTTTAATGCCATTTTAAAATACCATTTAATATTTTTCTTCAACAATTTAGATAAATGAAAGTGACTTTCTTTCTTGAAAGTTAAAAGAGCCTAGTATACCGAACTTGATATATAAGTGATTATCATATTAAGAAAAAAAAATTGTCAAAATCATAAAAGGCAAAGAAAAATCTGTTTTAACATGCAAAGTTGCAAACTACAAAATGCAGTCTAGTGTCTCCCTCGTTCGCTTATAGCGACCTCGCAAAATAATGAATGCAATTTATCAAGGACTTCGATAGAGTTAAAAGTTTTATGTAGCGAAATGCAGTATTTTGGGTATGGAGGGGGGGGGGGGGGTCGCGGAAGCTTTGTCACAGACTCCGCTCAGAAGTTTCCAGATGACTCCCCCCCCACCCCGATCCTCCCGGTCATGACAGTCCTGAAATCGTCGCCCTTCGTGCATGGTATAACTTAATGAAAGCAAAAA
Organism: Heliocidaris tuberculata; assembly: GCA_025618425.1. Taxonomy (NCBI): domain Eukaryota; kingdom Metazoa; phylum Echinodermata; class Echinoidea; order Camarodonta; family Echinometridae; genus Heliocidaris; species Heliocidaris tuberculata. The sequence continues at coordinate 38,097,845 of CM046839.1, read as the reverse complement.
GAATTTCTATTTCAACGGGTCAAAGACCCCGTTCTCACTCACTTTGAAAGTGGACTTTTGGAGCGGTCTATCTAAGACCCGTTCCTCAGGAACGGTTCTTAGGTGAGTGTGAACGGTCAAAGTGGTCCAGGAAGTGGTCTTCTGGACCGCTCCAGAAGACCACCTCGGGGAGGTGGTCTTGAGGAACGGGTCTTATTAAGAGCGGTATGGACCGCTCTAAACGTGCAATGTGAACGAAAGCGTACTTCAACCGGAAGTGAGCTAGTGACGTTCCGCGCGGAAAAAAAAGCAAAAGCAATCGATCGGGCAGCCGGCAGGCACGCTACGGTACATCAGTTTGTATTCCGCGCGAAAAATTTGACCCGCTGAACTGAGCTGCCATAGCAACAAGGCCACTTTGAATCGTGGAGCGGTTTGAGCGAGAAAAACTGCTCGGAGTGTGAACGCTAGCAAACCGTTCCTCAAGACCCGTTCCTCTGGAGCGGTCTAACTAAGACCACTTTCAAAAGTGAGTGAGAACGGGGTCTAACAATGAGTGAGAATGAACTTGTTTATTCGAGTCTGTATTTGCTCATCAGAATGATTCGTGTACCATTAATATTACAAGCAGGTAAAACTCTGTATAATTCCATCAGTGATACGGTAAACAGCTATAGGGCGGGAACAAATATTGAACAATTACAGACAGGATCAATCATCGCAGATGTCATCCCAATTTTTTAAAAAAATTTAATTGCAATCTCTCCGTCGTAAATGTGTTAAAACAAAACAGAGCTGTGTGTGTGTGTTGAAGCCAATTATCGTCGCCATCATTTCCCTAGTATTACGCCATTGTCTGTCTGCGGATTATCAAAGAGCTGGAAGTTTTCAAGATGTCGTTTGTATTTATGGTTGCCTTTGCTCTCATCGCTGGTACTAGTGCAACGCATTCGGTTGACCCAACGAAATATTGCATCCAAAATCAATTTATGGTCACCCAAGGTTAGCTCGATATCATAAATGGTCGTCATCTAACTCTTGCATAATGCATTCTCGTTTGCAAATATAGATTGATTATGTGCATGTTAATCTTTTGATAATTTTGTATGCAGTGAGTGATATAGAAAATTAAATAATCACGTAAGAACCTTAGTTTCTGCCAAATGAATGTGTAGCTATATATATTTATTAGGTTTTTTTTTTTTTTTTTTTTGTATGATATATAATCTGATAGTATTTCGGAATACCTCATTTCATGTTCGATAGAAACTGCATTTAGTCATAATAATGTTATTATGTTATGTTAAAGTCATAATTACTTTACAATGTTTATAATATATATATATATATATATATATATATATGTTAAGGTTTCACGTATCGGCTCAAACAAATTCAAAGAAAACTGCTAAAAAGCGTTTGTAATGCATTGTGGCCAATTTTATTGTTCTCCTGAAGAAGACGCCAGGGAGCGTCGAAAATTTGAGTAGAAAAATAAAATTGGCCACAATGCATTACAAACGCTTTTAGCAGTTTTCTTTATATATATATATATATATATATATATATATATACAGTCAAACCTGCTTTAGCGACCACCTGTATAGAAAGACCACCTGTCTATAAAGACCACAATTTTTGTTTCCCTTGGCAAAAAAAAAAAAAAAAAAAGGCAAAGAAAAATCTGTTTTAACATGCAAAGTTCCAAACTACAAAATGTAGTAGTGTCTCCCTCGTTCGCTTATAGCTTATAGCGACCTCGCAAAATACTGAATGTAATTTATCAAGGACTTCGATAGAGTTAAAAGTTTTATATAGCGAAATGCAGTATTTTGGGTATGGAGGGGGGGGGGGGTCGCGGAAGCTCTGTCACAGACTCTGCTCAGAAGTTTCCAGATGACCCCCCCCCCCCCCGATCCTCCCGGTCATGACAGTCCTGATATCGTCGCCCTTCATGCATGGTATAACTTGATGAAAGCAAAAAGAATTTCTATTTCAACGGGTCAAAGAGCCCAAAGAGCTATTAGGTACTGAACTAGTTTATTCGAGTCTGTATTTGCTCATCAGAATGATTAGTGTACCATTAATATTACAAGCTGGTAAAACTCTGTATAATTCCATCAGTGATTCGGTAAACAGCTATAGGGCGGGAACAAATATTGAACAATTACAGACAGGATCAATCATCGCAGATGTCATCCCAATTAAACAAAAAATTTAATTGCAATCTCTCCGTCGTAAATGTGTTAAAACAAAACAGAACTGCGTGTGTGTTGAAGCCAATTATCGTCGCCATCTTTTCCCTATTATTATACGCCATTGTCTGTCTGCGGATTATTATAAAGAGCTGGAAGTTTTCAAGATGTCGTTTGTACTTTTGGTTGCCTTTGCTCTCATCGCTGGTACTAGTGCAACGCATTCGGTTGACCCAACGAAATATTGCATCCAAAATAAATTTATGGTCACCCAAGGTTAGCTCGATATCATTAATGGTCGTCATCTAACTCTTTCATAATACATTCTCGTTTGCAAATATAGATTGATTATGTGCATGTTAATCTTTTGATAATTGTGTACGCAGTGAGTGATACAGAAAATTAAATAATCATGTAAGAACCTTTCTGCCAATGTGTAGCTATATATAATATTAGGTTTTTTTTTGTATGATATATATTCTGATAGTATTTCGGAATACCTCATTTCATGTTCGATAGAAACTGCATTTAGTCATAATAATGTTATTATGTTATGTTAAAGTCATAATTACTTTACAATGTTTATATACATATATATATATATATATATATATATATATATATATATATATATATATATATATATATATATATATGTGTGTGTGTGTGTGTGTGCGTGTGTGAGTGTGTGTGTGTGTGTATATATATATATATATATATATATATATATATATATATATATACCTCATTTTATGTTATATTTGTCTTATACATGATGACTTGGTTTTGAGTTTGATTTGATTTGATTTGTTTCCACGATCAGTTCCATAATATATGTACAAGAAAGCAAAATATAAGCATATAAATCAAATGGCTTAATACAAAGGATCACACATATCTAATAACAGCTCAGTATATTAAATATTTTCCAGTAGAGGTAGTAAACGCATACAGTATATAGCCTACACTCGTGGGGGAACCTATTAAAAGCGAGGCTTGTCGAGTTAGGTCCCCGTTATAGCAAAGAAAAGGAACTGGAAAGTATAGAATGGGTGAGATCAAGATGAGAAGAAACGAAGAAAGGACGGTAATCAGCATATGGAAACAGAACAGAACATAAAAAGACTAAATAATTATAGAGAGGGAAAGGGAGACATATAGAGAGAGAGCGAGAGGGAGAAGAGAGAGAAGAGAGAAGAGTATATATTGATCTCAAATGTTTATTACTTGGATTAATTCAGTTACGCATAATTTCGACCTCAATTATACGTTTCAGTTCAATGACCATTCTGCTATTTTCGGAAATATCAGTTTCAAATTAATATCATTCTATCAGTGGGTATCGAAGCAACCATAGAAGGAGGAAATGCTGTTGGGGGCAGACATCAAATCTTCTCCGCCCAAGACTATGTGAATCAACGATTCTACACCAACTACTCATTAGCACTGGTCGACACCAATGCCCGTGCGCTGACCACCGTGGGATACGAGTTACTCGTCGATGTACAACAAGTAGGTCTTTGTAAACTTTCCCCTTCAATTAAATAAAAAAAAAAAACAGTTATTCAGTTCACAGGCATTTTTTTTTTCTTCTTTTATTGTTTAAGGATGTGAAGGTTTAGGTTAAAAGAACATTAATGATTTTGATCTAAACTCATAAACAAAAGAAAACTATAGCGTATTTGAAGGAGGGACAAATTAGGGGGCACTTTGCCCCCGCTGACAAATTTCCAATTAAGAAAAAAATTGCAGGCAAATTTTAACATAGATCTACATGAAGTAGATCATTTGTAATTCAGCAACTAAAAGATCCATCCCATTCCAGCTTTTCCCTTTCTTCCCCAAAACTGCGATAGTTTCTTTTATGATACATGTATCTCCTGTTTTCTGTGCTTTGTCGTGGACGTGTTTCAAAATTCGTTTGTTTTAGTTTGCAAAGTTTTTATGCACACTTTCCTGACAGGGCTTGTGAGATCTTTATTTTTCACTTTCATCATGATTGTCTTTTCCATTTAATTTCCTTGCTATATTAGTGTGGTTTACTCAATCATTTTATAGTTGTTTTCTTTTTTTCATCATGTTAATTTAATGAAATGGAAATGAATTTGAACCACAAGCGAAAAATGCTTGCGAATTAATGAAAACACCTTTTTTTCATTTTATTTGATTCATCGCTATTATATCATCAAACCATTTTTTTCCATCGCATAAGTATATGCTAGATTCAAGATCACGATTCAATAACCGATGACGACAAATAAGAAAATGAGCCTATATCCCAATTTTCAAGAATTTACTTGACAACCTTTGACAATTTCCCCATCACAGAATGCACATTATGAGATAAAGAACGGAAATTGTAAGAAGTTTCCAATCCCAGAAGCTCTTTCGTCTCATTTGACACAATGTTTGAGTGGTAAGTATAAGGTCATCTTTTAATAGTACTTCCACATTCGATAGGACTGTCGCGGGGAAAAGGAGGGTGGGGGAAATCCCCACCTCGATGGAATATAATTTTCATAATCACTCTATAGATAGATCTCATACCTGCTCAGTAAGGGGAGAATACAGTTGGGATGCATAGTAGCAAAGTCATTTTTTTCTCAGACATGATTTTCATCCAGCAATAAAATTTCGAGAATCCTTCAAGCACTCTTAAGCTTGCTCAGTAAGGAGGGGGGGGGGGGGGTACGTTTTGGTTCAGGGCTATGGTATATCAATTTGTTTCTCTGTCGTGTTTGTCCCCGGAAATATAGATTTGGGGAATTCCATCCACCGTTCCAGAATCACTGAGGGGATTGTATAGGATCACTCTAATTTAGATGTCAATATTTTCTTGTAAATTTTCTGCCTCTCAGGGGGTGGGGGCGACCCCTGCCGACATTGACTTCTCTTCTCGTTTCTTGGCCAGATAAAATGACCCATCAACGTTCGTCCTCCGTTGGCGGGTACAAATCATCGAACAAAGCCCTTCGCTTCGACACTTTCACCATGAACCTGGAGATGGACGCTGACGACGCTAACGACGCCGACGACGCAGACGGTGACAGTGGTATAGATGGTCTGACGGGACAACTATGGGTGACTTTCGTTGAGAACCCGGACAATCCTGGCAAATACCTACAAGTCAAAGAAGAGATGATTGGATCAATCAACGTTCCATCGTTGTCATCAGACACGAGTAAGTTTGGCCGATCAGCAGATCAGGCAGCATGAAGATAACTATCATTATCAATTAAAGAGAAATGTCTATTTCTTCATCAATTAAAGAAGGATTGATTCCGCATACAGGACTCTTTGTACAAATGATTTTAAAAATTGTAAACGTCATCAAACGGAATATTTTGACAAGCTTGTTCATAGTAAATCTGGTTATTTGATACTGCTTTATATACAGTGCTTGTTTCCTTTCGTTGTCCCGCTCAATAAATTAAAGGTCTACCTAATACTCATTCAAAACTTTCACTACCTTCATCTGTGTTTCTACATCACTTCGGCCAATAGCTATCACTCTCAGAAATGTTAGTTAAAAATCATTAGGTTGGTTCCAATATGAACCTACCAACTGTTGGTTAAAAATAAATTATATGTAAAACATATATGGGATTTTTTTAACCAACATATTTTAACCAACCTAAAAACTTTCTGAGAGTATATAACTTTGTATGGGTCCATTAGTGTAAAATTAGTATTGATATTTTGCTTAAACCTATATACACTAACTGATTTTTTACTATCTCTTTACCTCTCTCGGCTCACATCACCCCACATCCCCACTTCAGTTTCATCCATGTTCAGTTCTGACTTCGTAGACTATCAGGACGAAATCGATGAAGCAAAGTTTAGAGTTCCTGATTTCTGTCCCACGGAATATTCTGTGGTAAGTTTATGTTTAGTCTTTGGTGACTGTTATCAATCATGTTAAACATAACGCGAGTTTGGTCTTTGGTGACTGTTATCAATCAGGTTAAACATAACGCGAGTTTAGTCTTTGGTGACTGTTATCAATCATGTCAAACATAACGCGAGGCAGTAGCTTGAATACAGAGAATGGCCAAAAAGTTAGTAATCAGTCAAGAAGCTTCTATAGGGCGAGAAAGGGATTTGATTTGATTTGATATGATTTATTTTCCGTTTCAAAATACATATCGATCAAATGATTAAACATGAAATAATGTAATAAGTTTAGTATATCAAACTAACATACATAGATAAAGGGTACTAAGAAGAGTACACACAATAATTTACACGAACTTCCATTCAAATTTGAAAATCCAAGATGTCTTTTTGTTGCCTATTCAAAAAATGTTCTTGACTCCTGTTGGCAAATCTCAAAATCAGAAGACATTTTTATTACCATTATCGGCAACTTTCATAATCTGAAGAAAAAAAGACCATGAACTTTTCTTCTCTTTAAATGGCCTTTTGACAATTTTCGGCTCCTTGTCATCATGTTTAACCGGCACCCAACACTATCCTATTCAACATGGTTTACATAGGGTTGACGTCTGGGTGCATGGCTCTGTAGCACTGGTGTACGAGGCGCGGGGGGGGGGGGGGGGGGGGGGGGGGGTGCTTGGGGCTACAGCTGTTCTGTGTCAGAAAACCCAACAAAAATTGAACACTCTCTACGTATTGCTAGTACGCTAATATATATCGATAAACTGGTGGAATCCTCCCCTATAACGGGGGCAGATGGGAATTATTGTGTTTGGGCTGCTCTGCGAGCTGTAGGCCATATAGTTGCAATTATGACTTGATATGCGACGGCCTTCAAGTCGACTGGAGGGGCGGGGCGGGGGGGGGGGGTGGGCGTGCGGCTCGGGAATCAGTAGGCCGGCCACATACTGTTTATGGATACGCCTCTAATGAATGATAATGTTATTTATTCCTTTCACATCCACAGGCTGATGAGGACTTCAACCGTCGATCTCGTCGGGCTCTCTCCGCCGAACGTTTCCGATTGGCTCGCTACGCAGCCGTCTTGTTTGCCTACGAAATCTGAGATCAGTTGATGATCAAGAAGCGCGAGACGAGAAGAAAATGAACACACACACTAAAAGAAACCCCAACATATAATCAACCCTTTGTTATCATCATTATCATTATTGAACTTGTAGAGTTATAAGTGATGTAAAAATATATGTAAGTCCAATTATGCTATCGATATAGACTTGTTCTGTATCGATATTTTATTCTTAAGCTTTCTTTCAATTCAATTTTTTTTTCAATTCAATTTTATTTCACATCTCTTTAAAAAAATATTCAACAATCAATATAAATTGAACAATATACAACATACCAAAAATAACAACATTTATGTACATGACAATATAAAAGAAAGATGAAGTGTGGAGGATGTGAGGGATTAACAAAGGCCATTGGCCTGTCAAGGTTAATCCCCTAATTTACCGCACTTCAAAAAGAAAATACATAAAAAAAAAAAACAAACAGATAAAACTAACGTAACATAATCACATATACAAACACAACATAACTAATCACATTAATTACATAAAAGGCAGTTAGATTGAAATTAAATTACTCAAAATTAAGAAGATAAGATTTATATTTTTTCCTGAATGCACGAACAGTTGAGCTTTCTTTGAATTCATTAGGCAAGAGATTCCAAGACTGTGGGCCTTTAAAACTGACTGTGGTTCTTGAAAAGTTAAAATGATAGAAAGGTACATACATTTTATTGGCATTTCTTGTGTTATACTTATTTATGTTGCTATTATATTCAAAATATTCATCAAAGCTATTGGGTAATATTATTGTTTAGAATAAGAAAACATAAAAGATGCTAGTGGTAATTTGTTTATATCATAAATATTCAACATTTTTTGCTTTTTAAACAAAGGTTGGGTATGTGCTTTAATAACAGAATGATAAGAAAACATAAAAGATGCTAGTGGTAATTTGTTTATATCATAAATATTCAACATTTTTTGCTTTTTAAACAAAGGTTGGGTAATGTGCTTTAATAACAGAATGATACAAACTTATTCTAGCTTATAATGACAAACTATTTGATACTATGACCGTGTGGCCAGAAAGAAAAGAGAATTTGCCATTAAAAATAAATTAAGTTGCTTGGCTTACCTTTTTGTAATATATGAAATTCCCTCAACAAAGCGAAACTCAATCTATTCTGTGTACGATGAGCTCAAATAGAATATCTTTAAAGTTAAAAAATAACAAAACCGGTGATGGTCTAAAATAATTATCGTATACTTGTTGCTGATATCATGACTTGAATACCTATCACTTTTGGGTAATGCATACATTTTGGTGATTATATGTAATTATGCTCCACTTAATTGTCAATAAAAATGTGCGGTAACTATATTTTGTTGAGCTAAACTATACTACTCCAAAAACAAAATATGTTCCATTTAGTAAATATCAAACGGTTCACTATCGAAAATGCTTTTCAAACAGATAAAAAGATAATAAATGGTACATATTCTCAAAATAATTCTTGCTCCCAATTTGAATACTAAAATTCAATAATTTATAACGTCTATAAATCACGTCAGATTCTGATTAAATACTAAACTTTCATGTTGAAACCTCTTTCGAAATATTTTTCTTTCAAACTGCATGTAATAGATCATTTGTGTTACACTATATGTACATTTATCGACCTATTGAAGCTACTCTAATTAAAGGCAAATAATATTCGAAATAACAAAATGCAAACTAATGAGTTTTGACCATCTGTCAATAACTGAATAGCCAAGATTGACCTCCCCCGCCCCCCCCCCCCCTCCCTCTCCTCCATGTCTTTGGTGGAACCCTTCTCCCTCTGAATTATGTTCCATTATACAGTCATGTTCTTAAAGTTCAGTAAACATAATTCGATTCGTGTAGGGATTTTTTTTGTTTTGTAAAAGGGGCACATTAGGATCAGGGTTACCAACGGGGGGGGGGGGGGGGGGTAGGGGTTGAAAGCAAAGCCCACAGAGCTCCGAAAAATATCCCAAATTGGGTTGATTTCACTCTATCTAGCCCATGCATCAATTATAATTTTTTTCAAATCTTACCCAACTTTGCACTGCCCCCCCCCCCCAAAAAAAATGCTTTTGGACAGTTTTTCGTAAACTTATGCTACTTCATTTTGACAAAGGTGAGTTAGGCCTATCAATGGCTCTTTAGACTAAATCTGACTGCTAGGGTTAGGCTGACAACCCTTTTTCAGAACTTAGACTTTAAGACTTTCACTAAATTTGGGCCCCGTCAAATTTTATGGGCATGCGACAAGCCCCCCCCCCCCCCCCTCCCTCTCTCTCTCTCTCTCTCTCTCTCTCTCTCTCTCTCTCTGTCTGCCTGTCTCTGTCTCTGTCTCTGTCTCTCTCTCTCGATCACCACTAACTTGCGATGAATTTTGCTCTAGCGCCATCTAGGCCGGAACATACTACAGTTTTTCACTTATTGATCATACATATATATTGCATGCATGCAAATTGTGCGTATAGTTTGTACGTATACGTACTTTACATGCATAAGAGTCAAGTTGGACTGGAGGAGACGCGCTAATTCCAGGGACCGGATAACGAGAAATAATGATTAAAACGTGTATACTATGAGCTTAGAGTATATAATCTGCCCTGCATCATTACTGCAACTAGCTGCCTAATGCCAAGAGAAAAAAGACTACCAAAAGACTCCGCAGTAAGTACCTAATACGAGTAAAATGTTTTTGAAAATTACCTTACACTGTCGGTATAGGAAAGTTCAATCGTCCATTTACCGCGGCCTAGCCTGTTGCGCTGTGTATCGCTATGTGTCCGCTCTCGCAGCCCTAGCGGCTGGGGTAGGAAGCCGGGGGTCGTTTCATCAAATCAACTCCATGACAGTCATAACTTTGTCGGCGATCTACGGAAATGTCATGGACTTGACAAACTGTTTCACGAAGACATGATAAACGACAACTCAGTGATATCGATACTCATCGGCTAAAAAACATAGTCTAGATCTATAGAGGTCTATCACATTCACAGTCCATTGGATTTATCGTCAATTACCCAAACAGACTTTGAGGCTCAGTTTTCTCCAAACTGTTCCAAAATGTCAAAAAAGGCAGCGAAAAATAATACTGGTGATACAAACATCCCGTTTACATGAAAAGATGTGTTACTTATGGCATCTTAGAATTTATAAAATTGAGAAAACTTGAGGATGCATTTGCGATGTACGAATCTAGATTTGTAAATAAGAGGATACCGTAGATCTAATTGACTAATTATGGAAAGAAGACCCAAAATCGTGTACACTTTAGAGAATATGATTAACCCTTTGAGACAATTGGCCACATTTTGTGGTTTGGCTCAATAAATTTTGATTCAGAGCTCTAAAAAATATGCCAGATGCATAAGTAGAGAGAGCAAAAATTTCTGCACAACTGTGTCCATTTTCGTTGCATGACCATATTGCGTTTGATGCCAGGAATTTAAAAAAGGAGAATAAGCTTTGAAATCCTTAAATTGGCAACACATTGAAAGATTTAAAATCATTGTTTTTATCTAAATTGGCCATGTTTTAAAATTTGTGACAAAGTTCTTAACAATGTAAATTGTTTTCAAAGACATTACATTTATTAGAACCATGTTAGCACTAAAAGAAAAATATTAGTGTTGCCAATTTGAAAAACAAAATGAGATCAATTTAGCCCTCAAACAATTCCTGTCCTGAAAGGGTTAAATAAAGATATTTTATGACCCAATTCTTAATATTCAGTTATAAAAAATCATTTGATATTGTTTATATCAAAGTATTGCTTGAAAAGGGAAAAAAAAAAAGGTAAAATACATACATGATAAATTGTCGTCGTTTAAATTGGTCTGTATATACAGACTGTTCCGTTTTAGACGCTTTTTCTATGGTAGACTGATGTGGGTATTTTTAGTATTAATTTCACATACTTGTTGGGGGTCAAGAAGTCATAAAAACATATTGTCCGTCTGTAAAATATTGTAATAAAAACAGTAGTAAAACTATTTGATAAAAAGAATGATAAAGAAATGTGCTTGGAGATCAGGAAATAATTTTCTCTTAACTTACATTTTTCATTTTTTCGCAGCCCATAGACTAACTAAAAGCTGGCTTGTGATGGCGTTCTAAAAAGATATGACAGGTTTGGAGTAGCGACAAGTCACTTGTCAGGGAAGTTGTCGCTGATCTTCGCAAATACGGCTCTGTGAAATGGTTAGCGGACAAGTTGAGCGACAGCGTCGAGATGTCGCTTATCTTGTCGTTATGACGGTTTGATGAAACGACCCCCTGGTCACGATCGTGGCCCGACAGGTGTATGAAATGTTCAGTTCTTTAATCTTGTTTCAGGGAATTATCCATTCAGACAGTGCGATCGCGTGTTTATTTTTAATATTATGTTTTACGTTGTAAATCTTGAACTCTTGCTTTATTATAAAAATATCATTTTAAATATACTGGTAACAGCAGAACAGAAAATGAGAAATTGAGAAAAGCATTTTTCATGATCAAGTAAGACAACTAGACCGCATGGCCAATATTATTACATGTACCTTTAATACCGGATATATTGGAAATCTGTAGAAGTCTGCAGCTCAGTTTGCACGTCTGTCTGTCATCTAGTACATGTCTAAGTTCTAGTACAATTATTTGTCATGTTTGTGAGTTCCTGATTGCAGTGTGACAGTGTCAGTGTGTCACTGTCAGTGTCAGTACAGTAGACCTATTTGGAGGCTGTTTCCTATAATATGGTGGTGGATCCTAGTTCCGAACACTTTTCAGAAAATCAGTGATAGCAAATAAAAAATCAAACGAATATCTGTCAAACTCAAATAAAGTCCTACAGAATTCACTCACGCTTATGCGAGGTTATTGGAGATAACCTCACACTCTTTACCTTCATACCATGAGCAATTGCCTCCCATAGGCAAGTGTGTGATATCTTGCCCATGTGTGTGCAGGAGGAGAGCAAGATCACCGACCAAAAACATCCTGAAAATTTCACTTGATCAAGATGATAAAGATTCTATCGAAGGATCTGGCATCTGAAATTAGATATCCTGTCATAAATGTAAGGAAGTATCTTCTCAAAATTTCGCTGATTATATTGGTGCTTTTACCTCTTCAACTTAGAGGTCGTGACAGGCAGAAATTGAGTATTTGACACAGCCCCATATAGTGATGGTCCCATGAGTGTACAGAATTAGAAGTTGGTGGAATTTGAAAAAGACAACGTAAATTTAATACGATATTCCCTTCTGAGCGAACCCCTTCCCAAAGATGCAGCGTTTTGGTCCCTTGAAAAAGGTATTGTATTAATTACCGAACGTGTGTTGCCTATGGGAAAAAGACACTACCTATCCCCGATTTGGGGCCAACGGGATGAAGACTGGGGGTGACGAGAGAGCAGGTTATAACATATTACTGATGTTTTTTGCCTCATTTTATGATCTTCTTGCCGTGTTCTGTGTGTCAAATAGTGTGGAGAACATAATGTACACGTAGTCCCACACTTATGAAAACCATTTTAATAACTGTACGCGTTCGGTAATACCATGCTGTTCGGAAATACAATCTTTGACTATACATGTATTTGGGAGACTCTGTTATCAGAGTAGAGACTTTTGTCAACATTTTTGGCAGCCTATTTGGGAGACAGTCTCCCATTCAGAAGACGAATTATCCTTTATTTACATTTGCTGCAAAGGGATCACCTCGGCTGAAAATGAAAATGTGATAAGCAGATTCCTCATGAAAAAAGTGCCCCTTTTGAAAGTCTACTTTTTTCATAACATTTTTGTTATGATGCACACACAAAACAAATGTGCTTCTGACCTCACTGAGGCAAAAATTGGCTTGAAGAAACTGCCTTTTTGTTGGTATTGTTCCTTTTGTCCTTTTGTAAGCTAAGCCTCCAATATTGGAGACAGTCTCCCAAATAGGAACAGTCTCCCATATTGCCACCTCTACTGCTACATGTGCATAGATAATTTTTATATTAAGGTCATTTTGTTGAACAGAAAACTTTACACAGACATTGACATTAGGCCTTCTCACTACTGTAAAACAATGCTTGGTTTGAATAGAAAGCATGTGGGATTTCAGATAAAACTACCAAGTATGAAATTTCCCCAACAAGCATAGTGATAAGGGTGGAAAAATGGCATTTTCATAACAGTATAGTAATATTATATTCCTCCTATTGTTTTATTTTTGGCAAATTACTTTCCGGTTTTGCACTGTTCATAGATCTAGACAACTCCTGTGCACCTACATGTAGATCTTGTATTCAGGCACTCACGGAGCCGTCCCTATGCTATGTTGCGCTGTGTCAATTTTTGGCGGCACTCGACGTCGAGTTGGAGATGCAAAAACTGCTGGGAAAATACTTCCTTTTCACATTTTCGGATGACAAGATATCTTATTTCCAGCCAAATCATTCAGTTGTATCTCTATAATCTTGATTAAGTGATATTTTCAGGCTGTTTTTGGCTGGCAGTGGTAGAAGAATTTATTTTGTTAAACCTCCCTCCCGGGGGCTGAACTTTGATTTGATAAGGCCAAATAAAATTAATTCCTATTTTCTCATCTCCTCCCCTTTTTTGGCCTGCCTCAATATTCTTTTTATTCACTTTGTTCTAAAATGAAATAAATGATAATCTGAGGTCTGTAAAGCATTTATACTTTGAGCCTTTTCAGTGTATATACAAATGAAATTTAAATAAGAAAAATTGTGTTGAAATCGATCCAATAACCTTTTTATTCACAGGTAAAATATCAAATGAGATGGAACTCCCTCCTCAATTTAGAAAAATCTGGATGAGAAACTAGGAATCAATTTTACTTGGCTTATTTGCCAATGGTTGAATGTATGAACGACATTAATATAAGCCAAGTGAATTGTTTTTTTCATCAAAATTTATTGTGAAAGTGTTCATGAGGAATCCTCCCCACTTCATAGGGCAGCCCCAAGCATTATCCTCTTTTAAAACCATACAGAAATATAATCTAGTTACGGAACCTGTTTTGTGTTTTTTAGTCATATTAAGTCATGTTTTCCTTTCTGTTTTGTTCTGTTCTGTTCTGTTCTGTTCTCTCTCACCTTTTTGTATCAGCTGCATCAACAGACAGTGAGCGTGAGAACACTGACAGCAGTAAGGGGTCGTCCACCAGTCAACCACCAAGTCCCACCAAGAAACGCAAGAAACCTCCCGGCTTGAAGGTAAAGTTTTCTCGTTCTGTCTTCCTAATGACGCCCAGAGTCAATGGGTTAATTATTTGGGCACTGAAGAGTGGAGATGTAGACCACTGTTGTCTTGTAATGCATTGTCTCGTACTGTTAAAACATGTCACTTTTTTTTCTTTTATCCTTAATGTTAAAATTGCCTTTCTGTTGCTGTTGCTAGTCCTCATACTCTTTGATAGAATATGACAAGAAAAATGTTCAGGTATTATATAAGACCTCTCTTTGTAGAATTGAAATGAGAATGGATTGCCATCTTTGTTATAAGATTGCTAGGATAAACTGATCTTGCTGATAATGCTTTCCTTTATTCAGAAATGCACTGTTAGTCTGCAAAATGTATACAGGTGTAAATGTAGAAAGAATATACGTGTTCATACTTTTAAAAATCAATTTAGAGTGTTAATGCTGGTTCTTCACTGTCTAATCACAAAAGGAGGACAAGCTTGTAAATATAAACCCATGATTGGGACAGCCAATTTTAATAACATATCCAAGTGGATATGTTATTAAAAAAAAAAATTTTTGAGGTGGGGGGAGGTTGTTCTCCATAACCCGCTGAAGTGGCTTTTGTCTAAAATAATTTTGACATTGAACGTCTTCTGTGTATATTGCAATTTCAGGGGCTGATTGATTTATAGGTGTTTTAAAATTTTTTTTAAAATTTTAACTGATTATTGTACATTTTCTGTACATCAGCTTGTAATTGTCTTTTTTGCTAATTTTTTCCAGGCCCCGGGAGTGGTTCTGGAGCAGGCAATCTGGCTCCCCCACCGACCCCTAGTGGTGACAACATCGTAGCCTCCAACCCGTTTGAGGACGACCCCAGCGGGGCCCACAGCAACCGCTCGGGGTCTCAACCTGCTAACCCGCCGCCTCGGCCGCACAGCGGCCATGAACAATCAGTTTGGGCCCTACGGCAACTCATTTCATCACCAACATGGCATGCCACCAGGTGGCGGGGTGGCGGGCCGTACCCTAACAACATGGCCAACAGTCACAACTCCAATGGTCCTATGCCCCCTATGATGTACAGTAATCCTCAAACTCTTTTCCCTTGCGGGATCTGCCATCAGCAGGTTCAGGACTCAGAAGACGCGGTCATCTGTGTGAGTAGCTGCCATACGTGGTTCCACCGCATCTGCACGGGTATGACGACGACAGCCTACACTCTTCTCAACTCTGAGCATGCGGCCGAATGGGTGTGTGACAGATGCGTCCGAGAGAAAAAGATTCCACTGGTCAGGCTGAAGACGCAGCCAATCACGTAGCTCGTCTGTCTTTTACTTGCTTATGTTTTGTATATATTGGATTATCACCAGAGGCATTGTTGATACATGTAAGGTCGCACAGATCCTGTTATAGGTGAACATAATGTAAATTGTAATTATTATGGTTATATTTGTTTGAATATTATATTATTAGTATTAAGTTCACAGCGTATATTCCCTTTGGGTCATCGTGTACATGTCATGGAAAGTCTTTTTAATACTAACCTTTCGACATTATTTTTGTTTTGTTTGACTTGGGTAATAAGCAAGCATGCCCTTCCATATTACATTTGATACATTTCTATCAAATCATAACATTGTTAAACCTCGCTATGTAACGTTCTTAACATGTGACCATCTAGTAA